>CXYZ01010808.1:1156126-1193345 GCA_900006705.1 Sonneratia caseolaris
TCAGTGAGCTAGACCCATCCACCGCACCGGTCTTCTGGATTGAACTCTATTTTAATCTATAACCAATTAGTGGAGTTCACTCAGTTTCAAGTAGAAACAGTGATATAGATTGCATTAAGATGGGCTCCTCATTAAGATTTGGACTTGAATTTCTGGAGTACCCCTCTCCCAAGTTCCCACCTAACCCCAGCCAACTAACTCAACCCAACCTAGCCTAACTCCATTATGAGCTCATGCAATCGATGGAACGATCGGCCATGCAGCCATGCAGCTGCATTTCTTTGGTACACCTTTAATCACCGCCTCAAAAACGAAGTCAATGGAAAGGACTCAAGTGGGTAACTAAGTCAAATTCGTGAATCCGCTCAACCCTCTACTTTTAGTTTCGATCTTTCTTTAGTCATGCTCTTCCCTTGCCGTTGAAAATCCCCGTGGTCGTTATCCTCCTCCTCCTCTTCGGAAGTCAAGCTCACAGCCTCCTTTCAGCGCGCCACCATCATCTCACTCCCGTTGTCGGCGCGTTGACTTGAAGAACTGCACTGCAGACGCGATCACATGGCGATGCCCGACGGCTCTCGTCCTCGGGAGATGAGGCTCTTCGGCCTTTGCCCGTTCTGGCAGCCCGGTAGCAGTAGCAGTAGCGGTGACAGGAGCAACACGTTCTCGTCCTCCGCGTTCTCTACGCGGAGCCTTCACAGCAGTAACGTCCGTCACGGCCAAAGCGGCGGGAATAGCCACGCTGATGGATCTCTACCACACCCGAGCTCAACGAACAGAGTCTCGTCCGTGGCTCGGTCCCTGCTCCCAGCTGGCCGGCGGCTCCGGCTCGATCCATTCAATAACCTCTATTTCCCATGTAAAGTGTAGTTTTCTTTTATCATTTTTCTATGCGCTTTGACTTCTCCATGCTGTTGGCTTTCTTCAATTTGCTAATCACACTGAGAGTTGTTATTGTTGCTGCAAACTCGCAAATATTTCTCCAGAAAATGAGGTTGCTGTGTGGTTCACGAAGGACCAATCTTTATTTTAGAAATTGGGATCCATAGAGTGTGCTCAATTTTTCTTTGCAGTTCATCTCATTTTCGCTTGATGTAATTCCCAATTCCAACAGCTGGCTCTGTTTACTAAATCGAATGGTTTGTTGTGTTATCCATTTCGAAGATGAACCGGGGAAGCATGTGAGGAGCGCAATCAGGTTGAAGAACACTAGCAGGTCCCATGTGGCTTTCAAGGCAAGATTCTTCTCCGCTGGCCTTTGAGTTTGGAAATGGCTAAATTCATGCATTGCAGTAAAGGTTTTTCGTTTTTACTAATTTTTCTCATAGTTAATCGAAGAGTTGGTGAACAAAAAGGGAACTTTAAATGCAATGCTCTGGCTTTACTTCATCCTAGCATGTCGTACGCCGGTGAATTGTTTGTGGCTCTGGTTGGCCCAACTCTCTATCTCCCTCTTTCTGGGATGGAAGGGGATGTGGTTCTGTTTCCTACTTTACATAATTCCTACAGTTCATATCTAATGGCTGCCAGCCTGATATCCAATTGCATTCATTACTTTCGTTGTGAGCGCTTTTGCATTTTTGCTCTACTCTTTCATTCCGAATGCTTATGCAGTTTCAGACGACTGCACCTAAAACTTGCTATACGCGACCACCTAGTGGCATCCTTGCTCCTGGTGGAAGCCTACTTGCGACTGGTAACTCATGGTTGGAAAAGAACTTTTGAGAGCAAGATTAATCGTTTTTGGCTAAATCTAGCTTCTGATAGATTAGCTTTACGAGCATTTTGTTCGTGTTTTGGTGTTGAACTTGGGCACTGGACAGTGTTCAAGTTTGTTGTGGAGCAACCTGAATTAATGAAACGCAGTCGGACCAGAAAAGCAAGGATAAGTTCAAGATAATTAGCCTGAAAGTGACCAGAGGAACCGAATACGTACCTGAACTGGTAAATCTCCAAAAGATTGAATCCTGAAACTGCTTGAGATTTCTTTAGGCCTCCAATAATCCATTGAGTTATCTGTATACGTCTTACTCCTCTGAATGATGGCAGACCTTCTCTTGCATAAAAAATTTTGTTTAAGCTTGGTGTGAGCTGGATTTTGACTTTTAAGGGGTGTAAGGTTCATTGCGTAAAATTCTTGGTTAAGCTTTGTTTTATGCTTTTACGTTGGATAGTTGCCTGATCATGCACGTTGATGCTAACCTGGTTTTCTATAATCTATCTCACAGTTTGATGAACAAAAGGATCAAGTTACAGTTGAGAGGATCTTGTGAGTTGTCTTTTTCGACGCGGAATGCCAAAGTCCTGTAAGTTCAAATTGCCCCATTCACATGTGCTCACATGCTATTCCTTGTGAATCTTAGGCACTCGTAACACCCTGATTTATGCTGGATTTTCTGCATTATGTTCCGTAGGCAATGGACAAACTGAAGCGGCAGTTAGCAGAAGCCGAGGCTGCACTTGAAACCAGCAAGAAGCCCAATCCTGCAGAAACTGCGCCTCAGGCTCTTGGCGAAGGTCTTGTGATCGACAAATGGGTAAAAACTAAATAAACCCGAAAGCTTTACATTCAGTTCTTGCTGAGCTTGCGGTTCTTCACCTTATTGGGTTGTCCCACGCTGCTTGAAATCAATGCCTCCAGAAAGAACGAAGAGAGAAGTATCTCGCTCAACAAGAAGTGGGTTCGGTGTAAGTTTCTAGCTGCTTCACCTAAACCCGCCATGCAAGGAACTCTTTCGATCTTTGGCCTCCTTGGGTGAGAAGGTGTAATCTGGTGTCATGCAGAGGAAAGTCCACGGCTTGTATGTATAAAAGGAGCTGCTCAGTAGGAGGGAATACGGAAGACATAAAGATACGAGAAGGCTATTTACTTGGTGGACTGGAATGTATCTTCTTGCTGTATCATGATGGAAATATGAAGCTTTTGGTTGCACATAACCTGCAGCTTTTCCTTACTCCTTGCCCTCTTCAAACATCCTTTACTTTGATTGGACTCCCTGCAATCAGTGTTCTAACCTTGTGTTTATTTGATTTACACAAAGTTACCATCTTTTTGCTATTAAGGAAAGGTTCATGCCTGCACGTAATCGGGAGGTAGAGCAAATAGAAACAATAGGGAGCAAGAGTGCATCGATTAGCCCCTTTACTTCAGGCTTGAGCTGCCAAGGCTCGGGGTAAACCAGGTGTGGTCTGGTCATTGCTCATAGACCAGCAATGTTCACGTTTCGTTGATTGGGCATATTTTTCACAGTTGAAAGGGTTTTACACCCTTGTATATAATCAATGACAGAGAATTTCTTTCCTGAAAAGAGACAAAGAAGCTAAAACTTACTCGGTGTAAGGATGGGCGTCTGTCTGCTAGTGCTATAACATCAGCGCTCTGGGCCACAGAACGCAGCAAGCACCCAATATTTATCGTTGGTCCACGGTTTCATGAACAAATCCGGGCTTAGGCTTTGGACATTGTACAGATCAGGCACCGTACAGAGGATTAATTGTAGGTAGGTAAACCATCTTGGGTTGGATCAAAGTTCTTGAGCATGGATTGCAGGATCATCAACTGAAATTCTCTCGAAAATCCTGATTCAAAAATTAATGTTGAGCAAAGGTCTTCTTTTGAATATGAAAGGGAGAGACAGGACCCAAAAAACAATTGAGAGAATTAATGAAATGGGTCAGAAAGACAAGTCAAATCCACAATGAGATTTCTTTGAAAAACTCTTATCTACATCAACAGAAAAAGGGAGAAAAAATAGAAAAGAAAATCAAATTGGGTCTCTCACTTTCTCCTTAGCCCTTTGATCGGATGTTTTCCCATATTTTTGATGGCAAGCATTAGCTCCTAGCAGGATGTTTGGGAAACCGAAGGGGTTCATGAAGTTGTATTAATGATTATCTAATCTAAAATCTTTTAAATTTTACTTAGTTTCTAAATTGAGAAAAGTTCCACTGCAGTGAGTCTATCTCTTCCAAGCTTCGCTGACAGTACAAAAAGGGAGTCATTTCTTTCAGGGAAAATGACACCTTGAACTTCTCTGTACATGAGGCATTTCCTCATTTGAGTGACTAAGACAACAATAGCCCCCTTTTGAATAACTCTATCTCTGATTCCGACTCGACTAATGTAACTCAGTTGAATGAGAAGCCCAAATTTAGTTAGCTTGGCGAAGAGGAAGCACGATCGCGCTACAGAATGTGCAGGTGAAACCAAGGCCACAGGAAGATGATAACGCTCCATCTGTCCCAATCAATAATGGCTGGTTTGGGCCAGCGGTTTTCTCCCATGTACAGCTGCAACCACTTTCCAGGGGCATTTTCTGTCTTCTAATGCACTGAATCATCCCATTTCCATATTTGAGTGACTAAGACAGCAATAGCTCCCTCTGGTGAGGTCCATAAATAAGGTCTCGACTTCATTGTATGACATAAGTTACCTCTCACTCTCAACATCCCACCCGCTAGTCCTTACTTCCAAAGCATACTGTGCTTGGAGATCACTCTGAGTTGGTCTTCTGGGATAACGTCTGTGCCATCTTTCCGATGAATAGTGCAACGAAGGCTTGCGTTGTAGTTACGCTCGGAGCCGCTTTCGGGCTGAAAGAGATGTCTCCCAAGCCTAAACCTTCTGCCTTGAGGTGGAACTGGGCGGCGGTCGGATCTGTGAGAGCACAGGCGAACTTATGTCCTGATTATCCTGACTGCTCCAAGGATGTCAGAGGAACGATGAACTCTGGGAAGGCATCATCAGGTGGCGGCAACGAGGAGTCCCTGCGGATGATTTTGTACTTGAGCTGTTGGGGACCCAATTAACCATGACCAGTTGTTTCTTGGTAAATAGGATGTACGGATGTAAAATGCAATCTCTCTGGCTGTAACTGCAGATGGATTTATTTATTTACAATCTCAGTTCTCTCATAATCAAGGGGATGCACTCCGAGTAGAGAGAGTGGAGGAGGGAAAGAGGGAGGTCTTGTTTGATCATCTTCCATTCGATTAACAAAGCTTTTAAACCATCTAACAGAAGATCGGAGTACTTAATGATCGGGCTTCGCATGGAAATTGGACTTCTTGGGAGATCCAATTTCTTCAAACCACTCTCCATAAGACCTTGCGCTCAGAAAACTGAGCAATATGATATGTTGTTGATTGATCGATGGCTGCATCAGCATATATGGAAAATTTCTGAATGCAGTGTTCTTGATCCCCCCCCCAACAAAAGCTCAAAAACTGCGCTATTCCTCTGTTCGAGAAACAGCTGACCGACCATCAGCGACATGGATTCCGACTTTGGGGCATCCGATGCTTCCCGAGTAGCATCAGCATGACGAGTTTAGATTTAGAAAAAGACCAGGACTAGGACCGTGGCAGCGATGAGTTAGTTACATGAAAAAGGAAAAGATGGATTCTCCTATCCTCACTGGTATTTCTGAGGCTGTCAGATTCATCAAGCCATTTTTCCTCCACCAATATTGGTATGATTTGATTTCCCTATGCTGCCCCTCGTCGGATCATCTCCTGGTACCGCTTCAGCGACTCCTCCCTCTGCAGCCTCATCTCCTCGTTGAACTTCCTGATGAACGCCTCCACCCTTCTGTTCAGCTCGTCCTGACCCGGCGACGGCTCCCTCCTCAGCTTCCCGGGACCCGTCCGTGAAGGGATGCTGTTAGCTGCTGCGGTGGCGTCCGAGCCGTCGCTGAAGGTCTCCGACTTCTTCACCTTGGGCGGTGGAGGGGTGTTCTCGTCGTTCCGGCGGAGGCGATTGTCCCACGTGTCCGACTTCCTCAGGTGGCGCGTCAACGGCACGGCCCGTCCGTCCGTTATTGCCTTCCACGTGCTTTCCAGAGTGTCGTGCCGCTTTGGCTTCGATACTCCCAACGTCTTCATCGCTGCACACACCCAAAAAAAAAAAAAAGAAGAAGACAGGCAAGCCGGATTTAATTACAGCTGCGGCCACGGGCTCAGCTTCTAGCTAAAATGTGCAGCCAGCCTTTTCTGTTTATAATAGCACCAAGATTTGTGGGCTTCAGAGGGGATGTACCTTCGCCATTGGATATGACTGATTTACGAGAAGGGAACCTTCCAGAGACCGGCGGTTTCTTCTCCTTCTCCATATCATCCATATTCAGAAATGAGAAATCAATCGAATTGTTTCTCTCCGTCTGATTAGCCGGCCTCAGAACCTCCACTTCATCGTCATTCACCTTCTTCGACCCCCACTCCGCACCTCCGAACTCATTCTCGACCTTCCTCCATCTTTCATCGTCAAGACTGCCACTCCAAGAAGGAGAGCCGTTACCGTGGTTAGCATTCTCCACCTGCACATCGCCGAATACCTTGACCGGTTCCACCACAGAAGGATCCACCGGAGGCACCAGAGTAGCTTCCTCGATGTTGCGTTGGAGCTTGGAGGAAGCGACAATGGAGATGATTATGCAATTGATGATGATATACAGGTACGGAGGCCGGAGCCACGAGAGCATGGAGCCGTAGACGGACGGGACTTCGCACACGACGAAGTCTGTAATCGCTGGTACCGACGCCTTCATCAGCACCGCCATAGATAACACGGTTGCCGAGGTGAGCAGCACCTTGAGGGAGAGAATCGGCCAGCCGCTCCCGGACCCCGAGCTCGAGAAGAAGATCGCCATTTTCAGTCTTTCCGCTCTACAATATGTTCGGAATATCCCCTGCGAGTTGAGAACCCGACGGTTGACAAGAATCCCAGCTGCCGCTCGGCGGGTCGGCCACAGGGAGAGAGAGCGGGAAGTGAGCATTAGAAGTGGTGAGCATCCCGGAGGCATATATATAAAGGAAGGACATCACATGTCAGCACGTAGCCGCCGTGAAATGCGGACCGTTGGATTTCCGTACTTGAGATCCCAAAGTGAGTCCCAAGCCTGTTTGACCGTTCAATTCGCCTACGTACCGGTCTCAGCCTTCAGCCACGTGTCCATTAGGGACATGTCACGCTGAAGAGCAACCGGTGGAGAGGCGGTGGTTCAGTTCAATCTGCCCGGTTAGAACTCGGCTTCAGTATTGATTTTTCAGTTCATTTCATATATATAATCATAAAATTTTCAGATACCATTTATTATTCATTTTTAGCAGATATGCCATTTTGAAGGGGTTTTTTTTTTTGTTGCTTTCATCATGTCCAAGGCGTTGCCATTATTAACTAGATTGGTTCGATCCATGGATGGCTGGGCCACTACCGATCAGCGGAGCAAAGTCAGGAACCTAAATCTCCGGCCAGTTGGGTTGCTCAGTGCGCCGACCAATTCAGCCGGTGGTCCCGACAGACAGACGGATGGACTAACCCAACTGGCCGTACTTTCTCCTCTCCATTTACGATCTCTGTGTACTATAAATCTTCCATAAGATCATGTTTGATAGGTCAAAATAAAATGTAATCAGGAATTGTGACTCCAGTGCCATTCCTTTAGCTAATTCTGGTTGTGAGCAAGGTAGCCGGAATTGTCATTTCGGCATATAATAAGCATTTATCTCGTTTCTTATAAATCTATTCCAATTTCTACCGTATGGAAATAATATTGTGACCTCTACTCTATCAATAATTTCTCTATTTAAATTTCAGTATTTCGTTATTCATTTACTATAAGTATGATTTGCATTTAATAATAGGTACATAATTATCAAGTGTATGATTAGTAAAATGGATTCCTAAACTCGATTTCATTCTGTTGATAGTAAGAACAAAATCGGACTATGGAATGATGATCGTCATTACATTCTATTCCAATTTACATTTCCATTTCTTTTTCATTATTTCCTACGGAACGTAGTCTAAGTGTACCAGATAATATCATCTATTTGCTAGCTTGAGCAAAAGTAGGCGGATCCCGTCGAAATGTTACTTGGCCCGCAATCCTGTGCTGCCAGCTCGCTTCCCTTGCCGATGCATTGCATTTCTCGGTAGGGGGAGATATGATCACGAAGGCAAAACCATCCCAAAGACATCTCTAATACGCAAAACCAGCTGGCGGGAATGAATTCAAATGGTCGGTTTGATCCTCCCGCCTGCCAGCAGCTCCGAGATTGTACGTCTCTTAATTTCACCCACCGAGTCAGAGCCTCAGTTTGTCTGGTAATGCACATTTTTGCGGCTCCTCGCGTCCGTGGCAAATTATTGGTGAACCATTCCGGTTTCTAGAGGAAGACATGTGACTAATGTGCGAGAAACTGGGACCGCGGGAGGGGAGGTAGAAGGCTTAATTGTCCTTGCCTAGTCGACTGAAAGCTGCTCCATGAGAAGAAACGGGAGAATCAAGATGCATCCAGGAATCGCGCTGAGTATTTGAATTTCTCATTAGTGTTTTTCGATGGAGCCTACAGCTTCGATTGCCTTTTCTCGAAAATTTGATGCAGATTGATGCATCAGAATCCTCTCACCAGGCTCGGAACGGCCGCAATTGGTCTCACAAGCGGTAGGCAATATCTTTCGGTCAATTATATTTAACTAATTCATTGATACAGTACAGGACCTACAGGCATTTTATGGTTGATTCCGAGTTTTTGTACCCAAGACCCTTTCCTATTATGCATGAGAACGGCATTTTATCCTAAATCTGTATTGTACAACAGATTATGACTACCTTATTGGATCTTGATCAATTTTTTATATATATTTAATTGCTCACAAATAATTAAGTTCAATGAACATTTTCAGAATTTTTATTAATGTAGAATAACCATCTCATCAAATTTTAATGTATTTTAACTTAATTTTAAGTAAATTCCTTATATATAAATTATATTTCTATAAATCAAAGTTAATTGAGTGAAATAATTTAAATGTGCTGTATCCCCTGTAAGTTGAAACTGAAATTAGAATTAGAACCGACTGGTTCCCAACCTTTTTGATCGAAACCTATCCAAATTTCATCGGCTTCTACCTAATCAATTGGAAAGGTTCCCACCGGTTCTGTGTCTACGCAGTGCTCGCGTACCCTCCTATGTCTTAGCGCCTGTGCCCTCTTTTTTTTTTTTTTTTTTTTGACTCAAGACGGAAGCTGACTTTAGCTATTGGTCGATGATTTGCCACTTGGCTCAACCTGGATTGGACAGAACAGAAAACGGTAGGCTGCACTGTGACATGGTGAGAATAAGGACGTCCTCTGCCGCCGGACTCAAATTTGTCACATGATAAGTACCGGCAGGAAATGTGGACTCAAAGTGAGACAATTCAAAATCAAATTAACAACCCACTCTTATTATCACTCAGAAGGTAAAGCATACAAATGATTAAAACCCGGAGAACCGCCAAGAACGAAGAATCCAAAAGAAAACCTAATCACCCTCCAAGAATTGTTCACGTCCCCCCCAAGCCAGTACAGAAGGAAAGCTCCACCTAATTGTCTCTCCCTCAATAATAGAGGAACTACTGCGGCCCAATTCCTCCATAGATCAGCGGTTCAAGAACATCCCCTGTGTGAGCGAGGAGAAGTCGTAATCTTTCCCCAGCTGCACCCGAGTAGGAGTAGATCCGACTGAAGGTGTGGGTTGAGCTTTACTCATCCCTTCACTCGTGAAACCATTTCTTGGGGCGGCTTGCACCGTAGGGTAATAGCTGCACAAGGCATGAATACAAAGAGGAATAGGTCGTGTGTCAAAATGAATCAACATCTCCTTAATCACGATTACTAAGCCAGTACATTTTTTTCATTCTGCAAATCGCATTCTCACTTGAAGAATGAGAACTCAACAGCCTACCTGCCGTATGAGTATGGCGCAGAGTTTCCCCGTAGATGTGATCGAGATATGTTCATATCCTGTCACAGACATCGACGGAGCAATCATTAAGTATACACTTGAGCAGCTAGAGAAACAACATACGCTTTTTCCAACTTCTACCTGAAGATGATTTTGTAGAATTTGTTGTGCTCCCAATTGGGTCAATCCAGGCATCTGGTAGCCGTTAGACCAATTCATGGCTGGCATACTTTTAGAACCATTTTGTTGCAAGATCTTAGCAAATTCCAGATCTCCACTGGTTGATTTAGCTGCTGCAGCCATTAGGAGAGACTGCTGCTGTTCTAGCATAGCAAGTTGCTGTTGATGCATGGAAAATGGCGACACAATGTTGGACTGTAAAAAGACTCACCATTAGAATCTGTTTATTGCTACTTCTAGCCTCTAATGAGCTAAAAAATGCCCCCCAAAGAAATCGATGTCTAAACGCATATTTCAAAATAAACATCTGAAAGGGACGACAAACCTAATAACTGCTCAAGTTAAAAGAGAACTTTATAAACCAACAGTACAGAAAATTTTCAACCGTATACCTTGTCAAAGAGCCCTATTATATCATTTTTTACATCTTTCTGAGGCTTCTCTGGAACTGGAGTTATAGGACACATGTCTTTAAACAGATCTTCAATCTCAGATGAGGCTGCAGGACTAGCATCAGCAGGCTTTAGGGGATTAGATCCATCACTTCCAGATACAGATCCCGCTCCAGTAGCTGCATGACAAATACCAGATCAATGGAAACATTGTAAAGAAAACTGGGAAAAACCATGCTGACTATGGCGGGCCACTAAATTCATGCAAGAAAGCACATACACTGAAAACCTGCCCAATCATCAGCAGACACTGCCTCCGAGCCATTTTCAGTTGGGCCATCCATGGAAAGCATGTCAAAAAGGTCAGCAGCATAATCTGTCTTCGGAGGGGGGGCAGCTGAAGCAGGTGTGGCTTCTTTCCTTGCCTCGTTTTGTTCTTTCTTTGAAACAGCCTGCAGCAGGAATTGACACAGTGGTTACATAATTATCTGTAATCACATCCGCATGGCAGATATCAGAGGATCCCAATAAAAGGTCATCGCAATTTGAGAGGCTGCTACTGTCCTACTAGTTAAAGTCGGATCTCACAAGAACTTCATAGGAGCATACTTCAGGCATCACTATGAGAGCTTCATAAAACCTAAAGGCTTGATGTCAAGATTCTAGATGACAAAAATAGGACAAAGCCACTTCATTACTGAAATTGTGGGCCAGTATTGCTCAACAGATGTAGACAAAGATCAGGGACAAGTCATTAGATTAAAATAAGAGACAATTATTCAGTTCAAAAGACAAAAATATCCTCAAGTAACATTATCACCGAGAAATTTTCATAGAAATTACTCATTATGGTTAATTTAACCAAGTTATCCCACTCCACATTATCCAAAATCTGTTATTCGCATAGTACTAATTCCATTATAAAATTACAATTTAGGCAGCCTGAGGATTCCAAATAAGTCATTTATTATTCATAATGCAACATGGATCCACTTTGGCATCACTAAATCCAGAAGCACCACACAATTGACCAAGAAAGTATACTGCATCTCTCCAAGAATATAGAGAAGAATTAACACCTGCTGAGGTCCATTTCGAGAAAGACGAACACTAGCCCTGACAGCAGAGATACTCTCTTTAGTACTAGAAGCATGAATATCCTTTGTTCCCTCAAATGAACTCCGAGAGTTACTCGAATATATATGCCCACTTCTTTGTTCAGAATTAGGTTGACGAACGGTTTCTGTTTGTTCATGTGCTCCAGAAGTTGACCTGGGATTTCCATCCCTTGGTACCCATCTCTTCTCTTCGTACCTATAATCACGAGCAAACAGCCAAACAAAAATACAGAGATGATTGAGAATGAAGTACAGGTGTCAATGTGTCTGTACATGCACATGTATTTATGCATATATCCAGAAACAGCAGTCTAGCATGAAAATAATGATCTTAAAAATTAGAACACATACTTTCCACGAATGAAGTTTTCAATCCCAACTCTGTCATAATTTGGGGGCAGCTCTGCTTCCCAGAAGCTATTAGCTCTCTCATTCCCCATAGCTGTGCAGCAGCAAAAACCATCAAGAAGCATGCAACCTATTTCCCAATCTTAGGCCAAAATTTCCCAAAATCAACATCATTGACCCTGAATCAAATAGCCAACTTACATTGTATAAAGGCAACCTGCTCCGGAAGCCATGTGTCAAGTGTTGCAGACCTCACCTGCAGCAGATAAAGTTTAGATTGATATACTAAGATGTTTCTGCAAGCATGAACATACCCAGAACCTAAAAATGCAATCAGAACTGCCACTTTGAGCCAATAAAGATCTAAGCTAGCAATATTTGTTCTATCTTCCTTACTAATCTCATAAGAAATATAGATTGCACACATATACAAGCAAAGATCTATTTCGTGAAGCTAAGAAAAGGAATCAATCAAAAAAGTGATCATTACAGGACAATTTTTAAATGGTTATGTATTTCTTTTAATGATTAATAGAAATGCAAAGTTCATGATAGTTATGGATTCTAGGGTTATATAATTCATACTCCACATGGGCAGCCAAATTCCAAGTTGTTACTGAACTCTAATTTTGCATCATGTACAGTATTCAAGAAAATAAATCTAGAAGACAAACTGCTTTTAGCTTCCTCTTCAAAGTAATGACCTCAAGAAGCAATCTGTATCCTCTTAGAAATATCATATAGAAGAACCAAAAAAGATGGCAACCAAAAGAAGTCAGAAATTTCAGTAACTTTAAATAGAGAAATCGAATATAGACATGCTCAAAAAGGTCAAATCTAGTCAAGAAGAAAAATTCCACCTTTGAGATGTGAACACCAAGGCTTCTGTGAATCCCTGAACATTGCATGCATATAAATATGCCTAAATTAACACTGGCCCATCTTGGACCTCTGCAGAGAAAGCAGGCTGTCATTAGCCACACCATACAAACGAAAGAGCAACAATTAATGAGATGACTAAAACTATGATAAAACAGAAAGTTCATTTTTTATCCCAGATGCATACTTGGTTTTGCAGTCAGCACATTCTCTATTCTCAGGCAATTTAAGCAGACCTTCCAGGATCTGCACATTTAAAGGCAAACCACATCAAAGTTTGATCAATAAAACAACTGTAGGAGATTGCCACTCCTAAAATGAAATGAACTTCTATATGAGATAAGCAAAATTTTTGGACAAGCAAAAGTTTAATTATAAAGCTACAGCCCTGGGCATCATGTGAAGATCTATGCTCAACAGCCAAAATAAAGATGATCCAGTTACACAGCTCACATTTAAAAAAAGAGGGGGGTGGGGGTGTGGCGGTGGAGACTACGGGAATTAAGACTGGATTCATCAGGTTCAATACTTTCCGGGTTGAAACAAGGCCAGACAAGACAAAAAATGAAAATTTTCACACCTAATGACAAATATGGGCATGTGAACACAAGAAAGACACGCAGACTGACCAATAAACAGATAAAAACAAACTACAGCGCCAGCTGAAATCGCGGCTGAATCATAAATCAGATGCAAGCGGATGGATGATTCGCGATAATCAATCTGCCACTGACCATGTCAGCACCAGTTGAGCAGCTGAAAGTCGTACGTATTGAATTATCGCTTCCACTTAAAACAGAATGACACTAATCATATATAGACAGCACACATGGATGAGCACATTTCAATTTGACTCCGAGAGCTAATGGATAAATAGAACAGAAGATGATCGGGGAGGCAAGATCATCAGTAACGCAAACACCTCACCCACAAAAACCTGAATCAGCTAAGCGCGTAGGAGAAGCCAAGACGATCAATCTATGGAGTGGAGAGATCACCTTCTTATGCCTGGCGTTGAGCTGCTTGGAGACGCCAGCCTTCTCGTTCATGGTGGCAGAGAGAAATCCGAGCTAAAATCGAGCGGGAAGATAAAGCAGGAGACGGAGAGGAAGAGCTCGGATTTGACTCCCTCAGCTCTCCCCTCTCTCAACCAGTCGCCGTTATATTCTGCGACTGAAGAATGAGAGGGTCGCAGTTGGAAAAGCGAAGACTTTTTGGATTCTATTTCTTTTATTATTATTATTATTAATTTCCCTAAATATTAGTCTGCGAATTTCCTTATTTTTCTGATAATTAAAAAAGAGTTGAAATTGGTTAAATTTTTTTTAATAATCTATGAATTAGAAAAATTATCTCTTAGTTCACTTGATTTAATTTTGAGCGAGAAGAAAAAAGAAAAATTGTCTTTCTTGTCCTTTTCGTTTTTTCTTTTTTCTTTTTTTACTTTCCTTCTTACGCCTGACACTGGGTCGCACGTGGGAGGGGAGTCGAGTGGTGGACTATGACTCGTGTGAACAGTCAAAGTCTGACGTGGAGGACGCGCATTGAATTGGTGGGCCACGGAGCAATTGAAAGAGGACGCGTGTGAGTGGCGGTGTCATCCTCCATTGCCGTGCCCTGCGCTCACGCATTATTAGCGTAAGAGGAGGGTGAGTGTTCACGTCCACTAATTGATAATACCTTCATTCAAATATTTCAATATTTGTTTCTAAAAAAGGTAAAATTTGATTAGAAGCTTCATAAATATATAATATTATATTTTGATGAAAAAAAAGGGAATTTCCAATATAATCTGAACGAGTTAAAAAAAAACTTCTACACCCCCACAAGCCTGACAAGACTGAGCCGTACATTTACTCAGCCACGGCGGAGGAAACTCATCGCCGATCGGATGCACTTCGTGGTGACAGTAAGTCGATAAGTTCAAATTTCTGAAGACCAAATTTGAGACAAGTCAATAGCATCGGAGCACCAATCAGGAGAGGAATAATTTTTATGGGGCAAACTGGAAGAATCCATGCTGCCAGCTTTTCTGATTCCGACAGCACTGTACCGACATCGGCTGTCTCAGGCTTTCGCGGGACTTCTCTTCCTTTCCTCTCTCTCTCTCTCTCTCTCTCGCGTTCCTCCCTGCGACTGTCGAAGCGGCCTTGAACGCTATGTCAGCTTGGGCTGCAGCGTCTCGCCTGACGGTGGCTTCGGCGCCGCTCTCAGTTTTGAAGCAGGCTTCGTCCGTGTCCAGAGCAGCTGCTTTTCTCGTTGAGCAGCGTGGCCTTGCTGGTAGCAGCAGCGCCTCTTTCTCTCTCTCTCCAGTGTATATCATGTATGGGAACATTGCTTCCTGCAGCATGTTGGGAGTTTAGTGATATTAATCGATTTTTCCTCCTCTTTGATGCGTCTCCGTATTCGATTGCACCAGTTGTGCTGATGTTGGTTGGTTGGGTTTCTCGTTGCTGACCGTCATGGAACACCCAAGGTGAACTTTTGGCAGGATCCAATGAGCCCATCTAGATAGAAAGAGGAACACGTGAGTGCTGTGGAATGGTCAATGATAGCTTTTGGATTAATGATCAATAGACTGCTTGTTAGCCGCATTTTTCTTTTCTGTTCTTTTCTTTGTTTTTTTTTCTGTATTTGTTGATGATCATACTCGAACTTGAAAGTTGAAATGGTGATGATATTGTTTGTTGGGACAAAGAGAATGCTTATGGGAGTCGGAGGAAGTCGGTTGATTACCTGTCCTGTCAGCATTTCTAATTTTCTAGAAGGGTACAGATTAGCATATTAGGAGATGGTGTTAACTAGATATTCGTAGTTTTATAACCTTGATGTGTTTGCACTGAGTTTGAGGTTGTTTAATGAATTTCGTCTCTCTCTCTCTCTCTCCCTTTTTTTTTTTTGGCTGAAGTCTTGGGTTTTTGTTTTGGTTTAGTTTGATTTATCATGAGTGTTTGATTTAGCAGTTTGTGGTCGTCTCTTTGGCTGGATGGGGATTGCTCTTCTATGGTGGATACAAGTTTTCCACCGGAGCGAAGGACAACATTAAGAAGGAGGTGTTTTTATTACCTGTTGCATATTTCAATGTTGCAATAAGCTCTTTCCAGGAAGCATATTCTATCAATGGAGTTTCTCTTGCCCAATTGATCTAATCGTCATATGATGTTCATGGAATTATAGCATGGATTCAGAAACCAGAATACCCATTTATGGTTCTTTGCAGAAAGTTGGAGAAGCATCACATTAGAGTTGAAGCTGTGCTTCAATTTACTATGATGGTGATAAATTCGAGAGTGTTGATTCTGTATCTTTAATGCTGAACAAAGAATGTTATATCCATGTCTTCGAGATATTGCTGTTTCACGGGTCCTTTTGGTTGTGCAGGCAGTCTTGAAGAGGGGCATTGAGTCATCGCAATAATAAGAGCACCTTGTCGTCCAATAACAGTCCCTACCATGGTTTTGTTCAGCTCAAGTACTCTGTAAAGGAACATAATGAAAACCATATCTTGGACACTGTCTTCCGTCAATTAACCTTATTAGGTTACATTCTTATTCCATGCTGGAATCAAGTCCCTTCAAGTTGAAGTCCGAGGTAGTAGAGAGCATAACCATGTAATTGAGGATTCTCTGCTGCCAAACTCCATGATGTTTGGTTTAAAAAAGATGCGAGTCCCTGCACAATACCTCCACAATCGTCTTATTATATCATTTAACCTAGTAAATGCAAGACTTTCACTTTTCCTTCTTTGTGGCAGCTGATACTAAACCACTTTTGTAAGGCTCAGCGCTGTATGCATGCTGCTGAACTGCAGCGAAGAAGACCATCTCCACACATACCATCACGTTTTGTATGGCTTGTTCAATGTGCTCCACGTCCTTCCAGAAATGGTCAGCTCGGATTATGCCCACTGCTGCAAGAATCTTGAGCAAAATACCCTGTAGGAAGATCAGGAGAAACCGTCTGATCAGTCGTATTTGCGGCCCCAACTGCAAACGTACTTTGTTTTGTTTTCAGGCAGCTATTACCTATTAAAGCATTAGAACTTCCGGAGAACATCTATCGAACAATATAATGTAAATGTGGACAGTTTATTGAAGGTCCGACTGTAGAAATTACCTGCCAAAAGCAGAAAAATACTATCCCCTTGACGCATAAGAACTTGGCGAGTGGCTTGTGAGGTGCCAACTCCTTATCGAAAACTTGGTAGAAAATGAGGAGCGTATGCAGAGCCAGGGTGACAGAAACATTGAGTATTATCGTGAATATCCAGCTGAGCCAACTCGGGTATATCCCAAAAAGTTGAAAAACGATCATCAAGACGGAGCATGCTGGGCGGAGGACCACAAATTGCCATGTTCAGTTCTTTAGAAGCTTTAGTGTCTTATGACTCAAAGGATCAGAGTGAGGCTGCAAGACAGATGATAAGCCTGTAAGCACAAAACCCCACTAAGGTTATAAAGTGATTATCTGCAGTTAGCTGTTTCATCAGGGAAATGTCTATCTCATAGCTCATCTAAACAGTTCAATATGTTCATTAGTTCGAAGGAAGGAAAAGGATATCACTATATCAACCAGGCCAATCGGTGAACAGTTCTGTTCAAATTCATTTGATTTGCTCTCTGGTCAGAATGACCTTGCCACTCCCAAATGATTGATTAATGATTATCAGGAAGACCAGCGAGGTTCTCCGATGCCTGATCATTGGCCAGAAACCGGAAATATACTTAACTTGAAAGAGAGTCATAGGAAATGAATGGTGGATCTGTCTTCCTTTGATTTCATCTGGGACATTGTTCTTGCTGATGGATATGTTCAAGTAGCTGTATAAGAGATCCAAGAACTTTGCAATCAACTAGAAGTAAAAGACAAAGTCGGGATCTTGATGTTTCATAGCTTAATCTCACGGTTAAATAGTACGGATTCAAAGTGCAAACTGAAGGCCATGCTGCGGATAGAACTTGTCTAGGAAAAGAATATCTCACCAACGCATCGTAGCACTCCTTGACCGAATCCAAGAAAGTGAAGAAGGTATCGCTTCCCTGATAGTCTAACAGCCCGACATACGAGTCAATAGCATATAAAGAGGCCATTAGGATGATGATTAGGATTGCTTTTTGCTCCTTTGGCTTCTTCCAGTAAAGCAAATGCTGAGAGAGAAGCTGTATAGAGAGATGCAGAGTGAGCAACAAGCAGATCGTGGATCCCCAGAACATAAGCTGCCCCACGTCCATGGTCTTTGTCTTCAACCTGAAAAGTGGATATCCAAGATGCTAAAAACAATTGAAAAGTTCGGAAAACAGGGGGAAATGCTAAAACGGGCACCCGAGAATAATGATGAACAGCAGATCATGTGCCCTTATTAAACTACTCCTGATCATTCAACCGAAGCAAGGTGAGTGAACTCAGCTCGACAACTTAGGTACTAATCAGATCACGCAATCCAAATGATGTTAAAAAGTCAAGAATTCACCGAAAGTTGAAAGAAACTAGGAAATGAGAGTAACGATGAGCTACCGGAGATGGAGCTTCACAAGATGCCAGGATCGAGCTCGCAGTCAATTATATTTGCAGCCTGAACGGGGGCTGAAGGAGGGTAGTTTCCGAAGAACCCTCGGGAAATTCCTCTGAAGCGAAACCGAGAAGTGAGAAACTGCGCTGTGGTAGTTATTGTCAGAGTGCTCTGCTTCGAGTGACTCTGTCTTGCGGACGCCAGTTGAAGAAGGTGGAGAACGAGGGGGAAAATTGACGCGGCAAGGCATTGAAAGGATCAGTACATGTACATATACTCCCGGTGCATCATATGCCCATCGTCGGTCGATATTTGTTTGTCCTTGTATGACATTTTTTTCTTATTTCAACAAGAATTGAATGTGGATCACGAGGTCAAGATTGACTGCATGAGATAATGGTTCGATATGGCATCCCTTTGACTCCACTTTGAGTCTCGATTGATCGGTTCATGAGGTCGAAGAAAGCCTCTCGACAACTATGTTTAGTCAGGGTCAATTCCCTAAACACAGACCACAAAAATCGCATGTTATCGACGTGACAAAATCGGCCTTTGTACTGATACGCACATAAGCTAGTGTAACCGGTCGCCTGTGCGTCAATCAAACCGTGCCATCGAGCTCAGCAAGCAGCAAACAAGAGCTGGAAACAAGAATCAAATTGACAAGCCAAGAGAAAGAAAGCTGGGAGGAAGGATTATTAGTGAAAGAGGAACTTCTTACCTCTTTCAAAGGATGATGATGATGCTACAGAAAAAAATAATAATAATTTTTTCCATCGTACACCAAACAACCACATCTGCCCATCCTCCAGGGCTACAAGAGTTACAACACTACACCTCTACAGTGAGATAGGACTACATCGAAACCTCTAATACAACAGTCAATGAGGAAGCTAATCCTCGCACTCTGCTAACCCATCTTTCCATCCTCCATGAACCTTAAATCGCAGGACTGCAATTCAAAAAATGCCACAAGCTGGTCACGGATCAGATCCAAAAAAATATGCCATGCTGCAGAGCAAGGGACAAGCTGCCTTCAACCGAATTCTGAATCTTGTCACGAACAACCTACCATCTAAATCATTATCTACAAAATAAACAAAAGCTGATCCACTTTGATCGCTAGCAAGGGTACACATTGTCCTGATGTGTACTCAACATACGATTCCTCCCCTTGCTTCTTCTTGCATTAGCAATGCTAGCGATCAATGAGTTAGCCATGTTCCCCATAGCATTAGGTCCCATTAGCTTCATGTCAAGTTTTTTCATCAAGCTCAGCAACCCAACACCATCCTTCTCACACCCCCGATTTATCTCACTAGCAACTTCACGAGTTACTAGAGCATAAAGCTGCAAATCCTCAGATGTAATGCCCTTCGTACATCTGAAGCTAACTCTCAAGATCCCCAACGAACTTGGGTCAACATTCAAAGGATCGAAAACAAATGAGAGATTTCCAAGTGCAATATCGGGTCTTCTGAACAGATCCCCTAGGAGATCGGTGCTGGTTCCAATCATCCTCTGTAGGTACTTCCTCGAATTGTTATTATTACTGTTACACAGACCCCTTGCAGCATGAAGAATGTGAGAAGCTTCTCTTAGACCACTCAAGTAAGCGCCATGCATGCTAGCGGGGTATTTCCTGCTGGTGGCCTCACCCGCAAAGAAAAGCCTATTAAAAACACTTTCTGCCATTATGTCATAGTCACTACCCGATGAATGTACTCTAACATGAGAGTATGAGCCATAGGAAAGTGGATCACTTCCCCATCTCGTACATATTGTTTGAATCGGGTCTGGCACTTCAATGCCCTTCAGATTATATATCCCTGCCAAAAGCACCATGACAAGTAAATTAAGAATAATAGAATAATCTATTTGTTTCTAGAGAAGCGCTCCTCAGCTTCTACTACTCCACACTTCCTTACGTCAAATAGTAAAGAAAATCAACAAAACATGTTTTGAACTATTATTTTCATAAGCCAACACAAAGGAAAAAACAGTACAACATTCTCTTTTCCCTGATTTTCCTTCATATTTTAGAAAAGGAAGATGGAAATTTTGAAAGTCTCTTAGTTTCCTAGAAGTAAACATGCAAAATTGGCCCATCCTCAAATTTCCCATAAATTTTATTTTTCTCTTGGATAACTCCAAATGCTTCCTGGGAAATGGACTTCAAATATACAAAAATACCTCTGAGAAGGCTTAACACTCGGTGCTGTATAGTGGAGGGATTAGTACATTCAAAGGCCGCTGCAGCTTCTCCAGCCACAAGAGCAATAAGTACTGCACCACCTGAAACTGTGTGGTAGCTGTAAAACAAGAAGAATTCTCCACGTCTGCTACTCTCTTCATTAAGACACCCAAACGTGTCCAAATCTTCTCCCCAGAAGACATGAGGGAACACAATAGCAACTTTGTTCAGTAGCCCATACCCCAATCTTTCAATTGCGGCAAGCTTCCTTCGTGGCAATTCGGGCTCGAATTTGACAGTCCTTTTCTTTAAAACACCAAGTGGCACTGTGCAGAGGGCGAAATTTGCTCTAAAGACTTGACCTCCAGATATAACCTCCACACCTGCATTCCCATATCTTATTATATCAACAGTCTTCCCATAGAAAATTGGAACTCCATCACATAGAGCCTTCACTAACCTCCAGTTCCCTCCAGCAAGAAAGCAGTGGTCCCCACCCATCTCATAAGGATCATCCTGATCCCAGTATGCAGCAGATAAACTCGAGAGGCAACCAGCATTGGCATACTCCAAGTTGGCAAGGTGCCAATTGAGAAGCTGCTTCTCCTCCCTGGTGCTTGCCACATTATATAACTGCCTCAGAGTCTCAAGCACAGATCCAAGAGAGATATCACTCATAAACCCACCCTGTATCTGCCGCAGTTCCATGACTTTGTCAAGCAACTTGTTGAATATAAACTCAATCCGCAAGTCAATTTCCTTATCCACAAGGGTTCCATTGGGTTTATACAGAGGGCACCTTTCCCTTACCTTATGGAGCGGTATAGAAAGTTGTCTTGCTAGGACTCCAAGAGGGTTCGCGTGAATCCCAGTAATTACACTGCCCCCAAGATCGACAGCTGCGAATTCACCTTCCTGACCCATCTTTTGGGTATAAACTCGGCCCCCAGGGCGGTTACGACCTTCTAGCACAACCACCTTGAGGCCGAATGACAAGAGCTGCCTTGCTGCTGCAAGCCCTGCAAGTCCGGCACCAATGATAACAACAGACCCTTCCAAAGTCTCTTCAGGGCTCCGAGTCATGAATGGAGGCAAAATCCCAAAATTTATGTACCCATTATAGAGGAGGAAATCATAAGCTGCAGAAATAAGATGATCATAGTCATTGCTCACAGTCTCCTTTATCTGTCCCTTGGAAAGCCAAATCCTGGCATTCTTCCTCCACCTAGCTAAAATATGATTCCTAACAACTATATAGTCGTTCTGCTCTTTCCCACCCAACTCTTTCACAACCCCAGCCTGGATCTCCTCATCAAGCAACGCATCAATAGGGAAACCGACAGAGAGGGCTATCATGGCCTCGGTTTCAGTCTCTTTCTCCAACTCCTCCCTTGTTCTGAACCTCTTCTTAGAAGCACTGCCTAAGTGAGACTCTATAATCTCATCCATCAAGTTCTCATCATAGTTTCTCAGTCCCGCATTCCTCCTCAAGGACCTCTTAAGACCCAACGAGTCCATGCCCGTAGCAGAACTCCTCCCAGCTCTCCCCTCAAGCATTTTAATTCGTGAGTCAATTCAGAGAGCCTGGAAAGACAAAAACCTCGACAACAATAGAATCATCGTCCTTATCACAACCCATTTCTTTTCCCCCTCCATTCCATCACCACATCAGCATTCTTTTCTGTAAGACATAAAAGACCCCACTGCGAAAAAAGATCGAAACAACAAGCCATTATCGTTACTTTCCTCCTTTCGACAGATGGATCGTCGGTTTCATCCCCAGAAAGCGTCAACATCACGTCAGAGACGCGAATTTGAGCAGCACGCTCTTCAAAAACATGTCCTCCCTCAATTGCCGCTGGAAAGAATTGAAATGGACGAAGGAAACAGGGAGGGAGGTTTGAATAATATGAGCAAATCGTAAAGAGCCGTTGCTCACCTAGCGGGGTGGGAAATTTGAGTGCCCTTGGCGGAACGGCAGGGTGGTAATTAGGGTTTTTATTCGGGGAAGAACTTCAAAAACAAAATGGGGGAAAACGAGGGGCGGACGAGCTGAGCTGAGTTGACTCGGTTAGTTTGTGAATTTGGAGGGAATTAGAGTCGGATTGTGGGCCGTCCTACCAGGCCCACATATATCTAGCCCGATAGTTTTGAGCCCAAAAATTTTACATACCATCAAGAAATATGACCGGTTCAATCTGTTAAACTAAAGCTGTGTAATAATCAGGAAGAATGGAGAGCATCGGAGCTGCAACAGTGATCTCAGTGGTCCTTGCAGCTTGCGGGTTCGTGACTTGTGAGGTTCCACGGAGCCTTCTGTTGTCAGAAACATACAGAACCAGATGATACGAATATCAGAATTAGAAGAAGATAGAAAATTCAACATGATAAAATATAGTAATTTTGGATCAATTGAAACAAAAAGTAGGAAAGTTGAGGTTGGTGATGGTCACGATGTCCTTAAAACAAATTCAACCCCTTTGGTGCGTGGTGAAGATATGTGACACCAACTCCCCTATACAGAACTTGTGGGTTGCACAAACTTCTAACTCTTGAAAAAATTAAACAATTACAGAATACCACTGGAAAAGATGCTAAAAAAGGGAGGGAGGGAGAGAATTTTGATGAGGTTTCAAAACCAGCTTTCAATTATTTAAAAGAGAACAACCAACTCCTATTTATAAAGGTTAATAAAGAATCATTTTAGATTTTGGCAGTCTTCATAAATTTAGCCCAATTAGAATCCAATTAAATTTCGAAATCTATCAAATCTATTTAGATTTTGAGATTATATCAAATCCCACTAGATTTAATCGTATCAATAATTTTCAATGACTAGATTTCTTTAATCAAATAATTTTTTATGAATTTTATATTATCCACTCGATCTAGTTTTATTCATTCAAATCCGATCTCATTAGCTCAGTCATAACGAGTTTAATCCCAAGACTTTAACTCCATAAATTATACATACATATATATATATATATATACAACCCAAACTCACTTAAGGAAAACAATTTTCCATTCACATTATCAAAATTTCTAACACCTTCAAGTTCGTGCGATCTTCTTGCACTTCCAAGTCAAGCCCTTGCTCTGTCGAGCTTTTCGGAATGTTAATTAGAAAATTCAGGGCTGGACAAGCCGCCGTGGTGGGAATGGCATGGAAGCGCGTGAGATGATGATTAATCAGTGCTCCAGAGGATGAGATTATCCCACTGAGCATTCTACCAGAAAATTACAACATATTCGTAGCTGTTCCCATGAGTCTAAATCCATTCTCTTTCAACTTTCAGAAAAATATCAATGTAACCTAACCTGTCTTTGCAATTGGATGCGGCGCAATACACCTCGCTTCCAAGCTAAATATGGCAACTGGCTTGCCCGTGAGACTCTGTTGAAAGCTGTGAACTGTCCCTGACAGATACAGATCGATCCCAAAGTTCTATACGTCCACCATTGAAGAGCATAGATGTTTGTTTCTTTGGCCCAAGACCGAATGAACTTCATCAAGAACAAGATACAGCATGCGTGGAGACGTCCCCTCTTTGGGATATGGCCCGTATATTTCGATAATTTTATCAGACAGTTGCCCAATTTGGGTGTCTAATCTGAGTGGTGTGTGCCCACAAATCACACCGCATCTGAAGCTGTACTCGAAGTACCGAGAGGATGATTGATACAACATTCTGAAATTTTGGTTGGTCATAGAGAGGCCTGGAATCAACGGATCTAGGGTATAATCCATAAATATAGCACCAAAAATATATTGATTCATATAAGCACGACCTGAAGATCAATGCAAAGAGTTAACACCAGTACAGGGATTGTTTCCTACCGAACATCTGCCGATATTGCTTACACAACAGCATCTTTTAAAGGCATACATACAACCAAGAACTACCGTATATCTGAACATTTAGTACAACTGAGGCTGCGTTGTATAGGGGTAGGCAGCAATAGCATTTAGCCAATTAAGTAGCAGTCTGTTCAAACTGATTGTCTTAATCCCTCAGTCAGAACTCCCCGGGAATCTGTACAACCGGACGCAAAAATACATCCGCATGTTATACTAACTGATGAGGGGAAAAAACCCAGAGCAAGAAGACAAAAAGAGAGGAGATTGAAATAATGAATTTATAGTGAGGAGGAAGTATGTGTATGTATCGCATGCGTTGATCTCTTCTCGTATATATGTATCTGCTCTCTACCTATAAGATTTGAGAATGGCGCCACAGAAAGTGCAGATGATGGCTTTCCAGGACCTCCAGTAGAAGGGGACATGGCAGAACCTGGTGGATGTGATCATGTCGGCCACGCTCGCCCCGCGGCTGCACCGGGAGCAAAGCCCGGCCACCGGCTTGCTCTTCTTCACCCGCCTCTTCTGGTCCACCAGGAAACAGAAACACACCATATTCTTCTTCACCAGATTATAGAGAACGGGGATGATTCATGTGGGGGAGAATATGCGGTGCAAGTAGGTGGATGTGACTATCCCGAAGTGGGGTACTTATACAGTTCAATCTCTCAATCGTGGCAATATTTTACTTATCATTCTCAATGTGAATCGGAAAGTTAAGAGTTCGAATTTTATTTACCTTCCAAGTGAATGTCATCAATCCTCTCTCGGAGAAGTCGAGCTCGGCCGATCGAAGGTGATCGTCGGTGGTCGAAGGGCTTCCTTAGCAAGGAGTGGCCGTTGGATGGCTGACACGTGGAGGGAAGCACTGTAGTTACCTCGGATGTGCTTACGTAGAGGTAATCGCAGGTGTGATGAACCTGCTCGGTGTGGCACGATAAAGGCGTGGCTGACTGCCACGTGTGATACGTAGTTGGGGAGGCTATCCGGTGGGTTTGATTAATGTTGCTTTGATTCGGTATCATATTTCCTCTTCTTAATAAAATATGAAGAGTTTAAATTTATATTTATCCTCGCAGGGAACAGTATGCTGGCATGTTGATAATATGTAATATGACAAGTATAGAATTCAAAATTATTAAGAGTTAGTATCTGAGATTTAATTGGTGGACTCTAAACTGTACAATTTACCGTCCGATAGATTACACGGTTATTACGGCGATATTAAAAAAAAAGAGGAAATTGACATTTAGATGGTCTAGCCCCTTTTTTTGTGAGTCGAGTAAGTTTATTATGGATCAATTAAAATTTATTAAAATTTGAATATCAAATTAGACGCATAATTTTTTTTTTTTTAAAGGAATGTCCACACTCTGGAGTGAGTGAATGAACGAATTTTCACTTTGGATACATTTAATCGATGTGGGAATTTCATCTCGACCAACAACCATCGTACGACATCTAATTGCTGCTGTCAACCTAATTGTGGCACCAATTAATCATCAACTGCAGCGTCCTCCTCGTTCATGAATAATGGATGCCGCCAGAGACTGGGGCCAAGGTGTAGTACTCAAAGTGGGCACCATCATTTAAGGAAACGGTCCCCATCGTGGAGGAATTTTGAACTTGGGGGTAACAATGGAGTGGTTAGGCCCATCCCGCTTACTCGAGTCCATTTAATGATATATCTTTCCGATGAAATCATATCTTTTCAACTACATGAGTCTCATGGCAAATGTGTCAAGGCGGCGGATTATTTTGTCTTGTTCAACCGGTGGAACCGGCCTAGGATTCCATTCCTGAGAAACTCAAGCATTTATTCCCTTTTCGTGCATTTTAGTCAATAAATCTACTTATCATAAGATGCATGAACGTATGACCGTTCCACATCCCAATTTGATTTCTCCATTTGTAGGCACACGGCACTGTCAAAATTAAATAGGTTTCCATCCATCCATTCACATTATCACCTTTTATTTAAAATCAAACATCTTGAATTTTTCTTCCAATCATATTTCTGTCCTTTGGACCCACAATCTATATCTCCTTTATAACTTTTATATACGTGTGTGTGTGTGTAATGGAGATGTGAGATGATTCAACAAAAGAAGCCATCATATGCACCGCCATTAATGTGAGAGGCTTGATTTTCTTGCGTGGTGTCTCTTCTCGTCCTAGGCATGGACATATGCCGTTTCCCCCCACCACCACCTCCCACTCGATCGAACCTGGACCCAATATTTTTCTTCTTCCCCCCGATCATTTGAGACTTTCCGCCGAATCGGATGGATGATGACACGGGTGGGGTTTTGAGGTGAATGAGGGATCAGCAAGCCAAATCGAAAACGTCAAATGAGCTATGGAAACTTTAAGCTGGATTAAACTTACAGCGGAGATTTAAAAGATGAACAGAAGTTTCCACAATCATCGTGTATTTCGGAAAAGCTGTAAAAAGATCGCAGTTTCTTGCATGTCATCACATGCTTTGACAGCTCGACGGTGGGCTGGAAATAAGCGTCCACTGAACATCATGACTATTTCAAAATCATATCTCATTGAGGAGTAAAGCCGATAACTATTGGTTCTTTGCCCATAATATGTCTTTTTCAGTGGCCGAGAACCTCTCGTGGTATGGGTTGGAAAAGTGATTTGGCGATTTCCCCTGGACAGTAATTGTGACATTAATTAGGGCCGGAGGAAATACCAAGTTAATTGGGCTGCCCCAAATGTCACGGCAATGTGGATATTGGGCAAGCAAGTGAGAGCCCGGAAGAATTCAAATATCACATTCCAAATACAATAATCTGCTCTCGCGGGGTGGGGTGCCCATAAAATGTGCAGGCAGTACTCGGCTGTGCATACGATGGAACAATGGGCTCCGTTGTGCCAGTCAAGCTGTTTTATCCGATAGGCGGATGCGATAGGGGTGGGGCTGCCACAGCTTGCCGCAAGAAATAGTGCCATGAGTGCGATTCCCTGGGACACCACATCATTGAAAGGCACGTAAAACCTTCGTTCTTTCTCACCTTCATAGCCGAACTAGGCTGCCCCCCACTAATAGCATCCTCCATATGTTCACATCCGATCTTTTTCAGTGTGCAACCGATCCATTTTCTATGCTCTCATCGTCTAATGAGTGTACTGTTTCTTCATTGTGGATTTGCTGGAGCACTCTACTGCTGGGAGAGACCTCCCGTCACTGATAAAAGCAGGAGATGTGATCATGGAATCTGCTAAGCGAATGGATGGCCTGGTCAAGGCCGACTTGCCGTTTGGCCTGGGGAGATGACAACAATGGAATCTTTCCGGCAAGTTTTCTTCATTAGCTCGACCCATCGGCTAATTTCCCACTCTATAAAGGGCTTTTCTGGTCCAGAACTTCGAAGTTGGAACCGTATTTTCTTGTTCGTCATAGCTCAAGTATTTCAATAAAGATTAAAAAAGATATGTCGCACTGGCATAAGCATGTATATTTTTGCACAGATTCCAACCTTGTGGGGATTTGGAGTTGCTGATATGGATTCATATCCCATACAAAAAACCAATGGCTGTTAATGATCGATCCGTCTTCTCCCATTGCCACTGTGAGCTCGGTACCTGAGGGCCAGCACCGGAAGTCCCAACGACTGATTGACCGACAGTGACCCCCTCACAGTTCTATATTATATGCTAAGCGTAAGCAACTATACACCATGTGAAAAAATCTCATGTGTGGACCAATTAAAATTGACCGTCAATCAGATTGTGAATCTGTCATCCTTAAGGTAGCAAAAGTAACCCAGTTTTCAGCACCTTGCCCATGTAACAGACTCATTCGTCCATCCATTCAATTCTATGAGACAGGAAAGAAGGCTTGGTGAGTGATAGCAAGACTAATCTGAGATATTCCAGTGCTTTTACTTTCGGTGAATATCTGGTCTTCACTCATGCCTGTTTGTCATTCAACGGGAACAATGATATTTATGCATTACGTGTAGAAACACTGAGAATTAGTTTCGCAGCTGTCATAAATAATCAAAATCATCCTCACAGTTTTTCCATCCCATCGTTATCGCACTCAAGGGAACGAAATATTAGTTGCAATAATTAAAAATGTGTTGCTTTACATCGTGTACGTCAAGAAACTTATGATTGAGGCCGAAAATGCCCCCTTCTGTTCATGGACATCGCAGGGTTCCGTAATCGAAGACGCATGTATATATACACTGAGACACGGAAAATACGCGAAGCGTACGTCCTTCCTGTTGTTAAAGGGAGAGCGTACAATCGGGTCGAGTTGGTGGGCTAGTTGGGCATCGTCGATGTGGAAGTCCTCCATAGGAGAAGAGAGAAGAAGATAGAAGAAAGAAGAAAGATGATGATGTTGATCTGAAACGGAATGGACGGTAGGTGCGATATCGGTACCAAAACTAATTAGGCAAATATAATAAGTGGAAATGGCTAAAACCTATCTTGGATGCTTAGCTGAGAAGGAAAAGTCGCAATTAAATCGTGATTTGATGTGTGGTTCTGAAGATAATGATTCTTCCTCGGGTGGTGGTGGTGGTGATGGCGATTGGTGTGAGGTAGCCATTACGGAGGTCCTATCAGTCAGCAAAGAGGAGCAAGACAGTCCGTTGAGGAACACTTTCGATGTTCACCTCTTTAATATTCGTAATAAATCATCTATGCTCAAATTACTATCATCTAACTCATACCAATTGATATTTTTTTGGATTTGGTACCTTTGGAAGATTGTAAATCATGTCATTCCTTCAAGTTAATTAATCGAATTCCTCGTCAAACAGATTTCACTTTCATTCAACCTTCTTCCCCAGGAAACTGAAAAGAGATACACTGCTGTATGAATAGAATAGGGTCCATTGGCTCTTCCAATTCACCTTTATCTCATAATGATAAGCTCGTGAGGATGAGGTTTCATCGAACCTATATTTCGCTGTCAACTTCTCATCGGCAAGTGCTTCTCATTCGCGTAGGTCATGCTATACGACCCATAACACGTACTAATGCGTCGGCATTCATGTGTTCCGTTAAATGAATTCGTGGGATCTAATGATCTCAATTTTGCTAGGAAACTTGAACGAAAAGTAACAGAAGAGCATCCTTAGTACGATGTTTCTCTTTCAGACGTAATCTCTTAGTATATGAAACAAACACAATGATTCGATCGATTATGTATATATATATCCTGCACAGATGTGTAGTGCATGGCTTCTCATTTCGAACATATGATATTCTATTCATCGATGAAGTTCGACCGACCGTACAATTAACTGAAATGTGAAATCGAGCGAGCCTGTTCTACTACTACACTTGCAAATGCAAACCCATACGTCTGACCATAAGCTTGGCGCCTCATTGAACGGGAATCGACAGATAATTCTTCCTCAGCTCAGACTGGACTCGTGCGTGCTCTCAGTTTCCAGTTATCTGTATGGGAATTTCTCTAGGCGTACCAGTTGAGTCCTGGGAGCTGATAAGCTGGCCGGAGTATGGTCTCTCCAGTGAGCAACGAGGAGATCATGGAGCCGCTGTTATTCCCTTCTGCGGGTCTTCCCATGGAGCTGTCGCTCCCGAGATCCGTACCGGATGATCGCCTCACTGGGGATGGCTCCATCATAATATCCTTCTCATCCCAGTAGAGGGTTGGGAGCATCCGCTTGAGTGGCAGATTCGGCATTGCACCGAGACAGTCGCCATTGTTCGCTATCATGCTCTCGAACATATGGTCGTTGTTGAACATGGGACCATATGATGCGTCTGTAATCGGGTCTGCAAGGCTGTGGAGGCTCAGACGCTGAGGTCCATTCACTGCAATAGAAGGCAGCGGTACGGACTCGAGGATGTCATCAACGGAGGAATCATCCTTGTCATGATCAACCGGCCGGTTCAAGTTGTCCTTCTCGTAGATCCGGCAGAGCACCCAATCATCAAGCTGGGAAACACCAAATCAAGGCACACAGCAGATTATGAGCGACTGGAGGAGAAGATATTAGATATTCTGAGGTGGGAAGATTTGGGCTCCTCTTCTTACCCTCAGTGAGTTTTTCTTGCTGCACGAGTCGCATCCCGGAGGCTTATAGATGACCTTGTTGTCCGCGAGGCGGTACTCATGCATGATCCAGTTGGTCTTAATCCCCTTGGGTGGCTTCCCTCCGTAGAACACGAGCGCCTTCTTCACTCCTACCTTCTGGCTCCCTCCAGAGGACAAGACCGGCTTATCTGTTCCCGTGGCCTTCCAGTAACCGGAAGTCGCCGCCCTGTTTGGCCTTGCCCCGTTCGGGTATTTCCGATCCCTCGGACTGAAGAAGTACCACTCCTGCTCTCCATAAGCGGCTTTAGCTGGAAAAAGGGAAATGTCATACAAGAATAATTGAAGATTTTTACTATGCACTTGGTTTCTATCCTGAATACCACCAGCCAAGGTGGAAGTTAAAGCGGCACCTGGAAGCTCCCAGGGATCGAACTTGTAAATATCGACTTCTGCTATGATCGGGACGGGAAGAGGGTACGAGGCGGCCTTCCTCTTGAGGTAATGAACGACCAGCTCCTCGTCGGTCGGGTGGAACCGGAAGCCAGGCGGAAGCCGGGGCTGCTGTGGTGTGCCGACCAATGAATCGGTGTTCTCCATTTGAAAACCTAACCACCGGATGATCGCTGACAAACTACACGAGACCCTTTGGCATCAGAGTTAGAGATTTCCCAGAGATCCAACGATGATGACGACGAAAGGAAAGGTTGGAAATTTGGGTTCGGAAGGGAGGTTAATGGCGTGCAGTGTTTGGCTGCTGCTCTATTAAACTTAACGGGAATGGCGGGGGGTGAAAGAGACGGGAGACGGAGGGGAAATGATTCTGTACGGCGAGGACACAGGGAAGATCATCCGATGGATGATTGATGGGTCATTAGTCAACCCTCAATATAAAATTACGATTTACGAGATATTCAAAATTATAATTTTTTTCTAGACTGAAGCTCGCCATTTTATTAATAAAATAAGAAACAGCCAACACTGCAACACGTGTCTCTGAAAAATTACCCCCTGGTTTGACTCCGAAACCATGCACCATTCCCGTCTTAGACCAGCACGGCAGCCATCGCCTCTCCATTTGGATCAGTAAATTAATTTTTTGCGAGTTCAATGATTTTACGATTTCTAGAAGACACATGGGAGGTGCAGTCACATCTATCATTCTTCGGTTCACTTAGTCTTCAAACTGATCAGAGAATCCCGGGTTTCGGTTTTTGAAGGCTCCTGATGGACCCCAGGTGGCTCCACTGTTGGACCGGTGGGTCCGTTCCTGGCCATCCGCCATTCCTTTATTGCAATGGGGACCCCACAGGATTGGAAATTACACTCAAGACAAAATCCACACCTCCACATCACTTTTCTAGTGGCATATATGCCAAAGCAAGAACGTCACTGCAATCGCCCCCGATGGCGTGGATTGATCACCTAATCGCCTTATTGTCTTTTAATTGATTGATCACAACCACCAGGATTAGATGAGATCATACTTACGACTGGCCCGGGGGGGGGGGGGTTGGGGGGACAAAACAACAATCGTCAGCAGTAGGAGGACAGAGATGACGTCGGACAGAGATGGCGGCGGCTCCTGGCAAGAGGGGCCGGCCGGATACTTCTCACTTTTCTATGTTCACCTCCCTCTCCCTCCATTAATTGGCTAATTAAAAGATTATTAGGGCAGAGAAGTCTTCGGTCTAATACTCCCCTCCATTAATTGGCTAATTCTCAACCGCACCGCACCGATCCCGCTCACATCTTCAAGGAGGCACGGTTCGTGACCGACTGCTGACACCGAACTGTTGGAGATGGAGATGTGTGGGTTAAGACAGACTCCTAGAGATGCGTGTTTCTGACTATCTCCGCCCATACCTGTCGTTGGGACAACCATATATATATATATATATCTTTATAGACATACCTATCACCCCAGTATTCTTTTTATCTTTCAACTGAGCATGATAACGTAAAAGCTGACATGATAGATTCTCCATGTCGGGGCGGCAGTGGACGAATAAAGATACAGAAAGAAGAAAAGAAAAAAGATGGACTGGTTACTTAGTGGAAGTGGCTTAATGAGACGGAGGGAGAATTAGTGAACCCATCTGCCAAGTCAAGATATGAATAGAGGGGACGCTGTGTTGCCTTCCCTGCAGTTCGCTCGACGATGATGGCAGATCCGGTGCTAGTGCTAGAGATTGAGTAAGGCACTGCCACCGTAAGATACAAGCGCCATCCGATCGGTTGAGGGCCAAGGCTGCCCGCTGCGTCTTGTGGGGAAAAGTCATGATCGGTGAAGCACTAGATGGGCAAACCCCATCTGAAGTTGAGTAAGTCGAGACCCATCGGGCTTCTTGATCTTAGTTGTTCCGAAAGGGGAAAAATATAAGAGGAAAGCATTAAAGCGGCTGTAAATGGGCCCAACAACATAGTTAGGCCCGGCCCATCCTTCAGTACTTGAAAAGGTAATAGGTGGGAAAACTCACGTTCGGTTTGAACGGTGAACGGATTGAACAAGACCATCCCAATTTCTGCCGTGATCTATGTTACATACTGGTTTCTTGATCTTAGCCGACCTCATGCTTAAAGAATATTATATATATATATATATATCTATATCTATAAAGGGTGCGAAAAGGTGGAAAAAGAGAACCGGAAAGATTCAAAGAAGGGGCTTTAGCTAAGTTGGTGCGGTCTTCCCGACGAAGCTAAGGTATCAGTTCTCACTTCTCAGAGACGGTGAGCAGGCAGCTGGAATGCGGCTGTGACGTAAGCGCGTGCGTAGAGCCAACGTATGCGGCAACTAAGCTGAATGAAAGTGAAAAAGTATATTCTTTCTGAAAATTTTTCGACCATCTTAGAAGGGTTTAACGCGATTTTGAGCTGTTGTGGCTTGTGTGTGTCGTTTCTATATTACATGAAAAAGTATATTATACAATAATTATATCATATATGATATGATACAAATAAGGATATTTATATAAAAAAAAATCGTCCGTACAAATATTACAAAGCAAAAAACCAAAGGGAAAAATCAAAGGGTGTATGTTACATAGCATTTTTATATAAAATGATATTGGACTAAAATATAATATTTATTTGACAAAAAAAATATAATTTCATACTTATCAAATTTATCGATATACAATTCATAAATTCTACTTCTTCTTACACTTGGTCTTGCTCGAATCTACTAGATCGTAATGCCACGAGACCATAGTTAAGGTTGCACATAGTTGTTGGTTTGTTGATGGATTGTACATTATTGTATCGGGTCAAAAGTACAGCGAAGAGGGTCAAAATTCGGGTCTCTGCCCGTTTCGTTAAATAATTCGATATAACGATTATTCATCCCTCCCCACTGTGCATTTCCATATCAGCCCAAACAATCACAGTTATTTACATAAATACCCTCCTACCCTCAATCCAGATTCCCTTCACGGACTGAAAGCCTAATGTTCTCATTGACGGAACCCAAATCCCACGGACTGGGCCGGGTACCTGTACCCGAACGGGTCGATCGAGCTGGTCGGAGTCTGGGTCAACAAGCCCGAACCCTGGTGAAACAGTCCGAGCTGCTGATGAGCTCCGACTCTGAGCCCACTCTGCACCTCATCATCCACCATTGAGTTACCCAGTCGCCTCTGTTGGGTCGCAGCCGCGTTGCAGAGCGCTGTCACCGCAGGGACATATACATCGTCGTTAGCGAAATGGGCGAGCACTGGCTGGGCCTGGGAGCCGTTGAGTTCGGGCCCGGAGCTGAGCCCTGCCAGTGCAGCCCAGTCAAAGCAGCCGGAGCCGAGGCCCTGGATGCTGGGCTTCTCCTCCTGGGGCTGCTGCTGCAGGTGCTGTTGCTCGGCCTTCAGAGAATTCGGGCGTGTGGGGACGAAGAACCGGTCGTCTATTCCCGGCAGCGATTCGCGCATATCATCTAAGGACGAGGATGACGACGAAGACGCGTGGCTGTGTTCTTTGCTGGAGACGGCGCCGCCGGACATGATCATGGGCTTCTGGGAGCTCGAGTTCTTCTTGTATATCCGGCAGAGGACCCAGTCGTCTAACTGTAAGTTCAACCGAAAACATGAACAGTTAATCAGTTAACATATCAGGATGAACGAAATCTAAAATAAAGAATCAAATAATGACGATACATGGAAGGAAGTTCGTACCCTGGAGCTTCCGGTTTTGCGGGAAGTCTCAAGCATCCGGTACTCGTGCATGATCCAGTTCGTCTTGGTTCCCTTCGGGGCTTTCCCGACGTAGAAGACAAGGGCCTTCTTGATCCCAACTCTCTGGCCTCCGGTGGTGATGACCTTGTCAGTCCCCGTGGCCTTCCAGTAGCCCGATCCGGCCACCCTGTTGGGTCGGGATCCATTCGGGTACTTCCTGTCCCTCGGGCTGAAGAAATACCATTCCTTCTCCCCGAATATGGCCTTGCCTGCAAAAAAAAAAAAAATGGTCAGAACATGAATCCAAAACGAGATTCCTCCATAAAGTCTAACCGATTCCAGCAATTTTACGTCCGGGATACGTACTGGGCAAGTCCCACGGATCGAACTTGTACAAGTCGATCTCCCCGATGATCTGCAGCTTGAAGTGGTGCCCTGCAACCTTCCTGCACAGGTACTGAACCAAGAGCTCCTCGTCGGTTGGAAAGAATCGGAAACCCGGCGGGAGGCTGAGCTGCGCCAGCGGGACAGTCGCCGGAATACCCATTTCTCTGCCTCCGGAATTCGATTTCCAGAGAGATGAACAGCTCGCGGTAGAAGCCTAGACTGAGTGAAAATTATCTGAAGACCGAGGAGAGTTTAATTTTCCCAAAATATCAGTTTTTTTTTTTCAAGGACGACGATGTAGAGGCCGCTTATATAGGCGACGGGTGGGGTATCACGGCGGCGGGGGCGGCTGAATGCCATGGAGCGATAAGCACAGCCGTCCTTTTCTGGTTGGGCGGGAGGTGGGACCGCTAAGCCTCTGAGGAATGCCACGTGGACCCAGCTGTTAGAGACGCCAACTATGCATGCTATAGTTATGAATTTTTTTATTTATATTACTCAACTTCGGTATTAGAGGGACCACATCAACTGATGCATATCGATAAGTAAAAGCAGTCGCACCATTCCTAGTGGCCTTGAACCGTCGCATCGAATAGTCACCTGAAACCGGGACACTTGTCCTAAGCATAAAGGGAAGTCGAGGATGGTGACACGTGGCCCCAGGGTTAAAGGAGAGCGTACCGAGACACGTGTCCTCCCCCGCGAATCTAACCCTTGCTGGAGTTCAAATTCCAAAGAGCACCTAACTAAAGGCAGTTCATCTTATTTGGAGATGACTTGAGTTATTTTTAAGTGAATTGGATTCAAATTATAAGATGAGAAATATTTATAATCTTTTTTGTATACTGATTTAGTTGAATTTTTTGTACTTAATGGTGAGAGACTGAACGGAGAAATTTGATCCATCACTGTCTAGGGTTTTTGCATGCCCACATCAATCCCCGGACTTACTCGAAAAGGAGAAAGGCGAAGTATATTCCTTGCATGAGATTCTCAATTCCATCATTCAGTATTGTCCCCATCCTTGGCAAGAAAAAAAAAAGAAATAAGTTCATAATCAAAATTAGAGCTAAATTCTTCACTCATTTATATATATAATTATTTTACATGTAATGGGTTGATTTAACCGACTTTCTTTTTTTCAAGGTTGAGCTTGTTCAATTGAATTTAATGCTATGCAGCCCTCCCTTCCCTTCGACAGGGTACTTCAGCTTCGTGGGATTTTGAGAAGCGAGAAAGCTACGAGCTAGCTAGCGCGCTCCGGCTTTTGGGCCTCCGCTTGCTCCACTGCCATGGCATTCAAAGCATTGAAATAAGACGAGACAGGGGGACTTGAATACAACTTGTTAATCAGATACGCCCCCCTTCATTATGCCCACCCATTCTACATTATTGTTATCAGCCATAGATCGGGCTGTCTCGTTGATCTCCTCAGCGGAGGATGCCTTCATCTTCATCATCATCATCATCATCATCATCATTTTTCCAATTCCAATTAAAAGAAGATAGCTCGCCGCGTCGTTTGCCAGCATTTTTTTCAGCACCTATGGTGGGATGATGAACCCTCGTGTGATCCATGAATAGTGTATTTACCTGCGTGCGTGTAGTGATTAACAGCTAGTGATGATGGAGACGATGACGATGACGGTGATTAGCTAGACCACGTCAGGTGAGCCTAGCCGCTCTTCCAATGCCGTAAGTGGAGATGGAGTGTCCTGTCTTAGCTTAATTTACTAACTAAAAATAGAAGCACACACGCTAGAAATATTATAATGTAACAAAATACGGATTAATTGGATAAGGATTAAAAAAAAAAGAATTCCAAGTAATATAATATAATTTCAAGAAAGTGATAACGTGTATAAACTCTAATGCCATGGCTTGGTGGGTCAAAGTGACACGTAGCTACTAGAATTACACGGAACTTGGGCCTTTCCCCACCTGGTGGGTGGGGGAGGCCTTGGCTTCTGTAGATTGTGGACTCCTGACACCCACTGACATATAGATAAGATCGATCGACCACACGTACGTACGTCAAAGTCTTTTTTTTTTCTTTAATAGAATGCGTGTGTACAGTTCCAAAAAAAAATGATTGCTGCCTTTTATTTGTGCCACGTGAAGATAATTGTTGTCCTCGCTGTCGACATCTCATTGGCCGCAGAGCTCTCAAACATTGCCAAGGATATCGGGTGAGGGGGTCGGACCGTTGACTAACAATTATTGGAAACCTACCTACATGGACCAGCCAAAAAGTCTTGGTATCTTATGCACGCGAACTACCCACCAATAAGTTTGATGATTCGTATTGTGTTTAAATATATTATATTTAAATAATTTATTTAAAAAAATATTTAACTTATAATTATAATTTTTAAAATCAATCGAACTAAGATTAAATATAAGCATGATTCATAGATTGAACTGAAAATT
>CXYZ01010808.1:1193657-1229736 GCA_900006705.1 Sonneratia caseolaris
TATATTATAATAATTTTTTAATTTTAAATCAGCAAATTTTTTCAACTATTCAATTTGATTCATCGGTCGGATTGAATACTTGTTAGTTTAATCGAAATTAACCTTATTAAAAGTGCAATTAGGTTTGTTATAAGAATCGGACCGGATGAGTGGTTAGTTCCCAATTGAACTGATTGGACTAGCTGACTCTGTCCAAATTTTAAAATTGTGCTTGTAACTCATTTGTTTAGTACGTATAAATTAAATGTGTCCAAATGCATATAAATTTATTAATTATACATGCACACAATTATCAAGTTTAATGTTATAATAATGAAAATTATATAAAAATATTTATCATATTATTAAGATATCGTAATAAATAAACTTAAATACAGTTTACATAAAAAATTAAATTAACAATGGTACAATTAAATAAGGTAAATAAGTTTAACACATATTTAAATACATTTAATTGCACAGATTAATGGTGTAACTCGTTAATACACATGTTTAGTACGACTCAATCCAAACTCATATAATTCCGTATCGTATCAAGAATAAGATGGGGGACTTGTGAGGGCGAATTCTTGCGGCATTTCCTCAAAAGAAAATTCTTAAAGACACGTGCCCACTATATTCACGAGTCTCGCTCATGATCCACTTGCTCAAAAAGGGAAGATTACATATCGAACCATCACATTTATTAATCATGTGTGTGTATATATATATATATATATATTCTGAATTGATCAAGTTGCCAGAACCTTAAGGCCGAGGCTGGGAATGAGTCAAAACGCTTCTTTTTCCCCATTTTTCTATTGCAGTTTTTTGAGCCACGGGAAGCTACCGTCTTTCCCCGTAACTTCTGCCGCAATCAAAGGACCGAGCGTGCAATCAGAGATTGGGCGTTTTGTCAAATCTTAATCTCTCCGGAGAGTCACGGCGGGAACAGTAATCGATTTCGGTTTAGTTTAGCCTTTATTTTGGACTTCTCAACGAGTTGAAAAATCGTGTGTAAGACGGTGGAATTGTAATCGTCAAGTACACGTATGGACGTCGGCCGTAAGATCAGACGCCACCTCCAAAGGTGTGAGCATGAAACCTGTTCAGCACAGCACGTGGGATTATGTTTGGAGCAGGAAGTCATTGTCTCACTTGGAGCACGCGTCAATTTAAAATTTGTAAATCTTTAGTCGACCAAGACATTGGGGGCAGGCTTTAAGCGGAGGTAGGTTTTATCGCTTAATTAATGGACCGTCTTCTTTTTATGATATGGGCATGTGCTATTGGGCACTCTCTTTGCTCAGTCAAGATGACCATGATCGGATGCAATATATTTCTAGAGATATCGGACCGTATTTTATATAAAATCAATCACAATATACCATATCCAAACTCTACCATGTGGTATGTCGAGACCCAAACGGATCAATTTCTTTCTCCTTCTTCCTCCTTTTTCACTGGGAACCTACCCCGAAATTTATTATTATCTATGCGGAGCAGATTCTGAATTTATTTGGCACCATTTGAGCTACGCAAGCTGGGCTAATGGCAGTAGTGGGCTCAATTAAGCTTACCATGATAGTCTCGGCCTACAAGGCTACAGCTATGACATTCAGGCACGTCTAATGCATAAAATATGTACTGAAAATAGAAAATGGAAAAAGATACGTCAGAAATTCTCCATTTATTCAGTAACTACGTCAACTCCCTCCCTCACTGCACTTTCATTCCTTCAACTAGCGCTAAGCATATACTCTGCAATCGACATTTTTATCGAGCGAAGAATTAATGGGGTAGAGAATGTTGCGCTCTATCTCCTCCTGGTCACCCCAATCCTCAAGAGGGCCACGTAAGCGACAAGCCGGTACCCTACCAGCATAACCCCGAGCATGACAGCTGCCACGGCCTGGCCGTCCAGGCCAATCCTCGCGATGCTTGGGAAGTCCCTGACAAGACACGTTTGTCCGCCGCACGCGTAAGTGTCCTCGGGCCCGAACTGTGATCCCAGCAGGAGCTTGTAAGCGTAGTAGCTGAAGGAAACGTACTTGATCCACCCGATGAAGGCCGGGACGTGCTGGACGAAGTAGCCGCCGGCGAGCTGGAACAAGAGCATCAGGACCGTTGCGAGGATGGTGGCGGACTGGATATCCATGACAAGCGCCCCAGCGGCAAGGCCGAGGCCCTGGGCCACCAGGACGTTGTAGAGGACGACGGCGAGGGCAAAGAAGAAGCTTGAGACGCTGTGCTTGAACCCGGCCATCCAGTAGGTTATGGTGACGAACGCAGTCGGGAGGATGAGGCCCATGGGAAGGTCTCCGAGAGTCAGCGCCATAAAGTAGGACGAGAGCCGGTACATGCCTGATGACCTCTCCTTCTCGAGCATCAGTCGCTCTTGGGGGAAGGTGAAGAGGGCTAGGAATACCGGGTAGAAGCCCCAGAATCCAGAGTAGAAGAAAAGAAGCCCTGTCTGCAAGGTAGCAGCAAGTAAATAGGTTAATTTATTATTATCCATGAAAAGTTCTAGCAGCATGCAGAATTGTGGAGTTCGAACTTAGGATGGATAGCTAGATCAGTTACCTTATCCTGTAAATTGGAAGCATTGGATTGCCACCACAGGAGTCCACAGATTAGAGCCACCACGAGGACCTGCGTGATCCTTAGGCCGGAGAACGACTCGTGCCTCTGCTCCTTGATTCCTCTCTTGAACAAGACTCTGAATTGCTGCGTCCAAGTTGTGGGCCAATGTGCGAATTGCTTATCGTCCTCCTTCCCTCTTGTAATTAGGTGACTGCCCTGGGTACTACTCTCATCAACTCCTTTGATTTCGGCCTTCAGTCTTTCTTCAATATGAACCTTGTAAGCAGCCATTAGATCCTTCTTAACCTGCTGGGTTTGGTTCTCACCCGAGTAGTCCTCAGAAATGCCTGTCAAAAGGTCGTATTCGATATGTATATAGATAGCAGCCATAAATCAAGTGCGCAAAATTGATCGAGATTGACAAATATTTGATTAGATTCATCTGCATACAGTGTAATTAGTAAGTGTGGGAAATTAAGCAGGCAGGTACCGCTTGCAAGATCTAAGAGGAAGTCCGATGGATTCATAGCCACTGAAGGCGAGTACCCGATGCTAGAGAAATACTCCATGACCGTGGCGCCGTCCCCAAAGTAGAGAGGGTTCCCATCCGAGAGCAGAAGTACCTTTTGGAACAAATAAAAGATTCGGCTTGAGGGCTGGTGAATGGTCATGGTGATAGTCCTCCCACTGTCGGCGAGCTCCCTTAGGGTCGAGATGAGCCTCTGAGCGGTGGTGGAGTCGAGCCCCGAGGTTGGCTCGTCGAGGAAGAGCAGGCTTGGGTTTATGAGCATCTCCTGCCCAACGCTGACCCGCTTCCTCTCGCCCCCCGAGACCCCCCTGATCAGCGAGTTGCCGATGATGCTGTCCCTGCATTTTGTGAGCCCGAGCTGGGCTATGACAGCCTCTGCATGCGTCCTCTTGTCCTCCATGGAGATGGAGTTCGGCAGCCTCAGCTGGGCTGTGAAGACTAGGGTTTCGGTCACGGTCAGGTGAGGGTAGAGCACGTCGTCCTGGGTCACGAATCCAGTGTTTCGCTTCATCGCATTAGAGAACGGTTGACCGTTGTAGGTTATGGCCCCTTCAACCTTGCCACTGAGCCGGCCACCGAGGGCGGTCAGCAAGGTGGTCTTCCCGCTGCCTGAAGGGCCCATCATAGCTAGCATCTCGCCGGGTTTCACCATGCCCGTCACCTGCTGTAGTATCAACTTCTCTCCGGCCTCGTCGTTCAACTTAGGCACACATAACATTCTTCCCTTATTGAGCAGCTTGATCTTGTACACGACGTCTTCGAACTGAAAAAATTTATGTACATTCGTCCGAGGCCATTGATCAGCATAACTGATTAGCAAAGACATCCCATTATATAAACAAGAAAGGAAGTGCTTTCAATTTCAATTATCGAACTCAAAAAACCGACCAGCGTTGGCACTAAACTTAAATCAACACAAAATCGAAATAGGAAGATCGATTTACTGGCTGTCTCAGTCAAAGCTTATGAGTTTGGGCTGATTCAAGTCAATGACATGTCCATTGTTTCCATGCACTGGATTCTACTATATACATTTGAGGATATCCATTACATACATACGTAGCATGTATTGATTGATTATCACTCAACACAGAAAGGCGAATTCGGCAGGTGGTGGTGCGTGCCACGTCGTAATCACAATCCATGCATTAGCAAGACCTGCGAACTGGATAGAAACAAGATGATTTGATCCTACTGAAAATAGACAATTTTATTGACATTTCCAGCGCAATGATGAAAGCTAAACCCACCTTCAACGTGACAGGTCGATTTGCCTTCTTGAATATGTCGGTGGCACCGGCATTTCGGGCGATGCCCCCATTGTTTATGCCGTTCTGAGCCTCAACATCCATCATCTCCATCGTCGCTCAGATCTTTTGATCTCGAGGGAAACTCAGCAGAGAGGGGACCAACAGGGTGGTCTATGTATATTCAAAGTGCTGGAATGCAAGACGGCTCGAATGTGGCAGAGTCGAAACCCTGCGGTCAGGACGGTGGTACTCTCCAATATAAATTATATAGAGAGAGCGAGTGCGAAAGAGTGAGCGATGACGAGCTGGTGAGGATAAGAGAGAGCTACTGAGGCTCATGCGATGAAGAGGACCAGAGGGTTTTGTTGAGGGTTGGGTTTGGTTAACTATGAATCAGAAGACAAGGAGGGCATCCCCGGGCTCTCTATATAGGGCAAAACTGCTGGGTGACTCCGACCGAGAGTCATCATGTGGTCTGAGAAATCTCCAATTAATTACAAGGTATGATATCTAAGGTATTAATAGTTGTTACTGATTAGAACAATTTTGTTGGTGATTCCTTGTCGCATAACTTCGAGCCGGACACATCTAAAATTCTCTCCTGTGGAGTTAGCCAACGAATTCCAATTAATTAATATTCTTCAGGGTCCTTAGATTTTACAGTTTCCGCAGACATGGCTATATCTCTGTCACCTAACTCATTCTGTCAAATCCCCAGGTGGATAATTAGGCGGGAAAAAAAATTGGAGAATGTAAGGATATTAGAAGGAGGGTATCATACCATTATAAAACCATGCACATTGATGAATTAGCATTTTATTTAAGTAATTAAACAAAATCAGAAAAAAGAAGATGGATTCACTTCCCAAATAAGGAGTGGCCGAAAGCGGTATCTCATGAATTGTGCGTATCTAAGTGATTCTGTGTGCTTGGGATGGCAATCAAGTAGGAAATCTTTTATTGATGCTATGTATCATGTGAGATAAAAAAAAAAAGTGTGAATTAAATTATACATAAATTTAAATAAGAGTTTGGTGCAGTCTCCAGTTGAATTGATCGAACCGGTTGATCTGATTTGATTTTTAAAATTATAATTTCTATCAACCGGTTCATTGTCTATATAAATTTCAGTAAGCATTCAAATTTAAATCAGTATTAAAATTTTAAATATTAAATAAAAAATATTTTAAAACCGATTATTATTTTATATATATATCTACCAACCAATCTGTTACATCAAGTACCAGCAGGGGCTAGACAGACCCAGCAATCCGAGAAAGACAGCGGCCATGAAAGAGCCCGATACGATCATAATTCTAAAACTGGGCCGGTTTGTGATATATATATATACATACATACATATATATTTCTATTCTGGACAGGCAGAGAGGAAAACTGATTTCAATTTGTCAACCGCTCACTCTCCATTGCAAAAACAGTGACATTGCTGGCCTCGATGGCTCTGTGAGACGAACCCAACGGGCATGACGGGTTCCAAAAATAAAGGGCCAGTTTTTCCCCCAGCCCCCTTTCGTAACGGCTAAGGGAAACTCATACGACGATATAGCATTAGCGAAAGTGACAAAAGGGAGTGTGATGTTGCGTCGTTGATTGTACACGGTCAGGAAAGAGTCACGGTCGGCCGGAAATGACAAACAACGAACAACCGGCGGTTGTGATGATGGCCGAGCCCCCGCTCCTAATTAGGTTTCAGATGAACCATTCGATTTCCCGAGCAAACACCCGAAGATGGACTCCTGAAAAGGGGCCCAAGGCCCTCGATATTTGCCCCATCAAAGTTAGACCCACACGAAAGCGCTCAATATGAGAAGAGTATGTAGCAGGGGGTTACCCATGGAAGAGAATCCTCTGCACAACAAAATTGGCTCAAGTTACCTGTAATTTTGTGAATTACATTCACAATTTTTTTTTGGTTGGAAAAAGTCGTAACTTCAGTCGAAAAAATGACAATCGATACTGCAACTCCTTCAAGAGAAAGAGGAAATTATAACAGCATGTTAAGAAATTATAAGTTATCTCTATTGAATGGTACAATGACGGAAGAGTGAAGTGAAGTGAAGATGAAGATTCTCGCTTCTCATATTGGCCGACTAATGATGGGCAGGAAAATGAAATGCGCTGACAAAAAAAAAAAGAAGAAGGTCGGCATGATTAATGCAGAGGACGACGTTATGTATTATTGTCAATGACCTCTCGATCTCGAACAGGCTGTGGAGAATAAACCCACGTGGTGTGTGCCTAAATTTCATTGAATTTCAAATCAATTGATTATTTAATAAGTGATCTTTCATGGTTTTTTTTTTTAAATAATAGCAATAATCGAAGCTGTAAGCCATTCGTAATGCAAAATAAAAACAAGCCTAAGTATAGGGAGACACAAAGGAAATGCGGGGATAGAGCAATGCAATCAATAGCTAGAGAGCAACCAAAGCTCTCTAAATCAACTCATTCAATATCTCTATTTGTCAAGTATAATTTTAAATTTAAATATTATAAATATAAATAATTTATATCATTTATATTTTATCAGTTTAGTGAACTAATTCAATTCTAACCGAATTACTCAAGGTTGATCATTTTATTAAAAGAAGGAAAGGTAACAAAATACATGCTATTAAATTCTCTTTCCAAAATGTAATGTGAATTGAGATATATTTTACTTAATAATATCGTACTAGATTTGAAATAATTTAATATTTAAATTGAGCTCTTTAATCCACATATCTACTAAAATTATTGAGTTTCATGAACATGGGCGGTTAGACTAACACTTTTTGTTTATGTTCATAGACCAATATGCGATGTACATGCAAATGCTTTATATAATCTGCCATATGTGTGCATCAATCATCTATATATCTTGTACATGTACTGCCCGGCTAAGCTGGCCGGCCGATCAGTATAGTCATATATCTTGACTTCGACGGAGACATGAATAAGTGAAATTATAAACTTGTTCATTATAATCACAACCGGAAGAAATTATATAATCATAAATGGATATATATTGAATTTGTCTCTGAGACATGATTGTCAATAGGGACTCTGTCTAACCATGAAATTCACCGGTCGATGCTCGTCTAGACTCGTCTAGACCTCATGTGCGCCTTCCATTACTTAAATAAAAAGAAAAAAAAAACCCTAGCTTATCCTATTCCCTTTCATGCATCATTGAACTCCTCCCAAAAGGGGAAAAGAAACCCTAAATTCAAACCGCGAGGGAGAAGCTGTCTGCCTCCCCATTCGATCGATCCAATCATCTGCTTTTCTCGTACGTCGTCCGGCCTGTTTTAGTTTCTGTCTCATGTGCTCATCATCGTCTGTCTCGTCTGTGGCGTGGCTCACCTGCCGGCCGCCGCCTACTCCTGCTTCCTCCTCCTCCCCGACTTTCTTTCTTCTGCTCGCTTAGTTTGCTTCTTTATTTCTTCCACATCGTACCATTCCCATAGTTTAAACTAGGAAACTTTTCAAGCTGTGTAGGACTATAAAAAGACCAATGTATAGTCCTCCTTCCAATAACTTCGGATGATCATTTCAACACTTGAAATTCTTATCGAGAATTATACTATTATTTACCCTTTTTTTTTCGCTTGACATTAATTGCATCGTTCGGATCGTTTACATATAATCATCATCACTGTTTGTTCACATCGATTGTCCATAAGATCCTTAAATATCATAGCGAATGTAGTCATGCTTATAAGAAGTTGCAAGATCTTCAAGGTTGCATCGCTATTTTCATACGTGCCCAGATCTGATTTTTTTTATAAGATTAATACAGTATCTAAATATATATGTATATATAGTAACACGCATGTTCTTTGACATCTTTTACAATGTTGGTGGTCTGCTGCAGAATTCAACATGAGAAATCAGCCGAAAGCATCGAAACTTCATGCGCAAGATTAATGAGTGCATGGAGCTCAGTGCAATCGGGTCAAAAAGTCATCGGGAGGAAGACTGGCTAAAGAGATAATTGATAAAAAAGGATTCCTACTTTAGGTTAATTAGTATAAATTGAATAATACATATGCATATGCATATATAGATATATATTGGCAGTCCTACAAAACATTTGGCATATTTGCATAAGGGGAACTCGATGTGATGATGTAGGTTGTAGACCACTAATCTCCCTCATGATATTTTCTTTATTTTTTTGGATTTTAAATACATTCATAAAATAAAAATATAGTTAATTACCACCAAAATTACAACTGGCGTGAGGTCATTTTCCGGGGACGACGATGCACTGGTGCCATGGGCATAGCAAGTATATATTATACACACGAATGAGATACGTTGGTCAACTTTCCTAGCTTTAGTTTATGTACATATATATATATATATACATATAGAGAGAGAGAGAGGAGATGAAAACTGAGAAATGGAAAAACAAAGCATTAGCTTTGACTTTTTTCCACCCGAAAAGTCCATGTCAGGACAACTGAGTCTAGTGAATTCCTAAAGCCCTGCGTTCCAAAGTCGTCCGCCGTTCAATGGATACAGAGACCCTCCAAGTAAACATCCATATTCACCATGTACGACTTCTCTCCATCGGAAGCCACGAAAAGGGATATCTACCCCAATTGGGGGCTAAAGGGAAAAAAAAAATCTAAAAATTCGGACCAAGATTGGATTTTTGAGATCATACATAAGATTCAGACATTATTTTTAATATAAGGGAAAAGCACCCGGACAAAGCCGTGCCCCCAGCGGGAAAAATCCGGCCTAGCCCGAGACGGGTCCGGATTCCACAATTACATTTAAAATTTTATCCTGTTAATTATTCACTTTTTATGATTAATTCCTTAGTTGTATGCTTAATTTTTACACTGATTGATATATTGATATGACCTTACAAGAACATATTTTCAGCCATTTCACCATTACTTATTCTATATCTTAATTAATTTTCGTTAAAAATTGAGACCCGAAAAAACCACTCAAAAATACCACAGCTGAGGCGGATGGTTTTTCACGATCCAAGATTATTATTGGTACGATTTTGTTTTAGTGTAAAAAAACTTGACAAAAAATGCTGGCGTCCGATTATTTACTTTAAAAAAAATCTGCGTACCCGCGCCACCTTCACCGTGGCGTCGATCTAGGAGCCGCTTAGGTACTGTCGGGAATGGAGGGTGATATCGAGATGCACGGTGAAAGAGGTCCGAGGGGGAGGAAAGGGAGTGGCAATAAAGAGGCTACAGAGAGAGAGAGAGAGAGAGAGAGTGGCGGGTTTGATGAGAGATCAGGGGGGCTGGCGAGGACAGTCGCAGAGTGAACTGCAGGAAAATGGTCCCGATCGGAAGAAAGTTGGGAAGTGAAGAGTTCCGGCGAAGTGGGGGGATGTCACCTTTCGCCTAGCAGAACTGGGCTGTATTCCATGTGGGAACAGTAACTCAGCTCGCCTACGCGTTTACACACACACACACACATGTAAATATAAAAGATCACTTGGGCATTCGAGAGATGCGTAGTGCAGTGTGATTGGTATTGAGAATCGGACGGGTTTAAGTTATTATATGGCTCTTCATCATATGCTAATTTGCATATAAAGAAGGAAAGAAAGAAGGTTTCTGGTTTACTAATTAATTAGGGGGAGGTGAATTGAATCCATCGTTTGTGTCCGGTGAGCCAACTGCATGTATGACGGACGATATATGATATTATGTCAATCACATTTTTAAATTAAAAAAAAATGGAAAATCTGGGGATGATTCTGTCATTCACCCAACCCCTCGCGATGGCCCCAAATGTTACGAACTCCAACATTTCTCTCATCACTGTCTGAGGATTCCTGGTTTTATTTCAACTCCGTCTTTCCCTCCTCGTCGCTGTTCACCGACCGAAACGAAACTAGACAGCATCCAGAAAGAAAGCAAGCCAACAAACAAACAAACAAACAACAAAATCATTTCCTCTCTCACAAGGCCTCTCTCTCTGTCTGTCTGTCTGTCTGTCTGTCTCTCTCGCTCTCTCTCTCTCTCGCGCGCGCGCACACACACATCGTCGATTCTCATTCCACAGCCCAAATCCAAAGTAACAACACGCTCTTCTCCCCACAAAGGCAATCACCAGACCCCGAATTTCTCCCCCATTACCCCGCAAAGGGGACTCACCCCTTTGTCCTAGGGCTCCGTCCTCTTCAATCATCATCGGATCTGACCCAAAGTCTCAATCTTTGCGAAGACCCATTCCTTGGGTTTCGCCCGATCAGGTTACCCACAAATTGGAATCGGGTTCCTGGTGGTCGATCCCCCTCCCATCATGTGCTCCCCGGGCATTTTCACCTCATTTCGCCCCCGGCTGAGGTGAAATGAAAATGTCCGACCCGTGGCGGATACCATGACCAGTACCATTCCGACCGAGGCTGCTGCCGCCACCGGCGACGAGGAGGAAGAGCCCTTCTATGAGTCCCTCGATCGCATCGCCTCCTCTGCCTCCTGCTCCTGCTCCAACTCTGACACTGATGACCCCCAGCCCGACGCTGACCCGGATCCCAGTTCTGGATCCTTGAAGTTCCCCGCTATGGGCTACGATGTTTGGCTTTCGGAACCGTCATCTGTGTCCGACCGACGGTCCTGCCTCCTCCGTGAGATGGGGCTCGCTGGGGATTTCGCAAGGTCGGTGTCATCAGATCAATCTTGGGCTCAAGAAAGCGGTGGCGGTGGCTCTGTGATTCTCCGGTCTAAGTTGGAAAGCTCGGTAGATCGGAATTTGGGCCCTTGTGATCATGCTGCTTCTATCTGCTCTTCTTCCATTGTTTCGGTTGGTGATAGTACTACTTCTTTTGTAAATATTCACAGTAATGACAGTAGTACTAGTAGCCACAGCAACAGCAGCAATGGTGTCCGATTTGCTAGTGATGGATCTTTAATTCCTGGTCCTACTAAACTCACTAATGTGAGATACTTTCAGAGAGCTGATGAGATTAAGAGCGGGTCTTCGGTCCATGCTTCCGATTCACATGGTGATTCCGTGCACAATATGGGGGATGTGAAGGTTCCTGATTGTAACGTGGAGTATGAGGCAAATGATGATGATGTGAATGAGAGTGTTTTTTGTACAATCAAGGATCTTGACAGTGGGAAAGAGTTTGTGGTGGATGAGATTAGACAGGAAGATGGCTCTTGGAACCAGCTTAAGGTCAAGGAAGTTGGTACTGATCGGCAGTTGACTCTCGAAGAATTTGATATGACTGTTGGACAGTCACCGATTGTCCAGGAGTTGATGAGGAGGCAAAATGTGGAGGATGGTTATAGGGTCAGCATAGATTTGGGCCCAAATGGGGGAGTTGGAATCGATACTAAGTTGAAGAAAAAGGGCAGTTGGTTTAAGAACTTTAGGAGCAAGGCGAGCTTGGTGGCAGGTGGCTCTGTGCATAAGGAGAGGCAAAGCAGTGATGAGAAGGATACATCCTCAGAGAAGGGAGGGCGGAGGTCGAGCTCAGCCACGGATGATAGTCAGGACTCATCATTTCATGGGCCTGAGAGGGTGAGGGTAAGGCAGTATGGGAAGTCATTCAAGGAACTCACAGCCCTTTACAAGAGCCAGGAGGTTCAGGCCCATAATGGATCCATTTGGAGCATCAAGTTCAGTTTGGATGGAAAGTATCTTGCTAGTGCTGGGGAGGATTGTGTAATTCACATTTGGCAGGTCATGGAATCTGAGAGAAAGGGAGAATTGTTAACAGAAAAAACTGACGATGGAAACCTGTTAATGTTCTGGACTACTGGGTCACCTGAACTGAGTACACTTTCGTCTAACGTGGAGAACTTTCCAGAGAGGAAGAGAAGGGGAAGGCCATCCATAAGCCGGAAATCAATGAACTTTGAACATGTTGTAGTACCAGAGACTGTTTTTGCCCTCTCAGAAAAGCCTATCTGTTCGTTCCAGGGACATCTCAACGATGTACTTGACCTTTCCTGGTCCAAGTCACAGGTTTGTAAATTTTCTTCCTTGAGCTCAGATTCTAGTCATACTGTCCAAACGCATCCTTGAGTGTAAACAAGTGCATGGTTTTGCTTATGTTTGACAGAGTGATCATAGTTCATTACCTCTATCATTCATTTTTGTTTATCCTAGTACTGGCTAAGATTGTTCCCTGATGACTATTTTATTTGAGCCAAGGATAGTGCTTTTCAGTTCGTTTAGAATGCATGCAGAAATGTAGGTGGAAACTCTTTAGGGAGAGAAATCAATAGTAATCATTTATATGGAGTAGCTGGTGAAGAAAAGAATAACATGCTGTTCTGTATGGTCATGAGACCAGACTGTTTCGCTAAAAATGGGAACTGGGTTTAATGGCTCGTAGTGTTTTCACAGAATTTGATTGGAGGCCAGTAAAAATTTTATGTATTCTAAATCTACATGTGATGCCTCAATCACTAATTGTACCTCAAATTGGTGGGTTGTTGTCCTATGACCTTTCTCAAGTCTTTGTTGGGCAAGAAGTGCCCCAGAAAATTTTATTTCTTCTTTCCATTTGGAGTTTTTTTTTTAAATTTCTGTTGCCAAGGTGGGCTCTGTTTATTTTTCCCGCTTTCCTGTTTTGAGGTAGTTGCACAATGAAATGTCTATTTATGTCATGCTGGAGTAATCAGTTACATTTGATTCTCACTAGGATTCTTCTTTGCCTCCAGCACTTGCTTTCTTCTTCAATGGATAAGACTGTCCGCCTCTGGCACCTGTCTAGCAAGACCTGTTTGAAAGTATTTTCTCATAGTGACTATGGTGAGCACTTTTCACTTGATTTCATCATATTATATAAATATTATTCTTTAGCACTCACACAACAGATCATTTTTCTTGAATGGTGAGTGAGAATAAGAAAGGAGGTGAAAACTCTATCAAGAATATCTAAGTAAACAATGATGGACCATTGGGAATGTTGGTCATATATGTGCAAGGCTGTATATCTGGGACCAACTTCTGCACACTATTGGAGCTGTATATCTGTCTTATTTCAAACAAAAATACAGCCACTGATGCTTATGTGTGAAGACGATTTTCCTCAATGAGTAACCGAGGATCCCAAATGCAACTTTTTTGTCTACTTGTCTAACTCACTCTTCCAAGTATTGAAATGTTTTGTGTTGATATTATCTTAACTGAGTATGCTTTTGTGCAGTAACTTGTATCCAGTTTAATCCTGTTGATGATAGATATTTCATAAGTGGGTCTCTTGATGCCAAAGTTCGCATATGGAGCATTCCCGATCGACAAGTTGTCGACTGGAATGATCTTAATGAGATGGTCACTGCAGCTTGCTATACTCCAGATGGTCAGGTCAGTCTTCCAGGTTTATCTAGTATGTTTGCATGATGTGAAAATTGTTCTTTTGATGACTCTCTGAATCACACTGAAGTTCATTTTTCTATACTCTATAGGGTGCATTAGTTGGTTCATACAAGGGGAGTTGCCATTTATACAATACATCTGGTATATGCCGATAGACCTGCATTGAGTGATTTCTGCTCTCTTACTGTCTCTGTATGTGTCTTTTGAAAGTTTTTGTTAATTGGTTTTATATGACATTTTTAGAGAACAAGTTGCAACAGAAGAGTCAAATTAATCTGCAGTATAAGAAGAAGAAATCCCATTACAAGAAAATCACTGGCTTCCAGGTAATAGTATATAGCCTTTGCCCCAAGTTCTCTTTGCAAAATCCAATAAATAATTATCTTGATATTTTTTAAGCATATATTATTGTTAGATGTAATTCATTTGCATCAGTTATTTAATCCTGTTGGCCTGATGCATGGTTATCAAACAGTTTGCCCCAGGAAGCTCATCGGAAGTTCTGATCACCTCTGCTGATTCACGTGTTAGGGTTGTTGATGGTGCTGATTTGGTGCACAAGTTCAAAGGTAGAAAGGTGTTATACCTGCTGTCTTCCCTTATGATATAAAATTGGGGTGAACTCTGTGTTTGGTTGATATTTGTTTCATTTTGTCTCTGCAGGGTTTCGTAACACAAACAGCCAAATATCAGCCTTCCTCACAGCCCATGGAAAGTATGTTGTTTCAGCCAGTGAAGATTCATATGTTTATGTCTGGAAGAATGAAGCTGATTCCCGACCAAGCAGAAGCAAAGGGATTACAATCACACGGTCTTATGAGCACTTTCACTGTCATGATGTATCCGTGGCCATTCCTTGGCCTGGGATGGCTGATTTCTGGGGATGTCACGACTCTTACTTCTCTGAACATAACGGGCTGCTCCTTGATTCTAATATTCTGGATGAGCCGTCTACGGCCAATCACCCACCAACGCCTGTTGAGGTGAGCAAGAATGCTGATGATGGCTCGAAAGTCACCTCAGGATGTAGCAACAGCCCTGTTTATGGAACGATATCCAGTGCATCAAACAGTTACTTCTTTGACCGGATCTCTGCCACTTGGCCTGAAGAGAAGCTTTTATCAGCTGCGAGGAGCCAAAGCCCTCGTGTTAGTATAGATTTCTCCAATAGGATCAAGGAGAATTCGTCGGCTTGGGGTTTGGTCATTGTAACTGCTGGACTTCGAGGTGAGATCAGGACCTTTCAGAATTTTGGACTGCCTGTTCAAATTTAGTCCATGGGGTTTGGTGTAAGCGACCCTGATAAGTTCATGGGAAGCGGTATATTTTCTCCGGGTTAGTGAAATGTTGTATAGTGGTGGCGGGGCGGTGGGGGTGCGGTGGCGGTGGGTGGGATACCTTTTGGAGGGGAAATGTAATATGTTCGAGTTCCGTTGATTTTTTTTTCCTCGTTTTGGAGATACGATTGTGATAGGTCGGGTACGAGGGGTAGGTTGAAACTGGTCTCGGCCGAGCGTCAAGAGAGAAAAGTAGATCTGTCACAAGAAGAAAAAAGAGAGTCCTTGCTGTTGTAATGGTGAATTAATTGTAGAGTTTTGGGTCTGGCAAACTATATTCAATTTAAAAAGAAGAAGATTCTTTTTTTTTTTCTTTCCCTGCGCTCTGTGTTGGTCCATGTTTCATATTTATGAGGAATCTTACAGGAATCTTTCAGACCTTTGTGAGATTGGGTTTTCTACCGTTTAACTGAGAACATATGGGAGGTGGATGCTCAGGATAAGCTTGAACTGTCCTGGGTTTCATCGTTCTTCCTGAAATCCCTTCTAATTTGATCTTATTATTCAACCTTTAATTGGCAGATTAAGTGATGGTTGACACATTATCGTCTACCAGGTTCAGGTCCACAATTGATCCGTCGCGGTGACTTTTTAGAGAGTGGGTACTTCTCGTGATCCCTTCACGAGGCAACCTTACCGAAAAGGGAAAATGGTGGTAATGGATTAAACTGCACATCTTATCTAATCCACAGGCTGCGCCTCCACGCCCTGTCCTTTTCGGCCCATAACAATGGGGACAGGACCCATATAAAGGGAACAAAATATCCCTGAGTTGGTGCCCACCAATCTTGATTTCTCCCACACAGAAAAGGGCAATAAAAAATATCAGAGGAAATCCAAGCCTCAGAATCTGATTGGCTACTGAGAATTGATGTGGCTCATAAATCTCTTGCAATTTATCCTATCCACTCATCCTCTTCGAACCCAATAGGAAAATGAAGAACTTCGCTGTAACAAAAATAGGAAAAAAAAAAGGACAGAAGAGGGGAAAAATAAATAAAAATCTTATCCTCCTTGCTCTATAAGTACTCCATCATTGTCAATATCCCCTTTCAGTAATTGCTCACTCCGAGATAGTAACATTGGAAATTTGGGTGTACGCTCGGAAGAGAGTAGGCAATGGCTCTTCAGGCTGCTGCTGCTGCTGCTGCATTGATTCCCTCTGCCTTCTCCATTCCCAAAGAGGTTTCCTTCAACTTTCATCTATCTTGTGAAGTTTAAGCCTTTTCCCTTCCTCTGTATTGCCTTTGAACGAAGGCAAGAACTTAGATTGGGTGGTTGTATAATTTTGCAGGGGAAGTCTAGTAAAGACTCTAGCTTGTTTGGAGTTTCACTTGTTGACCATCTCAAAGCTGACTTCAGCTGCTGCTCATCACTGAGGTCCAAGGTAAAGGTAACCTTGAAGCTTGTTCTGCAATTTGTTTCGGTTTGATTTCTTGCAGACTTCTCCTTTACAACTTTGAATTGGCATGCCCACCTAAGTTGGCTTTGCTAAGAAAGCACATGTCGGATAGCTCTATGGCATACTGTATGCTAGAACAAGGAACTGGACCAGGAAAGTGCAGGAAATAATTGGTGAATGAAAGCAATTTTTCAGAGAATTATGTCAACAGCCTGAGAGCAGAACTCATTCATCCTCCACTTCTACTGTATAAGCTCTTTGATCAAGCGCTGGGGCCTTTTCCCAGATCTGCAAGTTTTTTTTAAGCCTATCTGTCTATTCGATTCAGAGGGAGGTAGGCCTCAGAAATGGAGCAATCAGGGCAGAGACGATTGCTGCAGCTCCCTCAGTAACCCGGACAGCTCCTGAAGGCAAGAAGACACTCCGACAGGGCACTGTTGTGATCACCGGAGCCTCGTCAGGGCTCGGCCTTGCCACTGCAAAGGCCCTTGCTGAGACCGGGAAGTGGCACGTGATCATGGCCTGCCGGGACTTCCTCAAGGCTGAGAGGGCTGCCAAATCTGCTGGGATTGCCAAGGAGAACTACTCAATCATGCACTTGGACCTCGCTTCTCTCGACAGCGTGAGGCAGTTTGTTGATAACTTCAGGAGATCAAGAAGGCCATTGGATGTCTTGGTCTGCAATGCTGCCGTCTACTTGCCAACAGCTAAGGAGCCGACTTTCACTGCTGAAGGTTTCGAGCTTAGTGTCGGGACGAACCATCTTGGGCATTTCCTGCTTTCTCGGCTTCTGCTAGATGACTTGAACAAGTCAGATTACCCATCTAAGCGTCTAATCATAGTTGGGTCAATCACAGGTACTAGCTCTTGCAAGCTGATCTGAATGATTATCACTAAATAACTATCATCATTTTCATGTTTAAATCGGATTTTATACTTACTACTAATTATATGGCGTTCTTCAAATCAGGGAACACGAACACTCTGGCCGGTAATGTGCCCCCAAAGGCCCACCTTGGGGACTTGAGAGGTCTTGCAGGAGGCCTGAATGGGCTGAACCGCTCATCCATGGTCAACGGAGGAGACTTTGATGGGGCCAAGGCATATAAGGACAGCAAAGTTTGCAACATGCTGACAATGCAGGAATTCCACCGGCGTTACCATGAGGAAACTGGAATCACATTTGCCTCCCTGTACCCAGGATGCGTTGCCACTACTGGCCTGTTCAGGGAACACATTCCCCTCTTCAGGGCGCTGTTCCCTCCATTCCAGAAGTACATCACAAAGGGGTACGTGTCCGAGGACGAGGCAGGGAAGAGGCTCGCTCAGGTAAAGACAGCATAAAGACTAGATTAGCGTTGTTATTTATTTACATTGTATTCTCATCGGTGGATGATGATGATTTATGGGCTCTGACTCTGATGTAAACGTGCAGGTTGTAAGTGACCCAAGCTTGACGAAATCCGGCGTCTACTGGAGCTGGAACAAGGATTCAGCATCATTCCAGAACCAGCTCTCCGAGGAAGCCAGTGATCCTGGGAAGGCTCGTAAAGTGTGGGAAATCAGCGAGAAGCTCGTTGGCTTGGCCTAAGTGAGATGTCAAGAAGCTGGTTATTTTTCTGACCGCAGTTTTTCTCTGTTGCGGATGAGAATGCTGCCTGGGAGCTGGGTTCGCTTGTGAGCTTGCAGTTAGAAGTGGAGACCGAGTCGGAAAAAGGGGGAAAGAAACCCATCGTGCACAATTTTCTGTTATGTAGGATTTGGAGGCAACTTCTGCGATGTTAATGGCGACAATAAAACTGCTTGAATCCAGTTGGCATGATGTTGTTTTCACTTTTAAGGAATCTGGATAGGCAAAAATAAAGGAAAAATCATTCAGCTAAGCATATCTTAAATCGCTGTGGCTGCAAAAAGACTAGTTACCCAAACACCAGCACGCAAGTGACCGGATCATGCATTCAAACTTTACCACGAAACACTTGGTCGCAAACAATTTGTAAATTCCCAGAAATTCTGGAGAGTGGTGTCCAAGTGGAACTTCTTGAACTAGCAATTCCGGGTACTCTGATCAGGAGGATGTTGCCATTGGATTAGACGATATGATTGAGCCGTCTGCTTGGATAACAACATCAGATGGAAATCTGTACTTTCCTGTCCTTCTTGATCTGTTCATGAATTTTCCTAGTCAGAATCACACCTCTCACGGATAAGCACCATCAGGTTCCGCAATAGTTTTAATCTTAGCAAAACCAATACCTTGATATTTCATTCAAGATGAGGGAAGAACCCGCAAAATGGTTGAAGTCAGCCGCAGTTTAGCAATTGGTCCTAACTGAAAACCGATTTCCACCCATGACAATCGAACATCTGGAGCATACACATGGATCGAGCACCTAATCTTAGCCAAAGGAAGTTATGATCACGGTGCGGTGCTTCCTGAGTATTCGTTGGCACTAATTTACATATGAATGCACAGGAAACACGGCAGTCTTCCACCAGATATGTCTTGACCAAAGTATTCCTCATCGACAAGATGAGAAGACCCTTGTGAACAGATATTTACCCATCAATACGCTGACTCCATTTGAACCCAAACTAGTACAGCACTGAATACCCGAAAAAGAAAATTATTATCGGCAACTAAACTAATGATACTTCTTGATACACAGTGTTACCCTTTAAAAGAATTTTGAGGTGGGCCTATAGCAAGAAGGAATAAGATGATGAGCCCATCTGAAATTGGGCCTCTAGACTAAGAAGTAAGAATGGACTCTCTCTAGGGTTTATGTAGGGTTTTCGCTGAGCAGGCGGTGTATCTTCTGACTTCGATCGGCTACACCAGTCCATCAGCTGAATTGAGGTTCTCTTCCTCCAGTGAAGCAGGACGATGGGTAAGAAAAGAAAGCAGAGGGAAGCTGAGAAGAATGAACCAGAGGCCATGAAGGGCGAAGATGCTTCACCAGAGAGGCCAAAACGGACCCTCCTGGGATGGAAGGAGAAACCTCAAGAAGAAGAAAACGCCATCTCTCCCAGTTTCAGGAATAAGGAGAAGGTTCTTGTTACCTGCTCCCGCCGCATTAATTTCAGGTGGGCGTTGTTCCTTCTCGTCCTTTTCGGCTAAAAATTACACCTTTTCTTCTTTCGATTCCTGTCTTTGGTTATCTGCATCAGTTTCTTTGAGAGCATTTTTGACAGTATGGGTTGGGTTTTTGTCAATTTATATTTCTGGATGTGTTAGGTACCGGCATCTGATGCTTAATATGGTCTCACTTTTACCTCACTGCAAGAAGGATAACAAGGTTGAGTCGAAGGAAACTAAAGGTGCCACTCTTAACGAGCTTGTTGAGCTCCGGAACTGCTCTTCTTGCCTGTTTTTCGAGGTGGGATGGATTTTTTTTTCCTTTTTCCTGAATAGTTTTGCTTTGCCAGCTTGTATCACTCGCGCATGCCTGACATTTATCTGTCGTTTTTAGATTTTTGCACCACTGGAAGGTGAAACTGTTGATCTTACTTACTTTCTGGAATCACGTGGACAACAAGTGTGCTGAATACAGTTATTTGTTTCTGTCTTCAGTGCAGGAAGCATAAGGATCTGTATTTGTGGATGGCAAAGTGCCCAAATGGTCCGTCTGTCAAATTCTTAGTTAATGCTGGTAATTGTCTACTTGGTCTTTGATTAATCCTTTTTGAGTATAAGATTGGCGCAAACCTTTTTCTTTTCAATCTTGAGTTGTTGCATTTTGATGCATTAGGTTGTTCTGAGGTTGACTCTGAACTTCACTGTTGAGATTTTGCATCTAAAATCGTTGGTATATTTCAGTACACACGATGGAAGAGTTGAAGCTCACTGGGAATCATCTTAGAGGTTCACGTCCTATTTTGACTTTCTCGTCAAATTTCGACAAAGATGCCCATTGGAAACTTTTGAAGGAGATGATCACACAGGTACATTTTGAAGTGCAATTATTCATTCAAATGACAATAGTAACTATTAATGTTGGATGTACAAGTCAAGTTCTTGGTGGTACATGTTAGGATGCATGCATGATGAGTGGCCTTTAATGAAAAGAATGGAGTGTTACCTTGCACTTGTTGAGTTTAAAACCACATAGCTGTGCTGTTTGAATGGAATGGTATCTTGAAGTAGAAGTAACTTATAATTCTTAAGTTCGTGTAGAATTTACTATAATATGTATCATCATCTATTTTATTGGGTCTTTGTTGCAGGTATTTGGAACTCCTAAGGGACATCAGAAGTCTAAACCCTATTATGATCATGTCTTTGTCTTCTCTATTGTTGACGATCACATATGGTTCAGGAACTACCAGGTTGGTGTTGGTTCAGATGGTAGTTGGTAATGTTGATTTCTTGTTTGCCTTTTATTTTCACTAAAAAAATAATTAGTCTTTGGTGTTACTCAATCTTATGACCTTGTATTGGCATATAAAAGCTTTAGTTATAGTTGTGGAGTAGTCTCTTAGAATGCTAGTAACTTCTTCTGGTTCAAAATCAGATCTCTGTTCCTCACACTGAGTCGGATAAAGTGTCTCGTGGAAGCTTAGAGAAGATGACCCTTGTTGAGGTACATCCTTCTGTTCTTTGAGTCTGCATGTGATGATGAAGATACTATGATTTTCACTGAACTTCTGTTCATCAATGTGAATACATTTTTTTCCTCAACAGGTTGGCCCAAGATTTTGCTTGAATCCAATCAAGATATTCGGTGGAAGTTTTGGTGGCCCAACACTATACGAAAATCCCTTTTATGTGTCACCAAACCAGGTACAGGTTTGACTGATACATGCTCCTCATTTGCAGTAGCAGTAGCAGTAGCATTTATCTCGCTGGCTGAAAATCTTTTATCTGACTACTAGGTCCTTCTTGTTTGAACAGATTCGAGCATTGGAGAAGAAACAGAAGGTAAATACTTTTGCGAAGAAGGTCAAGGCCAAAACGAGGAGGAAGATGCATGAACTATCTAATCCATTGGAGCCCGATGAGTTTGCAGGCATGTGGAGAGAATGAGTTCTTCTGCTGAGCCTATTTACCCTTTCTTGGATGAAGAGATGGGTCAGTCTACTCCTACTGGATGTCTTCCGCAGTCTCTGAATTCATATACATGGCATCATTGTCGACTTCAAAAATTCGAGAATTTAGTAATTATGAAAATTATACTGTTGCAATTGGTTTCTGTGGTTCATTCCTGGAGGATAAAGTCCAGCACCGAACTTAAGATTGTCAATGGATGGGACCGACACAACAAGAGGCTATGCCAGAGGTGTTCTTAGCCATCCCCTGCAGCCATAGGAAGGCATGCGGCTAAATTATCGTCTGATCGTGCTAGAAACCCACAATTGAGAAGGCTTCACTCTCAATGAGTTGATCTTTCTCGAACCTGGATTATTGGAAACCTATTGAGTTCCATACACCAAATGATGTGTACGAGGAAAGTAATCATTTTGCAGGCAAATGGTGCATCAAAAAGTTCCCTCCTTTTTATTCCTGATGCTACCTGAGCAACTGCGCTTCGTTTCTCTATGGGCTTCTAACCAGGCAGATCTCGAAAACTTTTATATATATATATATATACACATACATGTATAAATCATCACCGTATAGCTGTTTACAAGTAACTTCTCGGCAGCTTCGGACCTGAAGCCCATGACATGGATCGGCTGCAGCTGAAAAAGAGATGCCTGTGCCACAAGGGAGCCTCCTCCAGTGGGGGTTAAGCTCCCTCATACTGAACAGAACTTGTACTACAATGAAATCAAGAGGACTGCTGATCCAATTTACCAATTTGATCACCAGGTAAGCTCACGTCTTCAGACATCATACTGTTCCATGAATCGGTAAGAACCGTGGAAGCAGTTAATCTGGATGTGGGGTTCGCAGAGGTTGAATTTTTAGGCGTGATCTGGGGCAATTAAATCAGCATATGGAGAAAACGCCAGAGGGAAGAGAGAGGAGTGAAATTTGGTAAAGCATTGGAGGGTTTGTCACTTTCTATACGAGAAGTTATTAGGCTCTTGTGACGTCAACGGTGGATTAAAAAACATCAGAAGAAATAATCCGCACCCTCAACTTTCGTAATTCTTGAAAGCGGAGATCACAGAGCCAGAGGTTCCACCTTATATAAATAAGCACCAACAGACCAACGATCAGAACTCCATTGAAATGCCAGTTTAGAGGTCAGATCAAAATGCAATTTGCATCACTGTTGCCGGGCATTTTGGTTCCTTTGCCGATCTGCAGACCTATAACTCGCGCTAGTATGTATATATATACATATATATATATATATATATATATAGAGAGAGAGAGAGAGAGAGAGAGAGTAGAATGATGAAATGATCTGAATATTAGCATAGCCAGGGGGTGGAAAAGCAAAAGAATGCGAATCCCTTCCTGATCTTCTGAAGATTCCAGACTCATGCATGCGGTTACATCTACGTACAAGCATATAAACTGATAGTGTCACCAAAGTTTAAGAAGGAGGATTCAAATTTACACATTCAAGATTCAACCAAGTAAACAATCAGAAAGGAGATCAGGCAAGTGCAGATGAGAGACGAGAGGTGACACAGAAACAAAAAGAAGAGCAAGACTAAAACAGAACTTCCATTTCAGATAGGTAACAGTAAGTAATCTTTTTCGTAATACAATAGTGACTATAAGGAGTTTTCAGTTAGGTTCCTGGGTGAGTCTTTGCATCTCATTTTGGTCATTGAGGGTCTCGAGGAGAAGAGGCGGGGCATACTGAGCATTCCCTTGGTGCTCTTCGGAATCCTGACAGAAGGAAAGAATGATCGTGTCGATGGACATCTCGACGACAGCGAAGAAGAGGGTTGCAACAACATAACCAAGACACCAACAGGCCTACAAAGAGAGGAGGAAGACAGTGAACCCATCAGAACAACTATTATTCTCTAATTGCAAAATCTACTAGGTTAAGAAAGCTATCCAGGTACCAATACTGGGAGGAGCGGAGAGGAGATCTTGTTGTGTGAAGATTTGTATTTATGAGCATCCAACATGAGGAAGGCAAAGAGGGCACTAGAGAGGCCGATACAGAGCTTTCCAAGGAAAAGAATAACATCTCCAATGACATTAACCTTCCCTATTCGGATGATGTTATTGAAGATAAGTTCTGTCGCTATTGCTGATGCCCTGCAGAAGCTTTTCCCAGTTATAGCAATCTGCAAAGTTCACAGTAGAGGGTTGGGGGATATGAGTATGTGGGAACTGATTATTGATCTGTACATGGCTTCAAAGAACAGCTTCAACTTTCTGTTCTTCGTTTAAGTTCCCTGTTTCCTCTTCAGCTCCAGTTGCTTGCTTTCCTCAAATAGCACACCTTATTAACAGCAATTAGGCATTTATTGCATAATATCTAGGTTTTTTATCGAGATAAGAACCTTCACAACTTTTACCCCCAACTTACAAGAACTAGTTTTGGGTAGCAGAGTTCGAGAAAATTACCATAATATAGGCATTGTGATTTACAGACCTGATGGTCCACTCAATGCAGCTTAAGCAAAACTGAGAGGAATGAAGCACCAACTTCCCAAAAAATCCATCTGTTGCGGAGCTTGAGACTTTTAATTTGCGACGAATTGACAAAAGCATGAAGTGGATTGACTCCACAAATGAAACAACAAGAGAGCCAAGAGCAATAGAGCCAAGGCTATATCTGATAAGCCGTTTCATTGAGGCAAAAACTGGAAGAAAGGGAACTTCACACTGCTTGGGGAAAAAATTGAATAGATCAGGACCGTCTGGTTCAAGAATAGGACCAATTTTAAATTCAATGTTTATTATGAGAAAATGAGACTAAAAATATAGGTGAATTGCAGGGCTAATCATAGCTTACTGAAATTTCACCCCGTGCCCAGTAATATGAAGCCACAGAACCAGCGATCACAGTAGCAGAACAAGCTATAAAGAATTGTGTAGCCCAATAGCATCCAAAGAGGTGGAAAAATATGGCAACAGCTATATGAGGGGTGTAATGAACACTGTAGCCACAGCATCGATCACAGTTGACCTTTTTAAGGGATAGATCATAAGCACAGCAGTTGGAGCTGCAGTTGTTCTGCAGAACTTGACCTGAACTGAAGAGGTTCAGAGTGGCTGATAACCAGAACATGTAGAAGATCGCAAGGATGGTGTAAGGTATGATTGGAAAGACTATTAGTGCTTGAACTTCACCAATAACCTTTGCAGCAACCTGCGTCCACATCAAAAACCAGAAATTTAAAAAAAAAATATATATATATATATTAAGTGAACCAACCAAAAAGTGTGTCCAATGTCAAGATTGAATCAACTTCATTTATTCAGGTTTTATATACTTGCCTTGAGGACAGATGTTGCCATTAAGATGCGGCGGACAATAGCAATTGATGCGAGGATGGAAACAATCATAATAAATGTCATGAAAACAGCAACAGCACGTATATGGTGCAGCTCCTGAATGATTGAAATATTAGCATCTTAAGAGCAGAAAAACAAGACAGATTAGGGGCCAGAGGATATCAGAAGCCCACCCTTCCCGATACAAGATAGTAGGGATCATGCGGACCAATGATTGGGGAAATTGAATCGTGTCCAATCCATCCAGCTGAAAATAATATGAAAGCATACGTTTTTTCATGATCCCTTAAAAGCTCACATAAATATTACGAAGCTAGCTAAAGCAACATCAAACACGAATAATTTGTTTCACGACATAAACAGTAATATATATTCATGTCGATTCTACAGAAAGCAATTGGCAAACGAATGAACAACAATTAGTTCATTGGACATATCCTGTATTTTATTTAAATGCAATGAAAATCTATCGGTTAAGATGTATCAACACATTGAATATCAAAGTGGAGGGTGATCACTCTGCAGCTCACTATTACATTAATCATTTCTCTGGCAAGGTTTTACATTCTAACCTTTTAGATAATAAAACATTGTCACTGAGATGATAAGAATATTGAACACAGCAACCGTAATCCAGGGCATTGCAGCTACAAAAAGCCAAATCATGAGGAGCCAAATAAGTGACAAGACAAGGGGAAGCAGTCCTCCACATATGATCAGTATGGGCCACGACTTCCCAATATCAGCCATGTACCTCTGCAAGAGAAAAATCTTTCAGCAAGGAAGAATCAGCACAAGCAATACAGAGATAATTAAATGTGAAGAATAGTTCCAAACCTTTAAGATAGATGATCGGGCATTAATTGACTGGTGAATAGATTTGTCTATCATGATACCCTCATTGATATTCACTCCACCCATCTGTTGCCAATGCCGCAAGGACATATTTGATGCACGCACAATAAATTGGCAACTCCAGTATACTGCAGACGGAGATGACATTATTGTTCCAAAATGACCTACAGAAAATAACTAACAATGTTTCACTGAATGTACTGACCATTTACACTTGGAAATATAACAGGGTAACAAGGACCCTGAAGTTGAAGAGAGGAGTTTCGCATCTCCGGTGTGAGGAACTCGAAATAGTCGTAATCCCGATTGATCCAATCATCCATAGAGAGGCGGATATCTCCTCCTGGATAATCACAGACCCAGTTCAGTCCATCATCTGATGGCATTGGGCAGTCCAACAAACAAATACTCCGGGCATTAGAAAGGCTAAATTGGCTGTCCTTTAAGCCACTCTGGTACACTTGATTAGGGTTTAACCAATATCTGAGTTCGAGCTCCCGGAGGCCTGGATTCGCATGCTTGTCGCCACATACATTTCCTTTGTAGTCCAATCCATAAGTAAGCCTAACATACACAGCACAACCATTAAATAACTGAGAAAAATAAAGACAACTTTTAGTAGACTCTTCACAGGATCCACACATGATATTCTTTTAGCTGCTTCATGGCACAAATTCAGAAATGTCGATTTCACAAACCACATTCAGATGATAATAGTAAGCCACAGAATTCAGCACTTCAGATGAACCTATTCTAGTCAGGCGCTATAGAACTAAGCATGGTTGGAGTATTCACGTGGAAATTTACCCCCCCTAAAATTTCAACGCTCTAAGGAAATTTCTATGCATTCCTTTTATTTGCTGTCCACCACACTCAACTCAGAAACCTGCTTGCTTATTAACCCCCAACAAGATTCCGCCTCTCCTCATTCAAATCCCTGTGTCCAGCCAGCCTCAGGTCTTAGGTGCAAAGGACAAATCTCTATCTTTTTGCCTAAACCACGTAAATCTAGACATGTTTAGTTCACCTCGACGGCAAGAAATTTCCTAAATCGGAATGAGAACTTAATTGACAGTGCTTCCAGGATTCACGTGCACTGTCTTTGTGAGGACAGACATTACAGGAACGGCCTAAAAATAAAGGGAAATGCTAAAATTGCAACTGGAAAGCTAAAGAAATAGCTACCTACACGCGGAACACCAAATCATTCCATTATCAAGCCCACGAAAGATCGAAACTCAGACGAAACGGTAAGCAGAGAGTGACAGGTTCAAGCAATTACCTACCTCAATGGGTTTCCCTTGTTGAAGCCGAAGCTGGAGTTAACAATCATTGCAACCCAGAAGGCTATAAAGATCACAAGAAAGACGACGTCTCTGCATTTCCTACTGTGGCTTATGACGCCTCCTAGCTGGGTGCTCCCATCGCTTGATGGGTACCTCCCAATGACTGGTCCTAGAGGACCCCGCATGAAGCCTTGAAACAGAGGGAGCAAGGCCTGACAGCAGAAAGATCGGAACTCTGAGGAGGATTGAGAGACTGGGGTTTTAGGAAGACAGCAGCACAGTGAGTGAGCGAGTGAGTAGAGTGGAAGCAACGAGGGTGCCAAAACACAGCACAGGATCACTTGAAGAGGTTTTAGGTTTGGAATCTTTGTCAAAGTAATCGAGTGTTAATGTCTTTCTTGAGACAGTGTTGCAAAAAATAAAAAAGACAGAGATATCTTAACAGTTCAATTTTGTTTTTCTTTTCCTATTGAATTTTGTCTTCAAGAAAATCCATGCCTGACGGCTCACATGGCTGTTGAGCCGTGCATCTACTCAGCTTGTAAGCTCAGCTTCACCTCGTGGCACATATGATACACTACTGATCAGTCTTTGCATTTGTATATAATTTTCAATTTTTTTCAATTTTTTTAGTAATTGAATCCATAAAATTATAAGACATCATATCGGTAAAAATTGAATATAAAATTTATTAATTTCCTAAAGTGTGCATTACTATTTTTCTAATTATTCGTATTTAATTAAAAAATGTATAAAATACGAGCCCCCAATTCATCCCTGAGGTGGTGAGGACAAACTACTGACGGAAACGTTAAGACTGGCCCACTAATTCAAGTCCTCCAGTTGCCTCCCACTGACCAACCAACCAACAGCCCAATAAACCAAGGCAGGCCCACAATGACAGAATCTAGATGTTTAATGGGCCCAAGGAACTTCGGGCCCATTTGGAATTCATGCAGCCCATGAACCCCAGACATGGCCGTTAAATTAGTTATTAAGGGAAAAGAGTACCAAAAAAAAAAAAAAAGAATACTCTCCAGATTCTATTGGATTTGATAGATTCCGCTTTGACCAGACTATAGCTGCCAATTCAAGTTACGGGTCGGTCAGTTGATCGACTCAAGGGCAAATCAAATGCTTCACACTAACACAAGTTTCTCTCGCGCATAAAAGCCTCGATCCTGTCCACATCCTCTGGAGCATCAACACCGTGAGCCTCATGATCCACCTTGATCACCTGCAAGGTGGTTGATGCGTCAGAGATTCTACCACGGCGCAGAGTTTATAAATTACGATGACTATCGCCAGAGAGGAAAAGAATATGGTGGATGCCAAAAGAAAACATAAACAAAACGTGAGCTTGGAATATGGTGAAAGAGGAAGATTGAACTCAGGAAAACAACCAATAAACACCTTCATCTTATAACCATTCTCAAGGACTTTAAGCTGTTCAAGATCTTCTTCAAGCTGCAGTGGGGTATCCTGGAGCTTTGGATATATCCTAAGAAACTTCGCATCAAAGCTCTAGAGATTGAAGGAACAGATGATCATCACTAAACATAAAATAATTCTAATAATCCAGTCCACCAATCTGAGAATATAAATTCCGTACCTGGATTCCGAGATGAAGCAAATAAGGAAACCGTGGATTTACCTTCCCAGACCTGAATCATGCAAGTGGCATTATATCAAATCTGTAGCAGAAAATTCCAAATGACAAACAAAAAGAAATATAAATGCTGATCTAATACATTAACAGCAAAATGTAACAGCTTAAAACCCACTTGTTAAACGGAATCAGTCCCCTCGAGAAGTAGATGGCATAGCCACTATTATCTACGATACATTTCACTCGATTTGGATCAAATGCATCCTCAGGTTTCATAGATGTAACTGCAGTGCTACAGACTGCATCTGGGGCTGCCTGCAGAACACGATGATGTCAGAATCTTGTATCCAGAAGACTGGAACGGAAACTATGTTAGCCCAGGTCATACGAACACAAATAGCAAAAATAACTCAACATGGAGTAATTCCGGCAAATAATCTGAATTTCTTGAAGAACAACATGAGTCCACAGCTCAACTGGAGAAGAAAATTTACCTGGAGGGCCTTCACAATACCATCAATTATCTCTGGCTCAATAAGGGGCTCGTCACCTTGAATATTGACAACTATATCATACTTCCTGTCCAGCTTTTGAAGGGCTTCATTGCAGCGTTCAGTGCCTACAAGAGTAACAAGTCACATAGGCTGCAGCCAAAAATCAGCTGCTTCTTCAAAAGAGATAAAAGCAAAACTTTACCATTCCGGCAAGATTCTGAAGTCATAATCACATTTGCACCAAATCCCCGGCAACATTCTGCAATCTTTTCATCATCTGTTGCCACGACTGTAACAACAACACAGAGAGAATGAATACAGACTCATGATATGCATGTATATTTACTAGTCTCGAGTTCTTGGAGCATGGTTGTGAGAGAACACAGCTAGCATGTGAAGCTGTATGCTAAAAAGTGACTTGGCGATGATAAATTCAGATTCCTAAAGGCAAGTGTAATTGATGGCTTCAAAGTCCAAAGCAATAATCAATTCTGATGATGCTCTTAATTTCCTAATGGTCATAATCGCTGATCATGAAAAAATAATCATGTCCAGAGAAGCTTGGGACGTTTTCACAGGAAAGTAAGAATAAAAATTTTCAACCAAAGAGTATAGCCTCATAAAAATGCATAGCCAAACCTTAAACCCATTTGAGTGTGTAAAATAAGCCAGTAATAAATAAGAAGAGCAAGAATTGAACCAGCACGGTATACGCCAAGAGAAACCTCGCTGTGACAACGATCTGGAATTTTACGTCTAACAGCAATAACTCTTCAAAAGTCTGGCTATGATGAGAACAATGATCCAAATTTACACTCAAGTGTATCTTCAGATTACAAAATCATCACTAACGTTAAAAGGAAAGACTCAAGTCGAGGCACTTCAAATTTGATACTGCATAAAATAACGAGGATATACCAAGATAATCCAAGGATGAAGCTAGCTTGGCCCTCTCCCATGTTCTCTGTCAGAAAACAAATATAAGTCCGAAGCAACCCAACCAATTGCAATAGTAATGCTTTTTGTTTTCCATGTTTTTTTTTCCCACAAGGAACATTGCAACAGCTAAGTGTACGAACACCTTATCCCTATCGATCCACGAGCCCGACAATTAAGTCAGAGCAGAAGGTGTCTCCTTTGCAAGCTCACCAGCTCAGGCATATGTGTGATAACAACTATCCACTCTCTCTAAATAAATTCTTCCGCCAAAAGATGAGGTGAAAGATGGGAGAATAACGGAAAACGGAAGTGAAAGTGCCCACCTGAATCATGGGCTTGCCTAGGATATGAACCAGAGGCTTGCCCTGAAACCGGGAGGAGGCGAAACGGGCGGGTATGATGCCGATGACACGGCTCCGGAACCACCCGGATCTGCTGAGATGATGTGCGCGGGCCCCAATGGCCACCGCAATCGCCGCACCGGCTAAGAGGCCGTGCACGACCCACGCCTTGGCTTTGGAGCTCGACGAAGACGAAGAAGACGATGTCGTCTTACTGGTAGACATCGGATTCATGCTCAAATCACGGGAGAGGATCACGACCAACTGGATCGGAGGTCGGAGCGCTAAGGAAACTGAGAGAGCAGAGCTTGGATAGTTGGATGTACCTCGGAAAAATATAAAGCCGAGAAGCGCTTCGGAGTAGAGAGGGTGGCACTGCATGTAATTTTGACGAGCACTGGGGGTAATGGCATGGCGTGAGAAGATCGGAGGATTATCGGCTCGATACATTCATTCACGGCAAAACTCATTCGGAAATCTAAGCTGATTGCGCCGAAATTAAAATGGGTTCAACATTACTGCAGGTTTTTCTTGTGGGCACAGAACCCTTCTCCAGATCCCTGTTCCAACAGGAGCTTCTGCAGAAGTAGCTAAGAAGAAGCGCGTGTTCCGATACGAGCTCCCCATGATATGGAAGCTACCATACCAACCTTAAGGAAGAAGATAGGAATGGAATTTTCGGCATGTTAATGGAACAGCCAGTGTAGCTCCCAACACGCTGTTGGGTGCCAGGGAAGGTGCCGCTGTGCTGCTTCTTCGTCAAGACGAGCGAAGAGCGATCATCAGAGCGAGAGAACCGCTCCGAGAAGAGAAGACGCTGACAGATAGCGAGGCACGCGAGAGTGTGGATTTGGATCGTGCGAAGGTTGAGAGCCTACAGACTGTCGTGCGTCCGTGTAGACGCTGAGAGATACGGCTGTGACTCGTCAGAGCGCGAATTTCGTGAAGGAAAAAACTCTCTATAAGCAGGCTGCTGGTGAAATTACCAACAAGAATGTCACTTGTGCACGCATAAACTAAATTATTAGAGCCGATCCCTTTTTTAACTCCATAATCTATAACCCAATGAACACCCTCCAGAATTAACACTCCTTAAGCATCATAAGGGTATAACTTCTTGAACGGAACCTGAGCCGCTGTCTATCAGTCTCAGCATCAGATCTAAAAAGAAGCTTGTCGATGTCCAAAGTTGGGTCTCAGCTCAGCGAAGATGCTTGATTATCAGCAACCCCTTCTGCTTGCGTTTCGGTCTCCTTTGCTGCACTTGGTGGTGGAGGAGTAAGGAACTCCTCGCAGCCCTTGACCCCGATCTTCGTGAAAGCCCTCGCTAGAATCCTAATATAGCCTGCTAGAGTCTGCTTGAATTGGCTCGACTGGCTCTCTTCCCCTCCCGCATCAACGTCCTGCTCTCCTCCTTCGATGAGACAACCCACCTGAGCCCCTTCAAGGTACGCTTTACATGCTGTCAAAATGTCCTGAGCCCGCTTGAAGAAGTGCGCCATGACCAAGTCCTCAAAATGCTATCATGCACAAAAGAAAATAACAGAGAAAAAGACATGAGTTGAGTCTCAAATGTGTGTATGCATGCATGCTCATCACACAGGTACATTTTTTCTGAGGAAATGCAAACTAGGGACGGCATGTTACCAAAATATAGCTGAATTAAACCACGAGGTTTTAGTGTAAAAATTCTGTAACTACTTTATCCGATAAAACTTGGGCAAACTTATTCTTCTTTCCTTTTTCTTGCAAGAGAAAAATTTGCCATCTCTTGCAGTCTAATGCAATGCGAAGATCATCAACTCTTGTTCGAGGTTTTTCCTTGGCTCACTATCTCATAAATACTTCGCCTTGAATATCAAAAATGGACTCATCTCAATTTTATCAGCAGGTCCATGAAAATACTTTCTTTTAATAGAGATAAGAAGAACATTTTGTCACTACTAAACCATTGACTAAGTTTTTCTAAAGCATTTCCTAATACAAATCTTGATATGTTCCGTAATCAATTTACACAATCATCTTTCAGCATTAGGTTGACCTAATGGGAAAATGGGTATAAAAAGATACAGAATATGGATCTACAACACAAATGATGATAAGAGACGCATTCAGAGATAAGGAGTGTAAGCATGTTTGAGAGTCTAACATCAGCATATTCCATCCAGAAAAGAAAAACTAAATATTACCTTTGGTGGTGTTTTGATCACGTACGTCATTGTCCTCAGTGACAGGAGGAATGTATCTTCATTATATTTGAGGGACATCTTCTCACCACTTGCTGTGCCTTGGGTACATTCCAAACCAGGCTCATTGAAATACGGTTTTGCATTCAAGATAAGACCCTGTATGGAGACCAAAAGTTGCAGTACAGTTGAGACAAAAGGCATCCATTTCTCATTCTCGTTACCGGTCCAAGTGTTCAGGAGGCTCAAACACACTTTCCCAGAGTTGTAAAGATTTGGATTGAGTCGAAGGCCTCTTGAGTGATAGTAGACATGCTGTAATTAAGATCATCAATGTTAAGATCTGCAGAAAATGAAGCAAACATAGCAATAAACCGATATGAACTTATAAAAGGATTGAGTCGCGTACTGGAGGACTTTGAGGATAGGCTGGGGGAAAGAACATGTCAAAGAAGTAAAGACCATCATGGTACGGGGTGCCTTCTGCTCCGACAATTACAGCCCTCAGGAGATCAATCCGTGTTTCATAAACTCTCACAAATATGTTATCTATACAAATTAGAAGAGGGAGAAATATTTAAAACAATCAGCATATTTCTCCAGGAGATCCTAGAGCAGAAAAAAACTGATAAAAATATTACAACTGTGCCTCCCTGTTTATGTTCTACCAGAGTGCTATTTTATGAGTGAATTATCTGCATCTGATTGAGCCAGAAAAACTCAAGAAACCATCAAATTCAACTCTTAAATTTAAGCAATCAGAATCAGAAATAGGCCCACAGATAAGCGAACACAAAGAATACAGACAATAACCAACAGAAGAATGAGAGGCAACCAGAATGACCTGGCAAATCCTTTTCCAAAATTTTCCACTCCTCCTGGATTCTCTTGGTCCAGCTCTTAGAAGGCTAAGAATGAAAGCATATGAGAAATCATAAATCACAAAATTTGTTGTATGAAAGAACAAAAAGATTCAAACAAACAGAAAACAGACTTACCTGCTTCACTGCTGAGTCATATTTGCTGTAGTGGTGGTCTGAATGATCTTCTACGGTATCAAAATGTTTAAAATTCTCGAACCTCCTCAAAACATTGTTAATGTCATTGGCATGGTCTCCAGACGGATTTTGAGGCAATTGACCGTCTCCATCTTCCTCAGGAAGAGTGTATACAGAGGGTGCAAAGGGCTGAATATAGCTAGAGAAACTTGCAGGAGGGGCAAATGACATAGGATACTGGGCAGAGTCTTTCAACCATGTCTTAGGTGGATGTACAGTAGCATCCTTGTTCTGTGAGATAATTTTTAGAGGAAAACTTGGATAGGATGAAGTACTAGAAACGGTATGCTTTTCTAGACCATCAGGCATGCTTTGGTGCCAATTAAAGGGATCAACTCCATAAGGACAGTGAGCACCAGCAAGCTGACTCAGAGAATTAAAATTAGTACTACTACTGGAAGAAACTGGCAACTTCTTATTCTTGAAAGACTCTAGAAATATTTGGCTTTTGGATGATTCTAACCCAGAGGAGAATTTTTTATCACTTCCTTTCTGTTGAGAACCAGCCTGATTCTTTTTACTCTGCATGGATTGAAGAGATAACCAAGGGGTTGACAGATTCACCTGAGATGGGTGACTTGCTGAGTTAGCTTGGCCATTTGAACCAGAAATGCCACTAATTGTATCCTTCTCAACTGGGACAGGCCCAGTCAAGCCAAAAGATTCTGTTTCCTTGAGGAAATCTGAAGTCCCTGCAAGTGGGGAGCCTGAACTGTCCACATTGTTTCCAGCATCAGATTTCTTCTCATTTTTATACGTAACAGGAAACCATGGTACAAAAGCCTCCACACCTGAAGGTATATTGATACTATCAAAATCAGCTTGTAGCAGATCATAATCATCATCATGGTGCACCGCATCATCAAGAATATAATCCATATAATCACTGTCATATGGAGCTACATCGTAATTCTGTTCATCACCATTAAAAGAAGTATGTGAACCCTCTTCTAAACCATTTGATTCGGTTCCATTTATTGCTCCAATGAGACCAGGAATAAATATATATTCAGCCAAAGATTCCTGCAAGAGAAATAAAGTTGGTGGAGAAGAAATGTGTATCAGTTTTGGAAGAACTCCAAAGCTCTGCCTAATCCAGGCTGCCAAAAAGATGGAGCTTCTCATAGCTAAGAATAGATTCTTAAAGTAACTGATAAGTACCCCGGAGTCCCTATTTAAGTGACCATCAGATACATCCATCACGGCCTTCCCTTTCTTTATATTGTCCGGTTCCTTTACATCAATGGCAGAATCGGCATTATCTTCAGCTTTGTCAATATTGCTTACTTCTTGAACAAATGCCTGAAAAGTGATTCCCAGAAGACGAAATTTGATGCTCAGAAGAGGGACATCTTGCCACAGCACTAATAAAACTAATTGAGTGAGTCTTTTACAAATATCCTCGAGCCCCAATCTGATCAGTGACGTGGACAGAATAGAAGAAAACGAAGAAAGAGAAGATAAACAGGAAGGGATTTACCAACATGATAGGGCAACAATACGTCTCACAGTATGCTAGTACTTTAATATCTGCGAGATTGTTCTGTAACCAATACTAATCCATGGGTGCTCATTATTAACGCCCTATCATCACTAAACTATGTAGTCTTCAAGTGGAAACAACTAAACTGGAGTTCAATAGAGCAAAGTAATAGCCAAGAGATCTATACAATACTTGAAGGTCATTACGTCATCCACCGCGAGGAAATAGGAAGGGAAATAGCCAAGGTATCAACTGAAGAAGCGAACAGTAGAGCAGGCACAATCTAATTTACTGTCTAAGCCAAAATCCAACATAGGAGAGAAGCAAAACATAGACAAAGACAAAGAGAACACAACTCTTAATCACTTCCACATAACCTCTTTAATGACTAGTCCTCATACAAAAACGCAAAAATACGTTTGATCGGCATTTTCATGCAACCGTTCCAGGAGGGAGAAAAACATAAGCCAGAGGTTCCCCGCCCAGGACCAGGTGGAAGACGGATAAACAGATGCCTTCTCCCTCCATAAACATCTGAGGTTGTTGCCGCTGCATCAATCAAACCCTAATTCTTGATGGATATTAATGGATGCATCTCTATCATGACCCGGAATTTCATAGGGAAAAAGGGAAAAAAAAAAGAGTACTGTGCAAAGCGCAAGTGAATGAGAACTGACCGAAATTCTATGATATGCTGAAACTATCCGACTGCTAGTACAAGTCATGATGCAAAAACTGAACGCGTCAAGATCAAGAATCGACGATCAAAGAGTGTAGAGACACTGATTGGAGCAAATATCCAGAGTCTACTACATAATCAAGAGAGCAAGACCTGACTCACGTCATCCTGCTTAGGCGGTTTGGTTGACAGCGGCAACTGAGACGGAATTTCCACGACTTCCGCTTCCACAGAAGAGGAGCAGCCGGCCCCCAGCAATGCTGGTCTCCTGTTGAACGAAGAAAAGCGAGAGATAGAGAGTTCAAAGACGATGGAAAACGCAGAGGACAAGAGAGAGCGATCGATCGATCGGACGGTACAGAAGGGGG
>CXYZ01010808.1:1230023-1278982 GCA_900006705.1 Sonneratia caseolaris
GGGGGGGGGCGGTGGGGAGGGGGGGAAGGGTGGCCTTACTGAGAGGAGAGTGAGTGGGAGTCGGAATTCTGCTCCTGCGAGGCGCGTGTGGCTAGCGGAGGCGGAGGCGTAGGCGGATGCAGGGGTGGCGGCGGCGGAGGCGGCGGCGGCTCCCCCATGAATCGGCTCGGTGACGACGTCGAGCTGCAGAGTTAGTCAGGGGCGGTTAAACCGGCTCGAGTGAAGTTAGCCGATTCGGACTGTTCTGTTTCCCTCTCTGATCAGATTCCCAGGATCATTCAGTTTCGGAGAGAGAAAAGGGGGAGAGAAGATAGACAGAGAAATGAGCCGTGGCTTCTGCGGCTTCGCGCCTGTTTGGTTGAGAGAGAGAAAGGGGGCTGGGGAGGGGGGGACGGTGTTAAATTACCATACAGCCACTACTGTATAATATTATAACGAGGGATCCTCCTACGGGCCTCCGGCCGGGCTCCTATGAATCGTTGCAACAAGTTAAGGAAAAGCACGTTCATAAATAAATCACAGAGACTAAGACACCTCCTCCACCTCGGCCCGACTGCTGCGAACCACCAACCCCGGGGTAAGGTGAGCCTTTGCCCGTCGTTTATCCTCGAGCTTCCACCGGCACAAGTGGACCGCCACGATTCGGCCGGAGCGGAACCCTGGCTCGAATGACCTATCAAATTCCAATGCAGCGAACTGGGCGAGGAGACGTAATCGTGTATCAAATTTTTACTTAAAATTTGGGGCTCACCAATAAGATGCACACTCAGGAGATAGGGAAATTTTATTTACAAAAATTAAGGCTGTCATATGCGGTTTGACATATATATCATCACACACACATATATATATATATATAAGATTGATATATTATTCTTATTAAATACGTGAGTATTAATTTGTGGACCAATTAGGCAGCTAATTAAATTGAGTGCAAAAGGATTTATTTATACCGAGGCATCCGAGGAGTAAATGCATTTTTCCCCCGGAGTAAATCTACCATTATGTTTTGAGAAGACAGAGAAAATAAAGAGATTTTTTTGTCGGAGTTAAAAAAAATACTCGAAATGGTTCTTTCTGGCCAATAAGTAATTGGGATTGTTTAAAGATTTTAAAAGAAGATTGCTTGGAGAAACACCGTCGTAATCATCATCATCATCACGTTCTTCATTGCTATCTAAAACTGAAATTGGTGAGAAATGTCGTACCTTGACCGTGTGAATTGCCACCGCAGCAATCCCTCCAGCACGTGAAAGCCTTTTGTGTCATATTCTTAAAAATTGGACTGGCCCTCACCGCTAACTACTCATCCAGTCCGGTTTCCATGATTAATCTAATTGCACTTTAAATGCAGTCAGTTTCGATTGAACCGGTATGTTTACGATCAAATTGACTACCTAATTAAACCGATAAAAAATTGACATATTTAAAATTAAAATAATATAATTATTATATTTTATTAATTTTATATTTTATATTAAATTTAAAGTTAATATAATTATTATATTATAAATTTTTTAATAATTTTTAAAATTATGATATTATATCTTTTGTTAATAGTATTATATTATTATTATTATTTATGAAATATGTGATTCAATTTATTAAACTTCCTATATAATCCACGAACTTATGCGTTGACTAGTTCCCAGTCCGATCCAACTTTAAAAGCTACTCTTCGTATCCAACTAGAGCGGGTTATTGAGCGAATTCAGCGGGCCGTCGTGTTCGAGTAGCAGATCCATTGATCGGTAAACACAAGCAAAGGAGGGAATTATTTTTTCTTAATAAAAAAAATCTTGCCAGTCTTTTATTTTCTTTTATTTTCTGCCGGATGGAAGTTTTGTTTTTTTCGGAAAAAAAAAGAGACAAATTGACAAGACCAAACACAAATTTTCGGCACTTTAAAACCAAAAACACAAAACAAACAATAAATAAATAATTTTGTCGGAATAAATAAATAGATAGATAGATAGACGGACAGACGATTTTGCCGGATAAATAAATCAGCGAGCCGATGGACGAAAAAGGATCCAGACTAGGGATCTAAGCAGGAGGAGAGGACTGTTAGTCACGCTCACTCGCCGGCTCAAACGCCCAACGATTCTGTTGACCAGATACCTTTCTCTGCGCCGTCGGATCAGAGCCATCGCTTCTCCAGGAAGGTGAATCCGGCGGCTGGGAACGAGAGAACTGACGACGAGCTTCATCGGAGTGTTGGCGGGGTGGGGGCGGGGGCGGGGGCCCTAGATCCCCGGCTAATTTCAAATCTAATCTATCTATCAGAAGTCGGCTTTAACTTTCCACGGAATGGGTCCCAGAGGGGAGGTGGGGTGGGCCCCGCTTCCCACTCCTTTTGGCATGTTGGCACTGGCGGTACGATGATAACAATAATTCCCCGATAGAGTGAGCCAGCGAGCCAGCGAGCGAGTTTGCGTACGGAGTGACGCCGACGGGGACGAACACGAGAAGTTTTGCGGAATTGCACATTGTTTTATCGTATGTCCATTTATTAATATTAATAAATATCTTTTACGCAGGAGATGTGCCGTTTGGTGCGGACCCGCAAGACCGCGGTGGGTCGTCTCGAAGCCGAACCCGTCACATTATCCGTCGGAGAACCCGGCGCGCTAGTGGGGAAGCTGGCCCGACTGTCACTCCTGCTAGCCGTCGGAGCCACATCTCGAGCATGTGATGCGACTAAGAAGGCGGCGTTGAGCATTACTCGAGGGCTACACGATGTCCCTCCCATTCAGCGGGCCAATCAGAGTTCCGGNAGTTTTGTTTTTTTCGGAAAAAAAAAGAGACAAATTGACAAGACCAAACACAAATTTTCGGCACTTTAAAACCAAAAACACAAAACAAACAATAAATAAATAATTTTGTCGGAATAAATAAATAGATAGATAGATAGACGGACAGACGATTTTGCCGGATAAATAAATCAGCGAGCCGATGGACGAAAAAGGATCCAGACTAGGGATCTAAGCAGGAGGAGAGGACTGTTAGTCACGCTCACTCGCCGGCTCAAACGCCCAACGATTCTGTTGACCAGATACCTTTCTCTGCGCCGTCGGATCAGAGCCATCGCTTCTCCAGGAAGGTGAATCCGGCGGCTGGGAACGAGAGAACTGACGACGAGCTTCATCGGAGTGTTGGCGGGGTGGGGGCGGGGGCGGGGGCCCTAGATCCCCGGCTAATTTCAAATCTAATCTATCTATCAGAAGTCGGCTTTAACTTTCCACGGAATGGGTCCCAGAGGGGAGGTGGGGTGGGCCCCGCTTCCCACTCCTTTTGGCATGTTGGCACTGGCGGTACGATGATAACAATAATTCCCCGATAGAGTGAGCCAGCGAGCCAGCGAGCGAGTTTGCGTACGGAGTGACGCCGACGGGGACGAACACGAGAAGTTTTGCGGAATTGCACATTGTTTTATCGTATGTCCATTTATTAATATTAATAAATATCTTTTACGCAGGAGATGTGCCGTTTGGTGCGGACCCGCAAGACCGCGGTGGGTCGTCTCGAAGCCGAACCCGTCACATTATCCGTCGGAGAACCCGGCGCGCTAGTGGGGAAGCTGGCCCGACTGTCACTCCTGCTAGCCGTCGGAGCCACATCTCGAGCATGTGATGCGACTAAGAAGGCGGCGTTGAGCATTACTCGAGGGCTACACGATGTCCCTCCCATTCAGCGGGCCAATCAGAGTTCCGGTGGATAAAAGGATCGTCCATGGGCCTGGCCTCAAGCGTAAAAGGAGGGAAAATCAGTTGTTTTTGGGCCAGGCATGGGATGCCCCATCTCTTGTATTGTGGAAGCCCACAATTCCCCCACATTCGGCACGCGACCCGAGATATGGACGGACCGGGCTCTCGAGGTGTCCGACCCGAGGTATGGACGGACCGGCCTCACGGATGAGTCGGTAAGCAGTTCCCACTTTCGGCAGCGGCCATGGACCCAGAAAAGTTGAACGGAATCTCTTCTCCTTATCGTTCTCTCGATGCTATGCCAGAGCGACAGCAATCTCTAGGGAGCCCCCAATTTTGTAAGCTTTACGGGCGTAGGTAGCGCTGTCGGGAGTACGTATCTCGGGAGAGGAAGAAAGCAGAGGATGAAAGATTCTGTCACGAGCAGGACGGTCTCGGAGAGACAGACGACTCCAACTTCTTCTTGCCCGTCCCTTTCTGATCTCCTCTTTCCTCCCGATATCTCCGAACATTTTGATTCCTTCCCATTTTCACAGAACTTTTAATTTATTGAAAGGGTTCTGATCCTCGGTGGGTCGAGTCGGTTTTGGTCGGAATTAGTTGGATCGGACGCGCTCGAGCTTGATTCCCAGGAGGGATTTTTTTTTTTCCCCCCCTCCCCTTCGCCTTGATTCATTCGACGTTGCTCTTCTTCCTCGAAGAAGAAAAAATGACGGTGAAACGAGGCAGCGAAACGATAGGGCATCCGGCTCGGCACCATCGCGTAAGCTAGACGCTGGCTCTACACGCTGAAAAATCAGTACCGTCTCCCGCAGCGAGTCTTTCGTACTCCATTAGACGGCGACCTTGAAGCATTTTCTGGGTTTATTTTCTGACGCTTTGAAAATTCGATCAGAAAAGAGAGAAGGAAAAAATAATGGAAAGGAGATACCAGGACACTGAAGAGGACGTGAGAGAGGCCGAGCCACCGTCCTTTATCAAGATTCGCTCGGACTCATTCTTGATAAGGTGCGTTCTGCTCCCTCGCCTCTGCGCCCGCCCCGCGCGGGACCATGCCCAGTGGGCCCAACGCTGAGAGCAACAGCCACTGCACCGCCCTCATTTTCTTCCCTCCCAATCTGCTATAAATAGAGGGACCTGCTCGTGGGGCTTGGAGGCATAGCAAGACACACATAAAGTCCAAGGACAGCCAAACTCATAAGCGTCCTTCGCCCAGTTCTCTCATCTCTCGTCACCATGTCCGACAAGTGCGGGAGCTGCGATTGCGCTGACAAGAGCCAGTGCGTGTGAGTATATTTGTTTTCTATGCAATTTCTCATTCAAGCCAGTAACTGTCATAGCACTGAGATTTTCGGTGGGAACTTCCAGGAAAGTGTTGGTGTGGGATCCTAGGCCAAAAAACTATAGATAGAAATCAAGAACTTGTTTTTGAAATTCAAGGGAAAGGAGAGTTTGAAATATAAAGAGAGAGCTCGTGATCTGGAATGACTTTTTCAGGACCTTCAATATCAGAGTATGGGGGGTTTGTGTCCTCAAATCTTACACTAAGCACGGGTTCAAGGCCTTCATATGAAGTTTGTGAATCGGACATTAGGAGTCGGGCTTTGCTAATTGTTGCCATTACTCACACGCTTCATTGGTCGCTGAAGCATCTGATGTCCTCTGATTGCAGGAAGAAGGGAAGCAGCTACTCAGCTGATATCGTCGAGACCGAGAAGAGGTACTACTCTGCTTAAAAGGACTGTTCTATAACACTGTAGTGTAATATACCAAAATCAACTGCAACCTCAAATGGCACAGGATGCAGATTTAGTCTCAATCCATAAACAAAGAAACACTAGCCGATCTTCATAGATGGAATGGAATGCAAAATAGGGGCTGATGCGAAAGCTGAGAGGAAACAGCAACCACCAATAAGCATATTCGTCTAACAGGACATAATATTACCCATGGAATTACTCTAGAGAAAAAGATTAGATATTTAACACACCGTCGATTAGTCAGGAAGCAGATTTCTACCCAAAACAGGCAGATGGCATCATTTGCTGCATCCTAAAGCAGCAAATTATCAGAGAAGTAAAGTTCGGTTCATGAATCAATTCTGATGCACCTTCACTTGTGCAGCTACACCAGCACTGTGGTCATGGACGCCCCAGCTATGGAGAATGACGGAAAATGCAAGTGTGGCCCTAGCTGCTCTTGCACAACCTGCACCTGTGATCACTGAACAGATAAATGATGTTATACACAATATAATGTGTGGGAGTTGCGAATAATGTGATTGCAGTGTTGTGGCAGCTCTGTGCCTATATGTGTCTTGTGCTGTTTCTGTCCTTCTACATACTTACAGTGAAATGGTCTGTTATGGCTTAAGATAAAAAAAACTTATCAGTGTTCTCTCTAATGCTGCTTCTGCTGTCTCTACTTGAGGAATGGAATTACGACTCAGGATTATGAGCAAGTAAACAAAAGGGTGTGGGCGTGAATTTAGAGCCTGGATATTGCGAAGAAAATTAAGACATACCAACAGGAATTCGTTACTACCATATGAGAAAGAAAGATCTGCCACAGAGATATGACCAATACAATTAATTCCATGCAAGAACCAGCAATGTATCAAATGCTTCTAATGAAGCTAAAGTTCAGCCCTAATAACTTTGATCGACATCACAATCTGAGGGAGACAGTAAAGTTCATCTGAGTCCTCAGACAAACTGAGGATGCCCGATCTAGACAACACCAGTTTCTTTCACTATTTAGACAACTTAGAACACTTAGAAGATAAGCATGAACTTCTTACAAGCCTATAACCAACTATTTAAGCAACCTTCTTGAAAATCAACATCAAAGAAAAAGAATCAAGTTATCAGCATATCAGTGCTTAGCCACTAATTTTGTCTAGATGACCCAAGAAATGGAAGGAAGTTAAAATTGAAGAAGAAAAAGCCATTAGTGCGAAACACTTTTATCTCCAGGATATATATAAGATATATTCTGGCATAAATTGTGTTGATTCTATCTTTCATTTGCGCTACATCACAACATAGTAATAAAAAAAAAAACTCTTCTCCGAGATTGAGAGAATCAACAATGATGAATCTATCTCTCTGCAAACAGCTACCAAGAATTCTTCACAGGCAAGAAACTTTTGCTTGAGCTCTGAAACTTATGCAGCATTGAAGCATACACTATAGACATACAAACTACATATGGAGGATACGGTCATATGGTGCTTGCATAGCCCCGTGCATTATTGCTAGTCTACCTTTGCAAAGGTCAGCAACAATTCCATCTGACTTCATAGTAGTAACTATGAATTTCCTACTGATCTTTGTCATCATGCAGTTATCCAGCATGGCTGCATCTAAGAAGCAAGAGGGCAAGAACTAAAACAATTGCACATAGGTACCTTCGTACATCGTATAGGAGAACAAGAACTGCTATCATCACCATAACAGCAATTTCTGCCATATAACTGAATTTGTCTGCTCACATCGGCACCAAGAAAAGGCAGTTAAATCGATGACAAAACAATTGGGAAACTGATGTATTTATTTCTCTGCAGAACAATTTCTACAAGAAAGTAACATACCCTCTTTGGCAACCGAGCAGATAAAGAGACTCCAGTTCCACATCTCAACTCTTCCAAGGAAGAGAAACACGACCAAGTCTAAACACAGATTCAAAACAAGCTGACTAATTGAGAAAAATGTCCAGCAATTTCGTCTCAAATATGATTCTGTCCAGAGGTTATACCAATTTTCAACTCTGCCATCAGTCCACAGCTTTGCTCTCTCTGCAATCCCTGCCCAGGAATTTCCAACTTCCAAGTTCCCGGTCAGGAAATCAAAATTTCCTCTCAATCGTACTTCTCCCTCCACGAGTACACCAGAAAGAAGATCCAGGAAGCCGCCAAGGCAATATCACCAAGAACCTTCTTCGGCCATTCCTGAGCGAGGTCATCTAGCTTCTTCTCAAAGTAAAACCTCCAAACTGCAGTCGAGAGGTGGAGTATCACGCAGCCTCTTGCGAAGAAGTCCTGGAACCCTCTGTCCTTGACAAACCCCACCATGATCAACAAGAACCCAATAGCCACAAGAAGCAGGCCCGAGAAGGAATCGGAGGTTCGAATCAGAAGCTGATCGTGCAGGGTGGATCCGCGGACCTTGATGGCGGAGACTTCAGAGGAATAGAACATCATCAAGGCCCCACATGTAATTGCCACCAAAGAATGGACAGCGCAGATCAAGAAAAACCCAGGTGAAGCCATAGAGCTCAAAGCCCTCAAGTTTCAAACTTTGGATGCAATCAACAGCAACAGAAGAATATCCAAATCCCGAACTTCACTCCATTCTTTCAAGAGACAGAACCCCTAGAAAGCTCCGATCTTTCCCGCCAATTTCATGCCTACAACCAATCGGACTTCGGATAACATAAAAACTCCAGAAACTAAAGTTGTTCCATCATCTCATAGACACGGGCAAACCACCACCCAACCCGAGTAAATATCAACAACTCAGCACAAATCAACAGAAACATCCAAAATAGAGCTCAACCAATAAGTACGCAGGTCGGGCGAACACCCTCACCCACGGAGCCCATGTCTCGATTCTGACAGCAGAGAGAGGGAGAGCGGCTTGAATCTTGAAACTTGATACTTGGCGGAGGGGCGGAGAAATTCTAGAGATAGGGACAGGGTGTACGGCGGAAGACCGACATTTAAGGGAACAGATCGTCTGAAGCGATACTATCTTAATGTAATTGAGCGTCCCAACATGAATAATTCAAGTGAGAGGTCGATTTTATGGGCTGGTGGAATCAGAATCGGCGATAACTTGGATCTCCATGCCCGACACCACATCCACAAAGATGCAGGGTCTCTCTCTCTCTCTCTCTCTAGAGATTGCTTGTCTCTTCTGCCAGGGATATTTGATTATTTATTTTTTCCCAAGGGAAGATGAATTCTATTGACGACTGCTTCTGGCTCACTCCGCCACGGAATCCTAATTTCCATATTAAAAAAAAAGAAATTAGGCAAATTCTTATCTTGAATTTTGTCCACACTGGAGGGTTTAGTCGTTGAATTATATGGGTTTTAAATTAGAAATAAAATATAATTACTTAAAATAAGAATGAGGTGGTAGTGGGAGATTCATTATATAGAAAAACTATAAATTATAGTGATATTCTTGATATTTTTTTTGCCTGAATAAGATATGTAACTCTAACACTTATCCGCATATGCATCAATTTCTGATCTGTACCTTGAGGCCCTCTACGTGAATATGTCCCCGATCACCAAAACGATCAGATAACCGGAAAAACAGAACATGAGGGCATTGGATGGCTCCGACCAGATGAATGGGACGAACGAGAGCAGTCCCAAGTCGAAGCTTTCGATGTGGAGAACTGCATTAGCCTGAATCAAACTTATCGAAAACTACATACAAGCAATATGAGAGAAAACTTGCCCGCCCTCGGGACACGGAGGCCGCTGAAGACTTGCGGGAAGGGTAGATTGCTGATCAGAAAGTACTCAGAACGAACAAAGTCTGTACAGAAGAAGAAAGAAAAAACAATAGATGACAACAATTTTGCATGGCATAGAACTTCAGAGCTTCCCCTATAAAGAATGTAAAGAATCCTCAATGCGTATGGATCGAACAGACAAGAACATGAATGTCGCTTGCAAGTGACCCTCTTTGGTTTTGGCTTCTTGATTGAGTGGAAAATCATGTGTCATCCTGGAGCAGGAACGAGAGTTTCAGGAATGATTATGAGAAAAGACTGTTGCACTCTCTTGATGGTCGTCAGATGAGTAAGGACGGGCGCAGTTGGAACCCTGATGAGAAGCCATTGGTGACTGTAAAGAACCCGATTCGTCCTGAGCCAGAAGCAGTAGCAAAAAATCAACCCAAAAAAACCGCTCCAGAGAAGGTTCTAAAGGAAAAAAACCGCTGTCAGGCACCGAGGCAGATCGGGAGGTTCTGAGCTGATGCCGAAGGTAATCCCGAAGAGGAAGAAGTCAACAAATGCCCAGCCGCCGTGGCCTTAGTCCTGCTGTTACCAGCTCTCAGCTACCAGTATTTTGCTTAAGGAGTGGAAAGGTGATAGGTTCGCGGACTTTCCATCAGGTTAACTTCTGTTCTTTCATCCCTCCCAGGGTGGACTTGAAACTCATAATGTCGTTTATATCTCTCTCAGTTTTGGATATACCTTCTGCTCCGATGAAGAACATTACACTAACTGCCTGTTATGTTTCTGAGTTTTCAGAATATCTGGCTCTGAATTCTTCATCGTTCTCTATGGAGTTGGCCTTTTCTCACCTATTAGGGAATTCTTGTTGTGGGTTTAACCTCTGACAATCACTGGGGTCTGTGTATCCTCTCTTATAATCCGAAATTGGACATCTACGCCCACATGTTTATCATGTTGATCATTACTACGAGTCCTCGCAGATCTGGATCGGTTTGCAGCTCGATCAATTGTCATGCTTTGTACAGGTTTTAAGTACTCAAGGGTATTGAGTTCTTCAGATCTCTCTCGCGTTTGCAGTGTCGAAATTCTTCTGTAACTTGCACGTCTCCAGACAATCACTCGAGTATCACGAAACTTCGTCGTAGAGCACCATGCAGACCTCCTTTTTACTCCCGACGATACCGCTGCGCATCAAAGATCGTGAATGCTGCAAGGGAAACTCTGATTGCTCGAGCGTGAACCGATTAGTGAGAGTGCCTAGTCAATACTGACGCTTGCAGCATCAAACGACTGTCAAACTCTCTTAATTAATATGAAGCGGACTCGAGGCCGCCCTTTTGACTCATGAAGCTTCCGATCGGGGTCGGAAAAGCGGTGATGAACCTATGATTTACATATCGATCTGTTAATTGTACACTGTTCTCGTCGTGCTGGAGTCATTAAATATATGTTCGTGGGAGTCTGGAATTAAGGGACATCGGACATAAACTGCATCTGCTTGCTGGTTTTTCTTCATCGCTTGTCAACGCTTCCTCTGGCTGCGGGGCGGCCTGGAGTTCAACTTCAGAGTCAAGATCAGTATATATATACATATATATATGTATATGTACGTTGAAAGTGCTTGTAAGAGTACCGTAAGAAGTCGGCGTTGGTCTCGTCGCCCGACACGGGGGCTAGGCTGCTGAGCATGCTGGTGAGCCATGATCGATATATAAATGTGCATATGCATATATATATATCTAGACCTATAAAAACTAAACTGACCGAGCCCTATAAATTTTTTAAAATTAATATAATATTTATATTAATGATCAATTATATTATATATATTTAAATATTAAATCATTTGCATTTATTTTTTCAATAAGTTTTGTTTAATTTGTCCATTCTTGTATATTCATGTTTGGATTAGCAAAGATGATGGGCCGTGTCAGCCCGGTCCAAAATCTTCGATCACACCCAAGTTGACATGTCTATATATATATATATATATATATAACCCGTGCCATCATTCATGACACACTGCATATTCCACAGCTAGCATGAGTTGGTTGAAATATTTCTTTTTTTTTTTGTGAAAAACCAGTTTTGCGATTTCAGTCCTGTGAGGGAATTGTCGTGGGCCAGGCCATTAGGCAATGATTATATATCAGTAGCTTTGATGAGGAGACATTGGATTTGTCTTTTATCTAGGGTAGGGTTGTGCTGAGAGTAAACAGTTCGTTGGAGCCGTTTTACAAATAATTTCTCATGGATTTATTGGGGCTGCTCTTTTTTTCTTGGCAGGAACGAGCTGAGACATTCTCATTGGGAGTCTCATTCATCATACCAGATGTGTAATTGAAGAGACCAACAAATTAGTCAAATATAATAAGTTAAAAAATGTCGTTTTACCGTTGGTAAGATCTATTCGGATACTGTGGCCGGTAGAAAAAAACAAAGAAAGAAAGAAAGAAAAAAGACATTGGATTTGACTTTGACTTCGCCGGTCGCAATGCATATACTACCGAGGCGGCCGTTTCCATCGAACCCCTCTCATTGAGTAATTCAAGATCAATTTCCTTATTGAATTCTCCGCCATCTACACCAACTCCCGATTCTAAGGCCACCAATGTTGACCGAACCGAACGGGATTTTGACAAACTAATTAAAAATCGACGGGGAGGGGTACGCGTGCGTTTCTCGAAGATTAGCAATTAATCAATTAATCATGTGGATGTAATGATCCACGCTTAGGTACACGTGGTGTGGCGGATCGATCCGTCCGTCCGTCCATCATTGCTATGAGGATCATCATCATTAATTTTAGACAGAGTGGATGATTCCCAAAGACGATTGTCGGGAAAAGTTTTTAAGTTTCTGTACGATCTTTGCTCGACCCATGTAGAAGTAAACTGTGCGACCGATGTTTTAAGCAAGAGAAAAAAAAGGGGAATGCAGATGAGAGAAACGTGGTTTCGGTGCTGCAGTGTGTTGCGGTTGCACCGAGACCAGCAAACAAACAGGTCCTGAGCTCGACTCCCCGTCGACATATAATTTCCTCCTTTGTTTCCCTAATTCTTGGGACTCCCCCCATTTTCTTTCAACCACTCTTGAGTTGAAATGTTACGATGAAAAGTAGCTTGATCAACCAAGAATCAAGAGAAAAACCTTTGGCATATAAAAATGACTCAAAGGAATGACCTTAAAATAATATATATATATATACATACAAACACACACCCGGAGCTGTAAAACTCAAGAAAATGTTAGCTGTCATCCAAACTGTACTTGAGAGCGTGGGTTTTCCTATGTACATATTATATACATACATGCATATGTATATATATATATATATCTTCCGATTTACTTGAGGTGACGTGCCTTATAAATATCCTATATACTAATTAAGACGGAAAAAAATATTTTCATGCGGATTAAAAGGGTGTGCGTAAATCTCCTATAACATTGCGTTTCGATTTCTTATTTTTCCTTATTTGAATAAAGAAATTTTATGGTCAGGGAGCTGTGGGGCCGGCCTCTGTAGATGAAAGCACGAGCACTTTGACCGGCGGCCGGCGGCGTGGACCGGAGATATACGGACAAGATGACGATGGTAGGACGGCTGGAGCCTTAATTAATTTAAGAGGATGAAAATCGAGAGGAATTAAGAGGGTAGTAGGTGAGAATTTTAATTTAATAGAATTATTTATTAATATAATTATTAAGAATTTATAAATTTAATTTTTATTATAAGATTATTAATATTTTTTATTATCTATTTTAAGATTTTATTTTAAATATATGAGTTTATTATTTAATAAAAAAGATAATCTTATAAAAAATTAAATAAAATTTACATACAATTTCATTGATTTTGTCGAATGCAAGGCAAGATAATGTATATTCGCTTAAATCCATGGTTAATTGTGAGCATTTGATGGGTGTCTTTCAACAACCTTGCGTCGACATGTCAATTTGGACCGCTATTTTTAGGTCATGTTGACATGTCAAACGAATTAAAAATTTTAATATAAGTGTGAATATTTCATGTTTCGAATTATTCTTAAATATAAACTATTTTTTAAAATAAAATTTTATATGATATAATTAATTAATTAATTATTTTACCTTTTTTTCATAATTTCTTTTTTTATATAGATATTTTTTCAACCATATAATTCAATATCCCTACTACCTAAAAATCTTTACCAATCACGATCTTTTATAAGGCCGGACCAGTTTTGACAGGACTAATCTTGCCGCTAATTAATCCTTCCGACATTTTATTCCCCCCTATTGATAAACATCTCCGTACTAATCAAGCCGGCGATACGATGGAAAATGCAGGTAGTTTTTTTTTTTTCTTCTTTTTTTTCCCACACTTTTATCGTTGAGAATTGGTAGACGACTCTCGGCTAGCTTGTCAATTAATAATTAAGCACATTCAAATCGTCGATGTGCATCATGTAAACGGTAGGTGAAAACAACACGGCTGTCGCACCAGTTTACCGTCGGCCGATTTTTCCTATACAAGATGAGGGGGAAAATCCTAGAAACGATGCGTTTTAAGGACATGCGAAATGAGAGAGACGGACGGACGGACGGACCATCGGAGTGGTGGGGCTGGGCTGGGAGGGCAAAGATTATCGATCATCGGATTCAGAAGAAAAGAAAAGGGGTGGAGGGAGGAGATGAAAATGATGAGGAATTTGACCGCGTTGATAGATTTTGGAATTGAAGTCAAAGAATGAGTGATGATGGATGGATGGACAAATTTGCCCTCTATGTGCTCATCTCATCTCACACACTCGATTGATGGCCCCATCTCTGCCGGACAAATTAGGAGAGACCCAATTTCACTTGCCGTTTAGCATTTCTTGATTTGTCCCTTCCACTCACGGTTTTAAAAATCGGACCAAATGAGTGATCGGTTCCCGGTCCATCCTCACACACTCGATCGATGGCCCCATCTCTACTGGACAAATTAGGAGAGATCCAATTTCACATGCCGTTTCGCATTTCTTGATTTGTCCCTTTCACTCACAGTTTTAAAAATTGGATCGGGCTAGCCGATTCGACCAGTTTTTTTGGGAAACTGATCACTCATCTGATCCAGTTCATATAAAAAATCCAATTGCACTTTTAATGAGGTAAAATCCGATTGAACCGACCGGTGAACCAAATTGAACCGGTGAGAAAATCGACTGACTTAAAACTTTTAAAAAAATTATAACATACGTATTTTATTTTATTAGATTTTATATTAAAATAATAGTTTTATTAATTTTTTTATAAATTATATTTAAATTATGATATTATGTAAATTTATTATTAATATTATTTATTAAATATACAATTCGGCCTATTAAACTCTCAATCCGACCCATGAACTCATGCATACATCAATTCTCGATCCAATTCAATTTTAAAAAGTATACTTTCACTTCATAGTCTCTCGAATAAATAATGCTTTTTCATTTGTGGAACAATGATAAATTGGGTATATTAGTTTGAGCCCTTTGGCATATATTATAGAACGAATTTGATTTTAAAAAGTAGGTATATATACTTTTTAAAAATTTTAGGAAAAAACTTTTAAAAATAATTTTAAAAAACTTCTAGATGTGTAAGTATAACTTCATTTTTTTATTTTTTATACAATATGTTGGTTGTATAAGTCTACAGTAAATATTTAATTTGATGTAGATGTATCACTTAATATATATTCCCATAAATAGTTTTGGCCCTTTCTGTATTTATTATTCCAAGGAGAAGCAATTTCTTTGTATTTTCCCCCTCTAATCATACAAAAAGCATTAATTAATTAATAATTAGTTGCGTGCTTGCGGCTGTCAGATATGAATAATTAAGACGATGAACTTAAATTAATTAATACAGTGAAGGGGACAACCATTGACGTCATTTTCCGCACTTTAAAACACATATATTTTAAATAAATTTATTATGATAACTCATTATATAAAATTTTTAGTCTTAAATTCTATAAATACAAAAAATTTATATAGTAAGCAATTTATTTATTAATAGATCGAGCTAACTCAACTACATATACATCATCAGGTATGGTTTGTAAAAAAAAAGGCACACCTTTTCCTGCTGTCATTCATCTTCGAGCCATTGATTGATTTCTCCTCTAATGGATCCGTTCCCCATCTTGCCGCCAAGTGGAGGGGGAAGAGAATAAATAAATGTAATAAATATTATTAATGTCAATTAAATATAAAATCACTTAATTATAAAATTAAAATAATACTGACGCTCTAAGTATCATATATCTGAATTTTGATTTCTAATTGTCCTGAATTTGATCGTGTTATAATATCATGCGTGTTCTTTATCTAATATAATTTTCAAGATATTTTCATTTTTTATAGGTATATTTATTGGAGCAATCGATAGCATATATATATGTATATGTATATAAAACTATTCATTAATTGGGCAAGTCATACTATGCGATTAACGCATGATGCCGATCATAGAGTTGGATTCCGAGTTAATATCGAGGGTGAGGAGTCGACTGTCCAGATTAAACTAGCGTCCGTTGCCGCCGCTCAATCTGTTAATACATACTGGGTCAAGATTCTAATCCGATCTCATGGAACACTATGAAAGTGGATGGCTATATAAAATCTTCAAGGCAATAATAATAATAACAACATGTTGATTTATCTATTAGTGGAAGACAGAATGAAATTACATTTAGTAGGAGACTTTACCATTAACATATGTATACTAAATTGGAAAGTCCGATGGACACGACACTGGATACAGAGGCATTTAGCATAGGATCAAGAATCCGTGTCTTGTCCCTCTAAACATGTCTCGTTTAAACAAGTTCGTGTAAAAAAAAATGTTTGACGCTCAAAAATAACTAATCCAAACATGAGCTACCTGATTATGGATTAACACCACATGAAATATTTAAACCATACAGCTTAAGATACGTTTAAATGTATTGTTTATATGACACATGGTTATTACAATTAACACGATAGATATATTATACATGTACAACGTTTAAACACGTTTAATTAAATATATTTAATTATATCTCATTAAGATTGATATATTTATTTAAATAAATTTAATAAATTCAACAATTTTAAATTAAATAATATTTATACTTAATTCAAACATATCAGCACTAACTTTTCATCCCCTTTCGCGGAGCCATAGGATTCCCTCCTCCCACCCCTCGACGTTTTCCATCAAGCTCCAATCCCATCACAGAGGGTATGAGAGGAGATCGATGGGGTCAGGTCAGGGCTCTGAAGTCAATGGTGTGTCTTCCTTCCTTTCTTCCTCTTCTTTTCCTTTTGTTTGTCTTTTTCGGAATTTTGATTTCTTCAAGGGAAGATGTCTCTCCTAATGGCCCTCCATCTATCCATCCATCTATTTATTTATTGGGCACCTTGACAATTCTAATACAACCAATTTTCTCCAACCCCCCATTTTTTGCGATCGCCGGAACCGATTCTGTCAGTTTCCCACCAGCAGATCGACTGTAAATTACATGACAGTGAAGATAGACAGTATTTAAGGTTATGGAAGCAGTTTACCCATGAACGAACTGAAGCAAACGGAGAGTTTGGGACATTGATAAGTGAGATCAACAGACATTCGACATTTCCTCATCGAGTATTTGGCGAAGTAACTGATTCCTTCGAGTTCTTGTTCTAAGTTTACGACCGAAAACGGCGGCGACAGGGAGAAAATCCGGTGAACCTTGATGATGGAGAGAGAGCCTTCTTCGTCTTTGGTTCTTTCTTACTGACAGCACTCGGTTTAAACTGTGTGATGTATATATGTTATATATGTATAGAGAGAGAGAGAGAGAGAGAGAGTAGACGACAAAGCAAAAGAGAGGCAAATAAGTAAACGCCATTTCCTACCTTCCGCTTCTCTCTCTTCTCATATTGTTTTTACTTATCCCTCCCACTCTTCTTCTTCTCCACCCAAAACCAACAGAAAGTCTCTCTCCCTCTCCCTCCCCCTCTCAATTAGTCTGTGTCTGTACTTGCAGAGGTTGAGAGTTTGAATCTCCATGTCCATGGAGACTCCCACCAGAGCACAACAGATGAGAGAAGCCCACCACACTTGTCCTTTGAACTCCGCAAAAGTCGTCAACAACAACACCAACATTAGTCTTAATGGAGGAGGAGGAGGAGGAGGAGGAGGTGGGGTGATACGTTACCCCACCACCAGCAACAATGGCGGAGATGCCATGGAAATTCCGATGACGCCCCTCACCCCGAGGACGATCTCCAGATCTGAGCCGGACCCTTACCCGACGACCTTCGTCCAAGCGGACACCACCAACTTCAAGCAAGTCGTCCAGATGCTCACCGGCTCCTCCGAGACCGTCACCAAGCAGCACCAGCACCAGCAATCCAAGCAGTCCCACCAGTCAGATCCGTCTTTGTCGGGTCTACTGAGTCCTTCGTCGTCAAAGAGCTCGATCCCGCCTATTCGGATTCCACCCAAGAGGAGCCAGCAACAGCAGGGGTTCAAGCTCTACGAGAGAAGGAACCACAGCCACCTCAAGAACAGCCTCATCATCAACACCCTCGCCCCGGGCCTCGGCGTCGCCGCCGGATCCTCCCCGAGGAACAAGCCCGAGATCATGTCCCCCAGCATGCTCGACATCACGAAGCTCGCCCTCAGCCCCGTGACTCCGCTCGTGGACCCGTTCAACAACTCCTCCTCGGGCTCCGGCTCTGGCTCCGCCTCTTCGCCTTCCCTCGGCAGCTCCTCTTCATCCTCCGAGGAGGAGAGGGCTATCGCCGAGAAAGGGTTCTACTTGCATCCATCCCCGATGAGCACCCCGAGGGGCGCAGAGCCCCAGCTGTTACCGCTTTTCCCAATCACGTCTCCCAGCGTCTCCGGCGCCTCTTCATGAGAACACAAGGTTATGTATTAATTTCAGATACTCTTCGACGCAGCTAGCCTGCTGTCTATCTGATCGCCATAAGTAGCACTTTGGGGGCGAACTCACGACGGATTGATGGATAATAGAAGCTGGGTGTATCGAATTAACTTCGGCTACTGGCGGATCACGGAGAGTTGATCTGATCTGGGTGATTGCTCCAAATTGTACACACATTTGATGGGGTTGGCGCTCTCTCCCATCTGCTCCCCCCCCTAAAAGGAAAAATCTTTGTTTATGGTGTTTTTGGTAGTTTTTGCCCTCTCGAAATCACTTTCCCGGCTGTCATGATGAGGAAAAACATTTTCGAGGGGAAGGCCTTCTACATCCGACTTTCGTTCCAGTGATGACTGAAACATGTATGTTCGAAAATGTCCGCGGTTCGTGGACGAAGAAAATTAGGTGTAACTCAGAATTTTCATTTTTCCTCTTGCTTTCCCGTGATCCATTTTTCTCCTTGAACTTTTAACATTAAAAATCTCCTGCTTATACTATGGACTGGTCGAGCATACTTTTCTTGCATCGCGTTTGGTTTGGCCTCTCGAGCGACTTTTGTGGAGCGTGATGAGTTGTCAGACCGGACTTTCCAAGAAAGTGCAGCTGACGGGGAATCGATACAAGAGAATCCTGTTCCTAGATTTATCTTGTCACTTCAAGAATTCAACGAGCATGTCATTCACGGTCCACCAGGGAGTGGAACTCAGTGTCATTGAGGAATGTGTGCATGAGCTGCTCCCGAGAGTATTAGATCTTGGGTATCGCAGGAAATCGGATTCAAATGGAAATGTCAATGCATGTTGTTCCACTGCTCACCACTCATATAATGGACATCCGTTAGGCATAGCCGCACTATATGACTCGAGATTGATGTAAAGGGAAGAAGGTTTGAACAAAAACCTCCAGCACAGTGGCATTTTGTCCTGTTGCTCAGATTCTCTACATCAAAGCAAGTACAATTTTGGGCTGCTCATAGATGATTCTTTCTAAAAGAAGAAGATACGTACCCTGTTCAGTTAATCTTAGTTAGTACTAGGGATGGGAATATCTAGAACTTGGGCGACAGATCCAGCAGGAAGCAGAAATATCTACGGCCCGCTTCCATAAATTCCTTTCGAATCATAGAAGCTGCTTCCAAGGTCATTGACCACGGGCAGTTGGGCACCTACAAGGTTCTGCATCGAAACCTCAGCATTCAGAATGAAATATGGACAGCACTCTCCAAGGTGTGGAAGGGTGCTTTGCTATTCATAATTTATGTTTCTCTGCAATTCATTGCAAGCTTTTAGGTGTCAGGTAGTCGGCTATTCAGTCCGTGTGACATGGCTTCAACAGTGAGCTGAGCAATCCTCGGTCACACTAACATAGAAATAGGGTATACATCTTCTTTCAGATTTCCAAGAAAGAAGTAATCGTCTTGAACCCGTGATTCTCCGGAAGAGGGCCGTTTCCTGGTCGAACAGAGACCACCACCTCTAGTCCTAAAACAATAACAAACTGGGTGAATGATCATTTTTGGACAGTATTGGCCACTAACGGATTGGACGACTGATGGATAGGTATATTCTAATTGCATTGGTCTATTACCTGCAAACTTTGCAGCAGTAGCTTCTTGGTGGACATCGGTAATGAATAATATGTCTGATGGCTTATCAACTCCAAGAGACTCGAAGATCTCCATGTAACTTCTGGTTTCTCTTTTGTTCCTGAATGAAGGCACGGAGAGAGTCTTGAATCAAAATGGTATCAACGGAAAAGCAGATAAACAGGTGTTAAGTAAGAAATTTACCCCACAGCAGTGTCGAAGTATCCACACAAGTACTTTCTCAAGTCCCCATAGTTTGTATTGCCAAATATGAGCCTTTGTGCGAGCCTGCTTCCGCTGGAATATATGTATACCTATTGCAGAAGAAGAGAGTGAGATGGATATCAAAGAAAGAAAGCTTAGTTGAAAGAAAATATCAGAGGCTGCGTGTACTGCTGGAAGAAGGGCCCACCTTGATGCCGAGAGAGTGCCACTTTTCCAAGGCCTCTGGTACGTCATCAAAAACAACCCCTTCCAATTCGTTGCCCTCAAAGCCAGTTCGCCATATATGCCCCTGCCAAAGATATTGTTACATTGGTGAAAAAAAGTAATGTTTCAGAATCATGCAGTATTCTACTCCCAAGCTTCTGCTTACCTGCAGTTGTTTCAGGGCTGTGATCTTGCGATCAGCTTTTATCATGGCATCCACATTGGAAACTACAGCAGCAATGACCTCTTCCTTCCCTGCCGTGTCAGGCGGAATAGGAACAGCACCCGCAACACCCTTTACCAAGTCATCCTCAACCTGCAATATGTAATGAAACTGTCTATCAATGCACGAGTCAATATTAAGGCAATCATGGTGATCTTATAACATACAACCTACAGGACATATACTTACTAGAAAAAGTTAAAATAATCATACACTCAAGATGTGAACATAAATCTTACTTGTGTGCGTAACAACTTAATATCATCAATAGTTTCTGGAGTTCCATAAGTTAAGTCCATATGCCTCCCCACATTATCCCGGGCATAAGGAAAGAGAACTTCAGTAACAAATGATATGGGAGTCGTGGTTCCTTCGATATCAAGAACAATACACCTCCGCTACCAGAAAATAAGAATAACTTATGTGTCAGTGCCCCACACCCACTGTAAGCACATGAATAAAAAAATCATAAGATTTGAAGTACATAAAACACAAGTTCTTTGGAAACAAAGAATTGTAATTTGTGAGGAAACATACAGGCAGTTGCTCATGTCGACAGTCTGAATTTGGATTTCCAGTCTGCACAGGGGTGTTTGTGCCTTTAACTTCAATTTGTGTCCCACTCTGCATAAAATGATGCTTCCTTGTGGACCAATTGATGCCTAGTTGATGAAGCTTGAGAGCAGCATCAAAGAGATAGTGGTAGCATTCTGCCTGAAGGTGTTTGACAACAAATAAATAAATAAATAATTCAGGATACCATTTTACTCCACTTGCAATTAAGATCAGCAGCAGCTTATATAGCATTATAGACATTATATATTATGCAAACAACCAAATTAAGTAGATATCAAGCAGAGTTATTACTAGTCTTTTCTGTTAGAAGCACAGACCTGAGTTTTTGCACTGATCCATGAGTCTCCCCATATGCATGTGCTGTGGTTGCGAACAAGCACAGCCGTGGATTTTGGATATGCTTTAATCTATAAGACACGAAGGAAAAGCAAATGTGTGAATTACATTATAAAAATGAAACATATTGCTCTGGCAAGAGACTCTGTGAGCTCATATTCGTAGGCTGTGTTCTCTATAATTGGGACCACCAGCTCATTGTAATAACCAGGCCCTTGAATTCCTTTAATCATCTTCACTTGATTTATCTGTTTGGTGTTCAAAAGATGAAAAAGAGCACAGAGATGAAAACAACTACAATTGAAGGAAACACGGAGAACAAGATAGGCAAGCTCCCCCTGTAAGCCACTAAAGCCTATGAAATAGTTAACCAACTGATGCATCTAGTCAAGATCCAATCTGCTATTTCATGATGTGATGCAAATTATGAAGGATCCATCTCAGCCAGAGACAGACATTTCCTCATTGACTGCAGTTGCAAAGACTTACGCAAAATTCTGCTGATAATGGATTCAGCATTGTCATGATACGTGACTTAGTCCTGTGACTATGGATAACAGCTCCAGCATTTCCCATCTTATATGCCTTCTTTGGAACAAAATAGTATGCATATTCATCACTGATGAAGAGACGTGTGAAATAAAACTGAAGTTGATTCATTGAGAACCAACTCCCCAATATACATTCAACAATTCGAAGGTTCCTAGCTCAGAAGTTCGCTTCCAACCAAAATTCCTGGGACAACTATGCCGATCAGAAAGGCCAACTGCAGGCAGAGCCAATCTGAGGCTAAGCCTAAAATGAAGCTTACGGTGAGATCCATACCTTCATGAACACAGGAGCGCAGTCCGTACACTTGGATGGTTTGTTTGGGTAAGGTTTGGGAGACGGAGAAGATAGGATAGACCCGTTTGCAGATAAAACGTGCACGTCCTCTGATAACATTCTCTCCTTCTGAATTCCTAAGGAACCAACCAAATGCGCAAAGTTCAATGTAAAAAAAAATGCCTTTAATGAATTGAACAGAAGATTACGTGAGTTAAATATTTAGGCATCAGCTAATTGCCTAGTAAATTTAGCTTCACAGTTACAGTCAGCTGCGCGAGGTCTGAGAGGCTTCATTTTGGACTAAAAACAGGACCTCCGTGTAACAGTCATTCAATTAACGACAGAGCAGAAACAGAAATACCCACAAACGAAATAAACTGAATCACAGAATCAGCATCAAAGAGGCACTTTGGACTAAAGGAAAACCAAGCACAAGAAACGAAAATTTTGAGCTTAGTGTTCACTAGAAAAAAGAAACGAAGAAAATTTCCAGCATTATTGGAGAAATATGAAATGAGATTGAGAGAATAGAGTACCGGAAGGGGACATGACAATAAGCTGATCGGGCTTCGGAATGGAGTCACCATGGACCTTCATCGTGATGCTGCTACCTGTTCCCGACACCCACCCAGGGGCGTAGAACTGGCGCCACAGGTCCGATATCAGAACTCGGGTATCCATCACAGGTTTGCTCTCCGGGTAGGCCCGAGACACCGGAACCGCCGCCGCCGCCGCCTTCAGACCATGCAGAGCCGCCGCAGCTGGTGCTGCAGCCGTCATAGCTGAGCTCTAGAGAGAGAAACGCAGCTTACAGAGAGGGGAGAGTGTCAGTGGAGTTGCTCTTGTCAGCACAGATAAAGCATAACGGTGCCCAAATAATGTCTGGAAGTAGTTTTTTTAATTAAGATAAAATATTTTTAAATTTAAAATGAGACGACAATGGTAGGAAATAGTTAAAAATATATGAAAAATTGTATAATAAAAATTAAATTTATAATTTTTTAATTATTAGATTAAAAATAATATTATTATATTAAATGTGGTGTAAAAGTCGTAATATTGGGATTAGATTAGCCGACGATGACTGAAGCGCAATACGTGCTTGGACTGTGCGAAGGGATTTTCAGCGGCATTAGGGGAAGAGTCGCACTCCTTTTCGCGACTCAATAGAGCGGGCTTAACTCTTTAATTAAATGGGCCCTGTAATGATTGGGCCGAAGGAGAGTGGGCCCATGAGAGGCCCACTGCATCTGTCTCTTAATAACCGAGAAAATGGGGGTGTTTGGTTACAAGGACTAAAGCAGCTCTATTCCGCATCTCACCGTCTTTCCCCCTCCCAGTCTCCCGGCATAAGACAAGCCAACATCCAACATCCCAATCCATTTCTGCACCGCCGAGAGTTGTCGGAGCCCCGCCATGTCGAGAGGGACAGACAAGCTGATAAAGAGCGTCAAGCAGTTCGCTGACTCGCAGTACAAGTACTTGTCCGCCCGCTACGGCCAGCAGCTCATCGACATATTAGATTTCCCCATCAAGGTCGTCCTTTCCCCCTTCACACTCGCCTTCGACATTGCCGGCTCTGCTCCCCGCGGTTTTGGCATCCCCGAGTTCATCACAAAGCTCTCCTACGCCTCGGTCTTCGTGAGTTTCCTCACTCTATCGGACTAGTCCTACACTAACTCCGGACGACTCCCAACATTCTGCAGTGGGCATTTGGCATCCTAATTTCTTACTTTGTGCGTGAGTGGACCTCTAGTATACCGAATGCAGTACTGTGCCTAGAATTCAGTTGGTTGGACTGCGAGCTGGAGAGTCCCCACTGTCGCGTGGAACGGACACACGACAACTTGATTGCTCTGAGAAATTTAGGCTCATCTTATTCTGGATTGACTATCGTGCAAGGGTTTGCATCGGATGAGAACTAAGATCATGAGTTGATAATTTTACTTGGTGTGGGTGAACATCTTCTCAAGAGCTTCATATTCATTCACTTTTTGATGAACGGGGTTCAGCTCCATATGCTGTGGAAATGGCAAAGAATAATTTCAGCTAATTTATGTTGCCTTCTATTTTTCTGGACTGGGTGATTCAACATGTATTTGATTAATAATTTGGTCAAAGTGTTCACCAGTGCATGGAGTGTGTATTTTCTTTTTGGGTGTTTGCTTTTTCAGACTCTGCAGCTGTTTTAATTGTAGGCTGTTGCTACTCTTGGAACTTACGACATCGCATTAGAGCTTGGAAAGAAGGTGATATGTCAGAGGTGCTGCTCAATTTCTTAAAACTCCTATTTGGCCTTTTCTCTAATGTGTTATTATTTGCATCATAATCATTGTATTGAATCTTTGGTAAGGAGAAATAAGTTACAGCTGTTAATTAAATTGACAGAGTAATTGATTGTCAAAATATTCTTCCATAGGGTTTAGGTTATTTCATCTTCATTTTCAGGCATCAGGTTCTGTAAAATCTTTGCATATTTATTAGGATATGAATCGTGAGATGATAGTCGTCTGTTTTGGATAATTTGATTGTGGCATGCTAGATAATTCACATCTAAATACTTCCATATGTTTTTGGCCTAGATTGACTAATATATTTTGCAGTTGATTTCCTATTAAAATATAAATATTTGGCTTGTCAAACAAAACATATCTCTAGAGGCTATCTACTACTTGAATTCTCGATGTTGTATTGCAGAAATTGTAGGACTTGCAATGGCTGGCAAGCCTTACGGTGTACTATGTGCAAGGGATCAGGAAAGGTGCACTATCAAGTCAAAACATACAGCCTGAAAAGGTGAATACTTTTGCAGTTATTTTACTCCTCTGGCTATCATATGTCTCCAGTACTGTGCTGTTTCATCATTCGTTGTTGGTCAGAAGAAAATTGGGAGTTATAACACTTTAGGTTATTAACTAGAAATGGCTCATGTCTTGAGTGCTTCTGAAAAATTACGAGCAAGATTAAGTTGGAAGCTGTGTTATAGTTTCACTCGTATTCTTTACATGGTCCTGATGGTTTGAATAAATTGTCTTTCACAAATTAATGTGGCTATAACCTTGATACACTATTACCATCTCCTTGTGCAGTGGAGAGAAGGCGACAGCAGAGTGCATAGCTGAGGCTATTGTAGAAAATCGTGCAGAACTACTGCACCTTCCTTCATCCATTGAATTTAATACAGCTCTACCGTCCAAAGATTGCCCAACTTGTGATGGAACAGTGAGTGGATAACCTGATTTGGCCACCAGAACCTTTCATAACACTCATGTGTTAAGCCCTGTTATATTCCTCATACTAATGTTTTAAAAAGTTGAGGTTACTGCAGAAATTCTTTCTTTGCATTGTTAGGTTTTGGACAATATTTTAAATATTCATGCTGCAGGGGGTCATGGGCTGTCCTGAGTGCAAACACAAACTACAATTCAGAATTTCAGCAGATGATGTAAGCATTTGCTTGTGGATATTTCAACTGCATACTTTTCAGAATTTTGCACTTTTTGAAGTGAACTCCACTTCAATTGTTGTGTCATTGAGCATGAGATACTTTTACTGCATCAATTTCATAGGCTCATTTACAGATCAGAGTCAGTAGTTTTGCCCACTCTTCAAATTTATCTGGTTGAGTCTTCCTACTTGGTAGTCGGTCTTAGAGCACCAAGTCATTTTGGTCCTGAAATCCCTTCCCTTACTTTATTCGACTTGAACATAAGATAGTGAAGGGTGACATCACCTGAAATAGCTAGATATAAATGTGGCAAAGATGACATTTGAGAAATACAATATCTTCTTGGTGCAGTTCATGTGAAAGAAAAAACCTCCACAATCATGTGAACAGTTATATTACTCTATTTCCTGGTCATGTGTGGGCAATTGAATTTCTTGATCATATGAAATGCCATACTCATCTGATTTTTCTTTTCCACAGATTATGGAACCTCCATGGAAGGCTTCTAATGTAATGAGAAAAATGGACTACCCTTATGAGGTTAGTATCATTTGCCATCCTCTTGGACCTCTCCCCTCTCCTCCCAAGGTTCATTGCATGATATGAAAGGTTTTATAAAGCAGCGTAGAAAATGTCTCATCTCAATATGATATAAGAGATGAGGAGGTGTTATTACATGCGAATGGCTTTAGATCTTTATACCCTCCTCCAGAAGTTCATGCCTTGTCCCTCATGTCACTTTTAATTCAGTTCCTGATGTGGAAAGGAGTGGATTCTCAGATGATAATGTGATCTATGTTATTAAAATTGGTTCACATTTCTCCTTATAATTCTAGAATACATGCTTCTGAGTGGCAACAGATTTTAGTATTCTATTTTATGCCCTACTTATCTCCCCTATATAGGCCCGTGGGTGGCTTATGTGGAATTTATGCTCATAAACTTTTTCCTTTTTGCAGCATATAGTTCACAGCATGAAAGACCCAAGCATTGCTGCATTTTGGTTGATTACTTTGCCGCAAATCATGGGTGGGTTTGACTTTGATGATGATATCAAGCAAAAGATATGGTGGCAATACAAGGTTCTTTGCTCCCTCAGCTGCTACTTTTAGAGGGCTCTGCTTTTAATAATCTTCAAATCTAAGAAGTATGCTTTCAGAGTATTTTGATTGATGTGGTAATTTCCATAGCAACTGATTGTTCTCTTGGTCTAGGAGTCCATGAGATATGATCAACTTCGAGATGCTGCAGCCAAGAGAAAACCTGGGTGGGAATACTTGCAAGAGGTGATATGAAAGTTCTTGATGCACGTGTTTTTTGGGTTCAATTTGAGCGGTTCTTCTTGTTCTCTGCCAATATGACAGATGGTACTTTACTTATAGAAGAGGATGGAGAGACGTTGAACATTTTCTCTCTACCACCTTAGCACCGCGCTTCAATTTAAGAAGCTTTGCTTATTCTCTTCATCTACAGAGTATACATTTTACCGTCTAAGACTATTCTTGATTTGATCTTATGTGATATACAGGCGTTGATCTCTTTAGATCCTGTCCGTGCTAGGGAAGATCCTGTTGTGATAAAGAATGTCCCCTACTTCAAGGCAAAGAAAGCTTTGGAGGCTGAAGTCATGAAGCTGGATCCTCCCCCTCGGCCTAAGAATTGGGGTGTGCGTATCTGAAATATTTTACTGCTTCCAACCACCCTGAATTCTTCATAAGGCGTCTCCTTTAGTATTTCCATTTGATTTTGCTCTGTATTTGAAATGGGAGCAAGCCAAAAATGTCTATATGACTGAGAACCTGTCTGCATCTAGACATTTCATGAGTACCTGGGAGACTAATTGTTAATGCTGTAAGGCAGGACTTGGAGCTTCCGCTGAATTCATCTTCCTGGAGTGAAGAGGATCTCAAGGACCCCGATAAATTCTATGAGATGACTGTACTTCTAAATGCCCAGAGAGAGATAGCTGATAAGTTCTTGGATGCTCAATGGCAAGCTACATGGCGTCAAGAAAAGGTGAGTCCGTTCTTGTGTGATAGGCAATATGTACCATATAAAGTACACGTGCGGGAAGCATGAAAGCTTTAAATTCGCCTGATGTCATCCTTGAATTTACCATTCCATTTGGTATCTCAGTTGAATGAGATGCTGGCAGAGAAGGTCCGACCGTACGTTCAAGATATGGACAATGGTGTCCTCTCTCGACCTATCGTACTGCAACCAACTCAGGACCACAAGGTATGTCTCCCCCTTCCTCTCGTATGCAAGGAATTGCGCCTCTCGGTAGCCATTAACCCTGTGCAACCTGACCTTTTTTCCTCGAGTCACCTGGCCTTTCCTTTCCGATCTCACACGTTGCATTTTTCCTCTGTCGGCAGAGGAAACAGCGACGGAGAAGGTGGTGGTTCTTTTGAGGATCACAGAGCGGCCCCCCCCCCCCCCCAATCAATCAACAGTCCTTTTGTTGAAATTTCTTGCTGTTGTCATCATGCTTTCAAGTTTGATCGATCTCGAAGGCGTAGGGTAGATGTCAAACATCTATGTTTTTTCAATGGCCTGCATCGGCTGCCATCGAACCATGTCCACATATTGGAAGTGAGATTATATCTTATTATTTGTTTGGGTATGTCCATCCATCTAAACGTTTGTCAGCATGAAGAGGCATCGGAAGGGAAAGCAGGAAAGCCTTCCTACCCGGACCGTGAGCAGTCGACGTCTAAGACGTCGTTTTTGGCCGACGTGGTGGACGGCTTCGTCGCGGTACTAATAATTTATAGGATGTCAAGTGACACGTTGCCCCTCCCTCAGGTCAGGACGGGGCCCACGTGAAATGGGAGACTATGTTGTTCAATTCTGTCGACTCGTCAATTGATTTGACTAATTTTGGAGGGTTCGTATCAACTCAAACACTCTTCCACTAGGTGGCAGAAGATGAAAAGATTCTAAGTGCACTACGGAAACCAATACATATAAATATATAATTATATATCAATCCACGAGTACTTTAGCATCAGGGGAAGCCATAATGAATATGTGAGCATCCGGAAAATAGCACGCACGATAAAACAATTGGGCACTTCACGTAATCTGAGCTTAGGATCTAAATCCCTGTCATCTGTTCCACCAATCATGCAGTTACCAAGAAAAACAGGGCAAGCACGAGGCCAACCGAGGGACCAGTAGCCCAGGCTGATGAGCTTGGCGGTGTTGGGGTTGCCAGACCTGTGCCGTTGGTTGGCGACGAACCAGTTGACGGAGTCCCAGGGGGCACCTGTCCCGCAGGTGGCGCGGTACTGCTACCCGGGGGACTTGGGGTTGAAGTCGTGGGAGGCGGTGGTGTTGCCGCGGGCCCAGGCGCCACGGGAGGTGAGAGGGCCGGAGCTGCTGGCAGTGGAGCTGGTGCCTGCGCTCCGGGAGCTTGTGATGGCGGCGATGGTACCTGTGCTCCAGGAGCTTGTGATGGCGGCAGTGGTGCCTGTGCTCCGGGAGCTTCAGATGGCGACAATATGATTGGAGTTGGTGGTTTTGCTCCGGGAGCTTGTGACGGCGGCAGTGAAGTGACTGGAGCTGGAGTCTCTGCTCTGGGAGCTTGTGCTGGCGGTGAGATAACTGGAGTTGGTGTCTTCGCTGATGGCGGCAGTGAAGTTACTGGAGCTGGAGCCTGTGCTCCCGGAGCGCGCGCTGGCGCCGGCGGTGAGATAACTGGAGTTGGGGTCTTCGCTGATGGCGGCAGTGAAGTTACTGGAGCTGGAGCCTGTGCTCCCGGAGCGCGCGCTGGCGCCGGCGGTAAGATAACTGGAGTTGGGGTCTTCGCTGACGGCGGCAGTGAAGTTACTGGAGCTGGTGCCTGTGCTCCGGGGGCTCGTGCTGGCGCTGGCGGTGAGATAACTGGAATTGGTGCCTCTGCCTCAGGTGCTTCTGACGGCGGCAGTGAAGTTACAGGAGCTGGTGCCTTCCCTCCGCCTCCAGAAGCTCCTGATGGCGGTGGCGAAGTCACCGGAGCTGTTGTAGGAGTCATAGGCGGAGGCGACAGCGTTGGTGCTGGCGTACGAGAGGATGCAGATTCAATAACACATTGGGAACGCAGAAACTGAGAGTGGAACAATTGATCGTTGCAGAGATGAGAAGTCGGATTGCTTTTTATCAGAGTCTTACCTTGAGGTGGAGGAGGCATTGCCGGAGCTTCAGGGCAATGCCATGGCCGCCTCACGGCCAAAACGACAACGATGAGCTTCTGCCCCTTCTGACAGTGATCGTCCTGTCCACTGATGAAGAAGAAAGGGCCCGACCTGTCGAACCGGAAGGTGGTGTCCCCGTCGTCCCATTTCTGAATAGGGCTCTTGGTGTTGCAGCTGTCGTAGTCGTTCCTGCTCACCAGCAGTACCGAGTCCTCTCCTTTCTTGTACTTGAAATCTGCAACAGAACCAACCTCTGAATCCTAAAATCTCAACGTAACAGATCATGTCCAAACTTCAGAGGGGGACGAGGAAGTGATGACTTACAAAGGGTGTCATTGACCGAGAATCGGTTCCTGCCAGCCCAGTGATTGTAATCCTCGCAAGGGTGCACCACCCACCCGTCCCTGCCACCCACATAGAATTTGTAGGCGGCCGTGGTGTAGGCCGAGAGAGAGCAGAGGGCTAAGAAGCTGATCGCCCGCAGGCTCAAGCTCGGAGACTTGGTACTCTGCAACTCCATTATGATTGCTTGCTCCAAGGCCGTAGAGAGAGAGAGAGAGAGAGACAGGTGGATAGATATGATTCTAAAGTTTACTAGAAGATTATGCAATCTCAGCGATGTGAAAGTACAGAGATATCCACATCTATAAATAGAACTATATAGATAGAAGAAGTAGCCAACTAGCTAAGTCTTCCTCACAGAATATTGCCACGTGTCGGATGCTTTGGTTTAGAGATCTTACCGAGGATGTTCTTATGGGCTTCGAAGTCGGCGAGACACGTCGGATGAGCTGAATGGAAAATTCAAGTAAACAAGTCGACGGTTGTCTCATTGGGCCTAGGGACGCTATTGGGCTTACTTTTCATGGGCCGAATGGGTCCATTAGCCTTCAGCTTCCTTCTTACAAGGCTTGGGCCTCTCGAGGGAGTGCGATTGACTCTTCCCGAAACTTGTAGGCCCAGGGACAGAACAAGTCAGCTACAACCATTGCGCCTCAGCCAGTATCTCGTCTGTATATAACATTGGCATTGATTTGATTTAATTTGATTCGTATGATCTATGCAGTAATATTATTTATTGATGTGTTAATGGTTTTGATGCTGACATCTAGAGGGGGTGGGTGGGAATGGCATAGATTATATCAGCTGATCAGACGCAAACTAAAGATGGCATTGGTTGATCAGTGTTTAAACCTTTTTTTTTCCCCTCCTCGTCGGATAATAGATCTCAAAAGCTTAGCCCTATTCGATTTATGAACCTTTTTGCACTTTTAGATGCATATTTCAAATTCAAATAAACTCGGTTGTTCATTTGCAAGAGAGAATGGTACCCTCAGCCTTTTTTGCTTTTTCTGATGATAAATCGACTGTGCAGCCTGAAAGGGAGCCGGATGGCTGATGAAACATTTACTCAGCAGTTGAAGTTGAGCCACCTTCATGTAGGGCCACAGATGTTAGGTGTTTATCCATGATCCATTAGATCTTCGAGGGCTTAATTTGAGACGGATGCAATAAAGTATATTATACCATTAGCTTTTTGCCTTGAGAACAGCTCCACTGCTTTTGAGTTTGAGCTCTCTCCCTCTCCCTCCCCCTCCCTCTCAGAAGGTCACAAATTGATCAGTGAAAGAGAAGGAAAACATGTTAATGTTTGCGTGCACTTTCAAGTTTCAGCAGCTTCGGAGGCCCAGAGGGCCAAAAATGAAAGGGGAAAGAAGGGCGATAAGATCATTGCAATCCCATGGTTCCAAAAGTGCCATCGATTGGGCTTAGCTCAGGTTTCATGTTGCAAGTTTCTGTTAGTTGTTTAGATTTCTGGGGAAGGAATTTGGTCACCCAAAAATTGCAATCAGCTAGCTAGCCCATAACTTATGTAAATGGGACCATCACTGTCAGACTACTTCTCAATTATGTACTTTTTGGTATAGTTTTTAAAACCGGACTGAGTTAATTAGTTCGATCGAGAACCGACCGTTCATCCAATCTGGTTTTTATAATTAACCCAATTACATTGTAAATACGATTAGCTCTGATTAAACTGACTGGTTTTCAATCAGATCGACGAAGCCAATTAAACTTGTGAAATGACCAACCGACTTAAAATTAAAAAACACATATTACAATGTACTTATTTTATTTTATCGAATTTATATTTATACTTTATGTTAAACTTGGGTTACTATTATGACTAATTAAATATTTTTTATTATAAATCAGTGTCAAGTTATACTATTATGTCAATTTATTATTAATATTATTTATTAAATATATAGTTTGACCCGTTAAGTCTCTTGTCTAACCTATGAATCCATACCTTGGTCGATTTTCAATACGGTTCAATTTTAAAAATTATGCTTTTGGGAGCTATGCAGTCGAACAACTCCCGACTCTTACATGGATGAACATATGCATTAAAGTTCACTTGATGAAAAATAAGGGTTTCATGTTGCGGAAGTTCATAGCGTATTTGATGATAGCATGGATTTTGTGGAAGATCTGCATACAACTAACTGATATTCAAAAAAATTCTCCAATGGGATTTGGCTAATATAAGATCATGTCAATCCGACGAATGAAGTTATAGAACTCTTTTTGTTGATTCAATTTTCTCTATGATTTGAACTTAATGTCATTACCACACAACCTTTGTACCATAGTTTTTAAAACCGGATCGGACTGAGAACCAATATAGATATGGGTTTATGAGTGGGACCGGAGTTCAATAAGTTAAATCGCGTATTTAATAAATAATATTAATAATATAATATTACTAACAAATTTATATAGTATCATAATATAAATATGATTTATAATAAAAANTACATTATAATAGGTTTTTGTTTTTGTTTTAATTTTAATTTTAAGTCGATCGGTTTTTCCACCGACTCAATTAGGTTTATCGGTCGGACCGGAAATCGGCCGGTTCAACCAGAGTTAATCTCAGTGAAAGTACAATTGAATTTTTATATGAATAAAAAAGGGTGAGTGACTAGTTTTCAGTTAACTTGGTTGAATGGTTCGGTCCAACCCGATTTTTAAAACTATGTTTTATACTGTGTAAATCTGAAGTACTTCCTCTGCCTAAGGTCACACTGCACAAGATTGGAATACCAATATAAATATATACATACACATGAATATTCGGCCTCTAACGTAGACTTTTTGCCGTTTCCTTGAATTTTTGTCTGCTTAAGAATTCTTTAGTAAGTAGCTCAAAAGCTGATGGGCTGTATATCTTACCAACCCTCATGCCTATCAATCAATCTCTCCAACCCTGCCAACTCCCATTCTCCCTACGCACCACATTCAACTTCAATCCCTCCGTACTCGGAACGTCGCACCGGTCGTACAATTAAGCTCCTGAGATTAAGGCCCGGCGGGAAAGCAAAATTAACTCGCAGAAACCCTAATAATAATCAGACTCACTGATACACACCAAATAGTCGGGGAAAAGCTCCATTGTCGTAGGTCAAGCTCAAGCAACAAGCCGCCCCACTTGGGAACCTTCGGATTCGTTTTCCGTCTTGCTTGCTTCACAAGCAAGTAAGGGAAAACTCCTCGACCACTGTTTGACATCTAGAAAAGGTCCGATCATCATCACAGGCGTGGTTGGCATCCGCTAAACAGAAGAAGGGATTCGGTACAGTACCATCGCAGTTTTCTTAAAATTAATATATTTTCATAATATTATCGGGATGTTTACTCGTGCTTGTCAATCCCACTTCCTCCCACACCTTTCAGGTCCATAACCTTTCCCTTGCAGAGGGAGAACTGTTGAATTTTAATTTGACAATATATGGTCTAACAATGTATTATTGATCATGTGTCTCTGCTATCCAATCGGTCAACCCAATTAAGTGATCTAATTAAGTTTATAAAATAGGGTTGAACAGACAATCTGTAAAGTGTAGGGATCAATATGTAGAAATCATAAAGTGATTTCTGATTTCTATGATGGGTGAAATTAGAAATTAATAAACTAAAGGCACTTATGTGCAATTTGTAGTTGTGGTCCCTGGGACGTACGATATAATTGGCTCTTTTGATATCCCATTAGTCAACAAGAGACAGAGTGAATCCCACATACTCTGAAAGATTTTCCGTACAGTCCTAGAAGATCCATACCCGGTCAATCACACGAATTCCATCTATGGATTCAAGTACGCTTCCGTTTATATTTAAGCATTCTCTTTGATTTCAGTACGTATGATCTTGAGGTTATTTGGATTAAGAAAAACCCAACAAGAACTTTTTCTCCTACGGTAGCCAATTGCAGCAGAGCCCGGGAGACAGTGATAGAATGCAGAAGTCGATGAAGAGATCGTTGGCCCTGACCCGTTTGTCCGGTTGTTGGAAGTGCGGAGAAACAATTATTCGATTAATCAGATTGAAGATAACGATTCCTCCCAATAATTCATCCCGATTTCGACCTAATTTACATGATTTGTTAATTGACCTGATGTCTACTAGCGCCGCGGTATGAATCGTGACGTGATGGATGGGGAAGAAGAGGGAGAAGTGGGTTTGGTGGAATCACATGGAAAGTAGGTGTCGAGTTGTTGACCCCCCCAAATGTGCGAGGGTGTTTTTAGTCAATTTACTGGGCCCAACGACGAAAAAAATAATAATAATAATGGAATTTCACTTTGGATCACGGCCTGTAGCCCGTGACGTCCGCCTTCCGCCGCTCAGCGCATGGATGATCTCCGGTCGTGTCCCAAGTCAAATCCCGTTACCCGTCCCCTCTGACCTCGGTGTCTTCACCCGACCCCAGAATCCAATCCTAAACGTAGTGTGTGGTTAAGAGAAACCGGTCTGAACTCATGATCTATAATTGAACCGTCTTGTTAACCCATCCCCTCTAACCTCGGTGTCTTCACTTGATCCCAGGATCCAATCCTACATGTAGTGTCGTTAAAAGGTTAGTTCGGGCCGGTGTAAAATGGGTCTAGAATCATTTGGTTGGATTATAGATTTATCCGTTTACTTAACGGACCGGTCCGGTTATGGATTACGGTTCAAGCAAATATGAATCGGCCTGTAACTGTTAATAAATGGGCTGATTTGCCACGTGAACCGTCAATCTTTTTATTTTTATTTTTTAAAAACTATTTTAAATGAATATTTTTTTTTAAAAAATAAATTGATCCGATAAAATCTGATAGTTGGTTTGTAGGATTTTGGTGATTCGGGCCGGTTATGATTCAACGGATTCATATTTTTGAGTCGGCCGGTAACTTCCCTTCAACCTAATAAGAGCGATTACGAGCAGGGTTAGGAGCAGTCCGTGCCGGTTTCGGATTTAAATGGTCTTGTTCCGGGTTGGTTCCGATCCGTTGAACACCTCTAGCTACCGGCGGCCATGCGCCTGCATGCACAACAACCTCCACCATAATTTCCAAGCATCCGAAGGGAAGAAGAAAAAACATGGGATTTACAAAGTCTCCGCTCCTTAGAAAATCGAATCGGGTTAGGCCCTTAAAGGTCAAGGTTCCTTTGAATTTGCAGGTGCCTTACCGGATGGTGCACCATAATTTCCTGCCGGGTGATTCGTGATACGTGTCTTACAGAATCTATCGTGGACCGACTAGCATGATGACAAACAACAGGGTAGGGCCAATGATCTCAATTAATCCAATTAATCACGTAATTTTTCTCACTCCTAGAGAGAGAGAGAGAGAGAGAGAGGGATATGGAGACAAATGTAGGTGTTGACGATCGATCGGAGGACACGATGAAGCCGAGGCGGGGTGATGGCGAGGGCGGGGGTGGGGGAGGGGGAGAAAGACGAAAGGGAAAACCTGTCCAAAAGGTCAGCTCTTTCGTCAAAATCTCCAATCATGCTTTTCAAAAGGACTCACTCGACTCAATCGGAAGCCCCCTTCCTCGCTGTCCACTTCTGCAATTAAACTTATATTCAATCATTCCATCTCACTATTTAACCGCACTCTCAGGGGGTGCGGATCCAGCAATTTTGTCCCGGAGGGGGTGAAAGTGTGTTAATTCAATCAGATTAAATAAATTTAAATATGTAATGAACGTATTGACGTATTTTATATGTTTAATTTTGTGTGCGGGTACCTTAATTCGTCTTAAATTTATTATTATTATTATTATATTAAGTGTATTAATTATGTATATGTATGATTTTAAAACATTTAGTTTATACGTTTAAATACGACATGAATTTTTAGTCTTCCATAAACTAATACAATATAACAAAAATTATTCGAAATTAAAGCGAAATTTTATGTTTAATGGTATTTCCATATTCTGAAGATTGAATGATCTTGAATTGGGTTTGGAGACGCCTCCGTACTGTACAGTTAAACAGTGGGAGTGAGGGAGGGAGAGACAGCGCCACTTCAATGGGTAACAATCAATATATATATATATATATATATACACACACACAGACAGAGTCACAGACACACACTAACAAAGCTTTCATGGATTCTAAAGAAAGAGGGAGAACTTTCCTTTTTCTGCACTTCACTACCTGCTTGGCCCCTGATTTTAAATTTCAGTCCCTGTCGTGCTGCTGCTGCTGCTGCTGCTGCTGCTCTGAAACCTGATTTGAAATGTACCTTCGCTTGCCTTTCCCTTGCACAGCATCTTCCTTCCTTCCACACGTTCATCTAGAGGAGGAAAAGGAGAGAGCGACCGACTCGAGAAACGTCCCGTTCTGAAAATTCCAAGGAAAAAGACCCTCTCTCGTCTCCTCAGCCCGCTCTCGTTCCCTTCAGATTTCCAACAGGTAGAGTGAATCCGTTTCCCCGTCTCTGTCGATTCCTTTATCTTTGAATACGATATTGCTCACTTCGGGGGGTGCCCCTTGATTGCGGTTGGGTCAAGGATTTTGATTTCCCAGAACGTTGTCGATAATTTCCTCTCGCATTAATTGGGGTTGCTTTGTTTGCAAGTTGTCGTTTCGGGCAGTTCTCCCGTAGTGTTCGGTGAAATGCGTATAAAAATAAAAAAAGTCGGCCCTTTGAGTGAGGAGCCTGAACCCATTGTTCTAGACTTCTTGATTCCAGGTCTGGGGATCTCTATTGCAAGTTTGGGATTGGTGAAGTTGAATTTGATACCAGTATCAGGTTTTGCTTCAGTTGCAAGCTGCTGTTGAGGCCACGAGCTTCTGCCACGTGCTTTCTTACTAAAGAAGTGCGCACCTTACTGTAGTGCTGCACCCCGTCCGAGGTTGGCTTCTATATTGGGGGTCTGGCTTTGCACTTAGCTTAGTTGAACAACTTTTCTCTTCAACAAGTTCCTCATGAGGGGCCCAGGTCATCTTCGGCAAACCCTGCTCTATTGGGTCCTCTCGGCCTTTCTTGGATCCTCTTGGTTTGGTCTCGGAAAGTCTGAGCAATCCTGCCACCCGGGTGATCTCTCAGCACTGAAGGAATTTGCAGGGAACCTCACAGAGGGTTCTGTCATCACTTACTGGAACAGCGACCAGCTTTGCTGTCAGTGGGATGGTGTGATCTGCGAGAACCTTGACGATTATAATGTGTCAAGTTCCAGAAGAGTCACCAAGTTGATTCTCTCAAAGAATGGGCTCGCAGGCTCTATTTCAGAGTCTCTGGGCCGACTGGAACAGCTGAGGTGGCTTGATCTCTCCTACAATCATCTGACAGGTGAATTGCCCTCAGAGCTCTCTTCTTTGAAGCGGTTGGAAGTTCTTGATCTGAGCCACAACTTGCTCTCTGGACCAGCTTGGGGAGTTCTCTCTGGCTTAATTTCTATCAAGTCACTGAACATTTCTAGCAACAACTTGACTGGAGATCTGGACGAGCTTGGGGATCTCCCGAATCTACTTGTATTCAACATCAGCAAGAATTCCTTCTCTGGACAGCTCAGCTCTAATGCCTGCAGTTTGTCCGAAGGCATTCGCATCCTCGATTTTTCAATGAACCATTTTGCAGGCGGGCTTGAGTTCTTGGAGAACTGCAGCAGATCTCTTCAGCAACTGAATTTGGACTTGAATGCTCTCTCGGGCCACCTTCCTAATTCCTTGTATTCCCTTTCAAGTCTTGAGCAGTTATCAATTTCAGCAAACAATTTGTCTGGGCCATTGAGTGAGAATCTGAGTAAGCTCTCTCGTCTGAAAGCTTTAGATGTTTGTGGAAACCGATTCTCTGGCCCTTTGCCAAATATTTTCAACAACCTTACACAGCTAGAAAAGTTAATTGCCCACTCGAATTCATTCTCTGGTCCATTGCCCTCAACCTTGTCATTGTGCTCAAACCTTCAAGTGCTTGATGTTCGAAACAATTCCCTAACGGGCCATATTGTTCTTAACTTCTCTGGATTGCCCCATCTCTATGCACTAGATCTTGCTACGAATCACTTCAGTGGGCTTCTCCCTGATTCCCTGTCAAGCTGTCGAGAGTTGAAAATTTTAAGCCTTGCAAAGAATGGTCTGACAGGTGAAATTCCCAAAAGTTTCAGAAATCTCAGATCACTCCTGTTCCTCTCGCTGTCAAACAACAGCTTTGTCAATTTATCTGGGGCGTTATCCATTCTACAGAACTATAACAATCTCAGTACTCTTATTCTCACGAAGAACTTTCATGGAGAGGAGATCCCAAAAAGTGTTAGTGGGTTCAACAGTTTGACAGTTTTAGCCCTTGGGAACTGTGGTCTGAAGGGCCAAGTCCCGGCTTGGTTATTGAGTTGTCGAAAGTTGCAGGTTCTTGACTTGTCATGGAACAGCCTAAGTGGAAATATCCCTCCATGGATTGGTCAGATGGAGAACTTATTCTACCTGGACTTGTCGAACAACTCGATTGCAGGAGAGATCCCAAAGAGCTTAACAGAGTTGAAGAGCCTCATTTACATGAACTACACTTCATCAGACCCCACCACTTCTGCAGGAATTCCTCTTTATGTGAAGAGGAATCAGAGTGCAACTGGCCTCCAATACAACCAGATTTCAAGCTTTCCACCTGCAATATACATCAGCAATAACATGATCAGCGGAAGAATTTGCCCTGAGATTGGTCGGTTAAAAGAGCTCCACGTGCTGGATCTTAGCAGGAACAACATATCGGGGCCCATACCAAGCTCAATCTCTAATATGGAGAACTTGGAAGTGTTGGACTTGTCCAACAACAATCTCTCTGGGCCGATCCCTCCTTCATTAAGCAGGCTCACTTTCTTGTCAAGGTTCAATGTAGCAAATAATCAACTTCAGGGACCGATTCCTATAGGGGGGCAGTTCTCGAGCTTTCCCAACTCAAGCTTCGAGGGCAATCCAGGACTCTGTGGCACAGTTGATTCTCCATGCAATGTTGGGATCACTGATAGTGCGGGAGTAAAGCCCTTGAACTCATCAAGCAGGCCGTCGAGCAAGAAGTTCCACCGAGGCAATATTCTTATCATCACAATTAGTCTTGGGTTTGGTTTTTGTTTCCTCTTAGCAGCTATTCTGCTAATAATGTCAAAGAGGGATGTGCATGATCAGATGGATGAGTTCAATGAAGAGTTTGGAAGGTCCCACGGGTTATCTGAAGCCCTTGAGTCATCGAAGCTGGTTCTCTTTCAGAACTCTGACTGCAAAGATCTAACGGTCAGAGACCTGGTAAAATCCACTAGCAACTTCAGCCAAGCAAACATTATAGGTTGTGGTGGTTTTGGTTTGGTCTACAAAGCTGACCTCCCCAATGGGATGAAGGCTGCAATCAAGAGGCTGTCGGGGGACTGTGGTCAGGCTGAGCGGGAATTTCAAGCTGAGGTGGAGGCCCTCTCTAGAGCCCAGCACAAGAATCTTGTCTCTCTCCGTGGTTACTGTAGGCGTGCGAATGAGAGACTTCTAATATATTCCTACATGGAGAATGGGAGCTTAGACTACTGGCTGCATGAGAACGAAGAAGCAGGCAGAGTCCTCCACTGGGACACGAGGCTGAAGATAGCCCAGGGAGCAGCACTTGGACTGGCCTACTTGCATAAAGCCTGTGAACCCAACATCATTCACCGGGACATAAAGTCGAGCAACATTCTACTGAATGAGAAGTTCGAGGCCCATTTGGCTGATTTTGGCCTCTCAAGGCTTCTCCGGCCCTATGATACTCATGTAACTACAGATTTGGTTGGAACTTTGGGCTACATCCCTCCTGAGTACAGCCAGACACTGACAGCCACCTTCAGGGGAGATGTCTACAGCTTTGGGGTTGTCCTTCTGGAGCTTCTCACTCGAAAGAGGCCTGTGGAGGTCTGCAAGGGGAAGAACTGCAGGGATCTGGTCTCATGGGTGTTCCAGATGAGATCGGAGAAGAAGGAGGAGGAGGTTATTGACCCTTCAATTTGGGACAGTGGAGACCATAAGAAACAGGTCCTGGAAGTTCTCAGTATTGCCTGTCACTGCACAGATCCGGAGCCAAGGAAGCGGCCAGGGATTGAGCAGGTTGTTTTCCGGCTAGAAGCAGTTGGATTTGAGCGTCCCCACCAAAGTTAAACTTGATGTTCTTCTTTCTTCGGATCCATGGAAGGAGAGTGATCATGTAAAGATGCTACAGTTTTCTTTTTGTCACAGTTGATGTAACACTGGTGGAGGGGTGGGAGACTACAGAAAATATCATTCTATGTCTGCTCAGTTGAGTTCAGTTGTTACAGAAAATCAATCTTTTGCTTGCATGTACGGGCATTTTTGGCCCATCCGTAATTCTAAAATGAATTAGATAATTTGACTAGCTTATTCTTCGGGTACTGATGATGTTCATGACTTTGGAAGGGATGGTAGAAATCTAAAGAGGAAACACAAGGGAATGGGAAATTCTACCAAGAAAAGCTGTAGGCACAGGTGTGACAGGATAGCTGCTGAAAAGTGTGAAAACAGTATTGAGGCTGATGGAGAAGATGCCCGATATATTGCGCGTGTACAAGAAGCGCAGACTGGAGAAGAACATGAAGGAAGAGGACAAGAAGTGATTTGAAGGATTGCCCCCCTTTTAACTGTCAAGTGCCTGCAGATTTTCCTTTGTGTCCAGATGTTTCAAAGTTGGACGTCCATAGTATTGCTTCGAGCCTTCTACTATACATCCCTTGGATTTTGCGTTGAAGTTTTAGAGCGCAAAAGGAAAGATTGGTTTCCTGGAAAATGTGAAGAGCTTAGTAATGGATTATTATTCAAGATGCTGTCTTGAGAGTCCCGACTCCCCAGTCTTGCTGTTATTATTAGTCTGCACTTGGAATGGCCCAAAAATGATACCGACGAAGGTTCCTATGAGATTTGAATTCGGGTCATTGGATTCAGAGTTCAATGTCCTGACCACAGGACCATGGAGCGCCAACATGGACCTGAGGAAATATAGTAATATCTGGAAATGTGTTAATAAAATGCCATGGATCAATTGCAAATAAGTCCACAGCAGATTTCAAATTTTCCATAAAAGTTTTTCTGTGCGGTCCTTGAAAATTTGTTCCTTTACATGTATATATATATATATATATATACGGAACAATAATATCGGTAAGATTTCCATGGACCTGCGGTTGGTCCCAACTGTACGTACGGTTCATCCGCGTGCATCTCCCGAGAGCGAGTGAATATGTCGGCCAGTCATTTCGTCAAACACATCTTCCGCTTGAACTCTCGCCGTCTTCTTCTCCAACCTTCGTCTCCCTCCTTCCACATCCTGGGCTGTCTTTCAGCAGCTCTCTCCAAGACCGATAAACGGTGTGCTTCTCACCCAACCTTTCAGCGCTTCTCCTCAACTTTCACCCCCGCTTGTACATCAACGACACGTTCGGAGGCCGCCGCCGCCGCCGCCGCCGCCGCATCAGAGCCGTTCGCATCATCGTATCTCTCCGTCCGTCTCCAATGCAGAAGAGACATGGCCGTAGGTTCTATCTACTGAACTGATTTCCTCGTAAAACAAAGGTAACTGATTGTGGTAGGCTCTCAACTTACCGTGCTCTGCCGTCAGGATGTGCTTTCAGAAGCTCTTTTATCATTCGGTGCGAGCTCGGTCAGTGTGGATGAAGAAGATGGCCCCACGAGTTCCGATGAGGTATGTCCCATCCACAACTGGGAATTTGCATCAAGTTTACCAGAACTCTGTTCAAGTTATCCTCAAATATGATGAATCACCTGATATTCTGAATATAATAATGATGATTCTACAGATTTCTATCGACTCTATATTTCCACCCAGTGAAGATGTGGGCACGTGCATTTCGAATGCAGCTGATTCCGTTGGATTGAAAGAACTTCCAAGATATGAGGTTGAAATGCGAGAGCAAGAAGACTGGATAATGAAGACCCTGGTCGGTTTCTGTTTCTAGCGATCATCTTAATTCTGTCCTCGATACTTGGAACTCGTATTCGTGTTCATGTATTCCATTTTCAATCTCATGATTACATGTTACAGGAATCATTTCATCCAGTGGAAGCTGCAGAAGGACTTTGGATCGTGCCTGAGTGGAGATCACCCCCAGTATGATCTCTTCAAACAGAAGTCTCTTACCTTTATTTATTCACTAACACAACAATTAGGACGTTCTTGAAATGCTTTGTGCCTTGTTGACGATCATGATGAGTGAACTTTGCTTCTCTAGGATGTGAACGCTACGAACATTGTCCTGAATCCTGGATTGGCATTTGGAACTGGGGAACACCCTACTACAAAATTATGTCTGCAGCTGCTCCATGGACTTGTACAAGGAGGGGAAAACTTCTTGGATTATGGAACTGGTTCTGGAGTTCTCGCAATTGCAGCACTCAAGGTAACTGAGAATCTTGTCGAACACATTTTTGGAGAACGGATCACTTAGTGAATATGTTTTTCTAGCTTCAACGAAGCGAGTGAGGGATGTATTAGATGTTTATTGAAGTTAAGGTGAAGGAAATACCTTTTATTTTACCAACTTGTGTCTACTTAGCTATACTCAACAGAGGCTGATGAAAAAGAAAATTCTGGGATTCTTTCTGGATACTTGTTGAAACACAGTTAGGTGCGTACTTAGCTGATGGAGTCGATATTGATCCTGTCGCAATATCAACAGCTCGGCAGAATGCTGCTCTAAACAACATCACGCCTGGGAAGATGAGACTCCACCTAGTCCATGACAGTCATCCAACCTCGAGCAACAGGATGTGTAAAGATGACCGAGGCAGGATCTCTCATGATCTTGGATTTGTGTTGGAAGAAGAGAAGTACGATATCGTCATTGCAAACATACTCTTAAATCCTCTATTAGAGTTGGCTGATAAAATTGCATCTTATGCAAAGCCCGGTGCGACCGTTGGTGTGTCCGGTATCTTATCAGAGCAGGTATGTATCATACACATATATGCTAGTTTCTCTATTTCTGAATGATGATCTTCCCGCATACTTCTCTGGTATACTTACGGATGTGATTCAAATGTCATCCTGCGTCTGTGCAGGTTCCATTCATCACTAGACGATATTCCGCTTTCCTGGAAAACATATCAATCTTGGAATTGGATGACTGGGCATGTGTGAGTGGGAGGAGGAAGAAGCATCTGGCCAGTAGCTATTGTTCTGCCTAACTAGTTGGCCGTCGGGGTCACGCTGTGCGATCATTCGCACCCGAAAAGTGTACCAATCTACGTTGCAGTTGTGGAGGAGCATCATTTTTAACGTTACGCATTGTGCCGACTCTTTGATATTGGGTTCCCCAGCAAAGGTCAGGTCACGTCGTTGACCGACTGACTACGAAAGTATTGTAAACGGGAAATTTTCATCGGCTGGTGTCCTTCCTTGGTCCCCCCACGTGGCGATCCCCGAAGGTACGTCCCTCCCCTCAGGGATTGGGCCCCACCCTCCAACATCTTACGCGCCTCTTCAAATGTATGGCCGTCCACTTCAGGACACGTCATACGCGAACAACATCCCGGGGGAGGGGGCTGGACATGCTCTCACCCACGTGATATCGTCGCACGTGTCGTCCCCTGAGTGGGAGCGCGGTCCATTCTCCGGCACAACCCTTTAAACGGAGGAGGGAGAAAATCATGTTGGTGGATTCCAGACGACATCAACGGGGGCTGGTGGAGCCCACGAAATAAAAAGCGGCCGCCGCGCCTCCACCCGCCCTCTAATCGTCCTCTATTTAATAATGGTACCATTCACAGGTGGGACCCATATCGAAATTATACTAATCTGTCTGTTAGTGTTTTTTTTTTACTATATTAACATGAAATAAAATTATTTAGAAATTGCTCAAAATACGGAGTTGGTCGGTCGGTGCTGAGAGACAGAAGCGGACATCGACCGTTTCAACACGCGATCACTCGCTGGGCCCGACGGCGATAACGCACCTCCCTCTCTCTCTCTCTCTCTCTCTCTCTCTCCTGATTCGATCGCCATCACTCATCTGCTTCCCTTCGTTGCTTTTGAGCTGAAGAGCGGTTTCGCCGTCGTTGGTGTTTGGCGCCCCCAACATTTAAAGTGGGCCCACCTTGTCGGATCCTCGGCGGATGCTTCTCTCAGTGCCAGCGGGGTTTGCAGGAGACCTCCATCGCCTGCCGTCCGATCGGGAAAAGACGATCCAGACACTTGCCGAATAGACAGTCACGAGGCCGCCTGATGCACACGGTCAAAAGACAAAAGGCGGGCGCCCCCACCCACCCCCCCGGTCGCTTTCCTCAATCGTGAGGCTGCTGATAGTGCTGGCCGTTAGATCGCAATTTATTTATTTATTTTTTTAAAAAAAACCCTATTCGTATATATATTTTTGGGTAGAATATTTATATTACTTTTTATAAGAGTAAAGCCCATGAGAGGCCTTTGGGGAGAGGGGAAAAGGAGGCGTGAAATAGATTGTGAAACTTAACGATCGGTGGTACATTCGAACATCATAGAGATCCATGTCAATGTGAGTTCCATCTCTCTTCTGAGGGCATTATATCTGCAGGGACATGCGCAGGTAAAATATGACGTGTATGCGTACACATGTATGTGCACTACTTATCCACGGCCATCATTGCATTGCTCGACAATTTTGGGGCATTCTTGTCGCCATTCTTTTAAGAGGGGATTTGACTGATGAACTGTCATCGTGGAAGAAGGAAGTAACCGAGAATACTGAGTTGATAAATTTAATATCGTATTCCTCGAATTTATATTTATAGTAGATAAAGGAGGATGCCAAATTGCCGACGGAAGACCAGGATAGAGCGCCTACTCTTCCCTACGGGAAACACTTTTTTTTTTCCCACCAATAAAACAATTACGGTAATTAAATAAAATACAGAGGACAGCGTCTTTGTCAGAAGAAGAGAAAGAACGGCAGCCGCCGTACGAACACTGGGACCAGCACGTGGAGTCGGCAGGAGTTGGCACAGCACTATCGTGCGCCGTGTGTCCTCTACGCGCACCTCTCCTTCCTTAATTCTCCGGCTGAGAGTAACTTCCCAGATACCGCAGCCCCCACACACGACAGAGCTCCTGAAAGTAGAGCTGCAGCCGCCGGTGACTAGTTTCTCTTTCCAACGAAACGCCATATAAGGGTGTTTATATACCAAGGTAAGACCCCCGAAACTTCGTTACTCCTCGCCAGAACAGTCCCCCACCCGTCGGGAATAGAATCCAGACACAGCGGTAGGGGATGAACACCATAGCCGTAAGATCTGAGCAAAGGAATCAGAATCAAGGAACGGAACGCAAGAGGTTCGATAAAGACTGTTTATTTAGTCTCTCATCGGAGGAACTGTAGTGGAGCCTTGGATTTCGACAGAAGAACAAGAAGGAGATCGATCCAGATCCCAACAAGCCCCGATCTAACTCAGTCGCAAAAAACATACACGGGGGAGGTCAATCATCATCTATGTACAAGAAAACATAAGCTGGTCGCATGAAATTTATCGTCTTCGTCCTCCTAGTCAGTCACCATCGATCACTGGGACATGCATCTCTTACCATAGGCCGTCGGCTCCTCTTCTCTCCTCCGGATTAATTTTCTTCCTTCCGTTTCAATTTCGAATTCACAAAAACCAGTGGAACCAAAACGATCCCGCAAAGGAAACAAAAGGCCTACTGAACCGATGGGTTTCTGGGAAAAATACTAGGCAACCTCTGGCGCCGGTAGGTTGAGATCTAGATCGAGGTTAAGGAATGGCTTCCTGCTCGGTGTTATGGCAGCGGACGCGCCGGAGTCCCCCGCACCGGAGACGCCTCCGATCGTGGGACGGAAGCCCGCCACGGAAGCGCGGTCGAACCAGCAGGGCTCGTGTTTAACGCTGCTGTTCGACCTGTCAGCGCGCGCAAAGGCGTCGAAGAAGAACACTGGACGCGCCACCGGGCAGCAGGAACCCGTGAAGCACGGCCCTGTACTGCCGAGGCTGAGGTCTAGCGGGGGCGGCGGGGCAGGGGGGGGAGAGCCAGAGTCTACAGTGCTGCTCTGGCTGGGGCTGCGGGCAGAGAGAAGCCCCGTGTCAGTGGGAAAGTTGGTCTTCGCCTTGGCGCCACGAAAATCACGCGCCGCCGCATCGTACGCACGCGCTGCCTCCTCGGCTGTGTCGAAGGTACCGAGCCAGACCCTGGTCTTCTTCCCTGGGTCGCGGATTTCAGCTGCATAACGGCCCCACGGCCTCTTCCTGACGCCACGATAGCGGATCTCCTTAACGGCGTGATAGACTGGGGTAAAGGCGGAGTCAGCGGCTGGCTTTTCTCTCGGAGCCATTTGAGGTGATTGTTAGGGGCGGAGCTGTGAGAGAGAGAGAGAGAGAGAGACAGACAGACAGAGAGTTGATAGCACGAGCTTGCGATGGCCTGAGAAGGATGACCTGGGTAGGACTAATTATATAGAACGGCTCAGGAGAGAGGGAGTGAGAGAAATGTGGGTTTTACTGATATATTAAAATTAAAAAAAGAAAAAGAAAAAGCTACGCCCCTTTTGGGCGCTTGTCGTGCAATGACCGAGCAGGATGATTGGCTTCCCGGGCAAGAACCAACCCTATGTGTGTTCCCATTTTTACCCTCAGCTTCTTCTCGTATTTTCAACATTATTTTTTGGAGAATGTGAAACGACGTATGGAACGAATAATCATGGGGGAACGTTACATTAATAAAGTGCTTTTTTTTCCCTTGCAATTGGCGCTAGTCATTATCATCCACACACGAATTTATTGGTTCTTTTACTTGTTTCCATTTCGAATTTTTGCCCAAAATATTCTCTTCTTATCCTATTATACGTAATTCCTGAAATTATTCTCAATATTGTTAAAAATTTTAATTGGTTTTTAGTTCAGGGCTGGATGGAAGTCTTTTTTTTTTTCCAGAAAGCACATCAGGTAATGCATATGAAGGGGCGCGGACCGTCCAGATGTCGGTCAACGAGGCCCTTGACCGTGCCGCCCGCCACTGCCATAAATAAATAAAATTAAAATTTAAAGAAACGCCAGCAATAATTGCGAAGACTGACGGGTTGGGCAGGGATGCCTCGTGGCACGCGGAGTCCGAACCTGCAGACTGCAGGCCCGGTGGCGGCGTCGCAAAAAAGGCCGTATTGTATCGAGGTAAATATTTAATTATTTTTTTCAAAGTAAATCTTACGAATTTTTGGGGGTGTAATCGTAATTTCGAAGAGGAGTCTACCACGGGCAACTAACAATTGTCGTCATCGCCGCCCCCCCTAGTCGCCGCGTGGGTCTGCGTATGTAGGTGGGCAAGGAAATTATGCGCCCCCCGCCCACACCCATTCTGCCGATCTGCGGCTCAGATTTCTCGGTGGCCTACCTACTCGGACACGTGTCGATGTCCGAAGGCAGTCGTACAGCAGCCTCGGATGGACAGACTCATCTAACGACGTTGTCCGATCGGATGGTGCGTTATGTGCTCATTCAGTCGCAGGAGCGTGAACTTGTCGTTTTCAGCTGTTTGATTGCGGTCCACTTTCCTCGATTTCTACTCCTCCCACTTCGAATAATTTTTTAATTTCTCTTTAAAAAAAAAAAAAATATGGTAGATCAGAATATAATAAAATAAAAGATCCGTTATTTCACTGCCGCTAGATACGGTCGGCCGGAGGCTGATGAACAGTCTGCTAATCCGCTCCAAACCCACTAAACAGTCCTTTGGTGGCCGGTCGGCTTAAATGAAGCAATCGAGTGACTCAATCGTTGAAAGGCGGTCTGGTTCTCCATCCCCAACCAGCGTGCATGTCTTCTAAGCCGTAAACCTCGCGGTTCTCTTCTCCGTGGCCTTCGACTGCCCTGCCTCCCTGGCCCGGTTTGTCCTCCGCCCCCGTCGAGCACTTGCGATCCCGGCAGGCCGTAGAAGTACCATTCCTGCTCTCCCATCCTCGACTTTTGTCCGCAAAACGACAATTTTTCGAGGCGTGCGTTTTTTTAGCCCAATCGTCCCTGCCGAAGTTCATCACCCACTTCGGAGGCACGTGGGAGAAATTCAAAGAACATGCAGATCGCAAGTTGTGACAATCACTTGATCTAAGAATGTTTTTTGTTCTCTCTCTCTCTCTCCCTAATTATAATAATCAGCCCATCAATTCGATGGGTTTCGATTCAACAGATTTGGGCCTTGCGAGGAGAAACCTTCCGAGTGGATGTCGGGCCCAAGTGCCACTCTCAGAGCAATGTCCCCTTCTGATCTCGTCCATAATCATTCGTTTTTTTTCTTCCCTCTATGTACGTTGTACGACGTCCCGACTCTGACGGGACCTGGGTCGGTCCATCAAACGGTTCCCTACCATGAATATGTCCATTTTACTACACTTAAAAAAATGAGAGATCGTACATAAAGATAGGGGGGGGCCGTTGAGTCAATCAATTTCCACGGGTCTACGTCCAGAACTCATTTTCAGTGGAGGAGGAAGTTACGTGCAAATGCGGTACGCCTCAGGGCGACGGATATCCAAATTCGTAATTTAAGCTGGTAGAGGACGAGGGACAAATCACCGGACTTATCTCACAATCGGCTCGTCCTCTCACAGGTTTGCGTCCGAATTACGACGCTTCCGTGTATATCACGAACCCCTCAATCTCTGAAATTTCCTTTGTGCCCTTTCTTCCATTAATTGTGTATGAATTTATAATAAAATTAAAGATATCTCATCTGAAAATATATATTATTAAAAAAATTTAAAATAATCATGTATAAATCTATAATAAGTTGGATATAATATAAAATATAGTACACCATAATTAATAAAAAAGTTTAAGTATAATAATTTATCATGTTAAGATCATAGTTTTTAAAATCGGACCGGGCCGGCCGGTTCGACTGGGAACCGGCCACTCACCCGGTCCGATTCTCACAAAAA
>CXYZ01010808.1:1281626-1333021 GCA_900006705.1 Sonneratia caseolaris
AACTTATTAAACTCCAATCCAACTCATAAACCTATACTTATATCTGTTTTTGATTTAGTCAAGTTTTAAAAACTATAGTACAGAGAACTCATTCAATTTTCTCCTAAATTAAATATATAAACAACGATTTTCTCCATCCATCCTATCCTATCCTGATGTTTCCAAGCTCCTCAATTCAAACATATTATAGTGTTGAATATTAAAATTTATAAGATTGGAAAATGATACTAAAAATACGTGACAGTTAAGGGACAAAATTAACATCATGTTGTTACGGTGGTTGCACACTTGAACTTCGTTTACAACCCGCCTATACATAGATTTGGGACTAATTAGAGAATTAACAACTTATATGGTCTCAATAAAACATATAAAACTCTTATGATATAATTAAGATAAAATAATTTTACTCAATATATTTTATTTTCTAATATAATATTTTTAACACTCATTTATATAATATGTTTTACGTTTTCCAGTCCATGCAACCGTGGCAGCGGGATTGAACTCTTCTTTTTTTTTTGGTAGGAGGCGGGATTGAGCTCTACAACTCCAACGTGTGGCCTCGCATGTGATGTCCTTGTCCTCTGCCTTCTTCTACGGCAAAAATCCCCCGGTAACCTCATTCGTTCTTCTTCTTCATCTTCCTCCTCCTCCTCAATTCACAAAACCCAAATCCTGAAATACCATCCCCCCGAGAGACGGAAGGGGAAGAAGAACAAGAGGAAGAGAAGATGGAGAATGGTGTTGTTACAGGCAATTATGAAGGGGAGCTGAATTCAAAAATCACCATCAAGGGGATCCTCAGCCTGTTAATGGAGAGCATTGAAGGAGGGGATGGTGATGAGAAGAGCAAGAGGGTGATTTCACTGGGTATGGGAGACCCGTCTGCATACACTTGCTTCCACACCCCTGATGCGGCCAAGCAAGCCGTCGCGGAGACTCTTCAGTCCGACAAGTTCAATGGTTACTCCCCCACTGTTGGCCTTCCCCAGACGAGAAGGTGAAGAATCTCAATTCTTCCTTCTGTTCCTGTGCATGCTTCTCCGCTTCTCTAATATCAGTGATTTCATTTTGACGTAATGCTGCTAGTTACGCGACGCCAGAGTCGAGGACAGACCTGGGACTCGGAATGAGACGGCCGGGGCGTGACCTCGATAGCGTTAGGGGTTTGTGCTAAGATGGGCAGAAGGAAAAGTCTGAAAATTTTAATTTGATATATGTATATATATATCTATTGCATTCCTTCTATGTATATGCTTCTTAAGTTCACAGGATATCTAATTAGTCTTTTCAAGCATCGGAGTTGTTCGTTTGATAGGGTGATGCAACTCATATGATTCCAAAGTCAGAGACCAACCCATAATTTGGAATGAGAAAGGCGATACATCGAGGGGATTGAGTTGAATTCCAAGAATTCGTAGCTAGAGTTTCATAAAAAATCATGGGTGCATGGAAAATTTTCAAGAAGCTATGATGCTTTGCAGTTCTTGACTATTTATTTTCCCATAAAAGCATCCCTTAATCTAACTGCATGTCTTCAGATTATTGTCACACTCCCCTGCTAATTTCCTGGGATCCTTGTACTTTGGATATGCATATGATGAAATTTGATAAATTTTATTTTTCTGAAACGGTTGAGTTCACGATGTCCTCTCTTATAATTCAATCAGCTTGCCTTGCAAAGTTCTCTCATTTATATGTTCTCTATTTCCACCATTCACCTGCAGAAAATAGTTCGAAACCATCTAGGGAAGTTTTCTGCTGAAAGTTTGGTCCTTTTTGACTCTACCTATTTCAGAAATTTGTTTTCTGCTTGAAGATCTTCAATTTGAGCTTATTCATCTTTCCCTCTGGCCCTGTGGTTCCCTTCTGTTTGTTCAATATTTTCTTAGCCCCACTAGCTTAGAAGAAATTTGTTTGGAATTCAGATATTCTTCTCAGTGCGATTATATCATCGAGTGGCTCGCAGAAAAGAAGGTGCTTTCCTTGACAGCAGTTGATGCGGATCATGCTTGCTATGTTGTTACAGGGCAATTGCAGCGTATCTGTCCAAGGATCTTCCTTACAAGCTATCATCAGATGATGTCTTCATCACCTCTGGTTGCACCCAAGCTATAGATGTGGCACTAGCACTTCTTGCTTGCCCAGGTGCGAACATACTTCTTCCAAGGCCAGGATTCCCCATCTATGAATTGTGTGCCACGTTTAGACACCTCGAAGTTCGGCACTTTGATCTCCTCCCGGAGAGAGGCTGGGAGGTCGATCTCAATGGTGTAGAATCCTTGGCCGATCAGAACACTGTAGCTATGGTGGTCATTAACCCTGGAAACCCATGTGGGAATGTCTACTCCCAGCACCACCTGAAGAAGGTTAGTTTCGCTTCCAGGATACACCTGCAAGTTCAAATTGTCAAAGGGTATTCATTTCATTATCAGTAATTATCCATGTACTTGTGTATGAGAGGGCCCATTTGAGAAATTCAGTGTAGCAGCCAATTATTGTGTGCTTTTCCGGTATATGTAATTTGGTGTTTGGGTCAAACAATATGCAATGTGAACCCGCTTGCAGTTATAATTAGTGGTGACTAGTTATGTTAGATCAATAATGTGGCCACATTCTGATAATTCCATCTTCAATAGTCTATGGTGTTTTGGGCACTTGAAGTTCAATTGTTGATACATGGCCTTTTCAGATTGCAGAGACTGCACAGAAGCTGAGGATCCTGGTGATTGCTGATGAAGTTTATGGGCACTTGGCCTTTGGGGACAGCCCTTTTGTCCCGATGGGAAGATATGGTTCAATTGCTCCTGTTCTTACTCTAGGGTCACTTTCAAAGAGATGGATTGTCCCTGGATGGAGACTCGGATGGTTTGTCACTACGGATCCATCTGGAATGTTCCACAAACCCAAGGTTGTCCCTCTGTCTCTCTTGATATCATTGCAATTGTCATAATAGAACCACACGTTCAGTAACTGTGACAATTGTTTGTTGTCTATTAATTTCATGTGGTGTCATGGCTTCATATGCTGTCGATCTTTGATGCCATTTTAACATGAGTAGGCCGCCTATAAATTTTAAATATATAGCTGCCCATGTCTCAGTGAGACTAATAGTTGAGCCTACCTTATTCTTCTATCAGGTCATTGAGCGCATAAAGAAGTATTTTGACATATTAGGAGGCCCTGCTACTTTCATCCAGGTACTGTTAAAAATAAATTCTGCTGCTAATCTGATTGCCAACCTTTAAAAGTTATGCCCCGATTGATGACTTATTTTCCCCATTCATTACCAGGCCGCAGTCCCTCTCATACTCGAGCAAACTGAGGAGAGTTTCTTCAATAAAACAATCAGTATTCTGAAGCATAGCTCAGATATCTGTTACAGCAGGATAAAAGATATCCCCTGCTTAACTTGCCTGCAAAAACCGAGTGGATCCATGGCTATGATGGTGAGTCAAATAAGAGAAGCTAAGGTTGAGAAAGTAACTATGATATGTTGCAGGTTCTCTCAACCTATGCGATTTCTGAATGACACAGGTCAAGTTAAACCTGTCTCTACTGGAAGATATCAGTGATGATATTGATTTCTGCTTCAAGTTAGCAAAGGAAGAGTCAGTTATTATCCTTCCAGGTAACAAATGAATGACTTAAGCCATAATCATTTGGTTATCTCTCTCCTTTTTTTTTTCTGGGTTTATACTTTATGTTTAGACATAATGTTTGCACTCATCTCCGCAGGACTTGCAGTAGGATTAAAGGATTGGCTCCGAATAACTTTTGCTGTCGAACCGTCGTCCCTTGAAGAAGCCATGGGGAGAATCAAGTCCTTTTGCCTTAGGCACACAAAGCAAAATATAAACATATAGCCACCAGTGATAACAGACAGTCATTCATATGCATCTACCTTTCCCATCTTTCATGAGCTGCGTTATGGGACCGACAAGAAGACTGGTTCAATGGTGGTATATTTGTATAGGTTATAGCACAGATGTTAATTGCAAACATCAAGTATCCACGGTGTGATAATTTGGTAAAAAATGGCAGGTCAGATTCAAATTGGGTTCCTTTCTTGGCTTTTTCGGTGGTTGATTGATCGTATGTATATTCAAAAATAGGGAGTTATATTGCCCAAGAGAAAAAGACGAAAGAACCCTATGGAAATCATATGCCACCTGCAAATTTTCTTCTTTCTTCCTTTCAAATCGAATGGTTGATCAAGCTACTCCGCATGCATTGTTCCTTGGAAACTGGTTAGGTTCATGTCGCATTGTTCAGCATGCTGTGTCTTCTGATGAGTGGATATGGAGCACCGACGGTGACACAGACGACTATTGAAAACCCCAATGAGTTTCATGGGAATAAAAAAGCAGCTTTAATAAAAAAATTTCTATCTCTGGGCATTTTATTGTTTTGACCGAGCAAGTTCATGAAGCTGAATGAGATTGAGTAGTACTGTTTTGGAACCAATCTGTGTTTTCTCGTGTTCCCTAACCTCGAATTATGATCAAGTGCATGAACACAGAGAGGCTTCAACCACCGCATGTAACGTCACCACTGCGAGTCTTAATTTAACACCGAGCTGCAGTTATCGTCAACCAACTCTCAAAATCGCACTTCATAATTTGTCGAGCATGCCGTTCAGCCGATCAGCCGTATTAAAAAAAGAAAAACTAAAAACTGAAAGTTTAATCACTTCTGTGCTTCCTCGTGTAAACACGAATTTGGTCAGCAGGAGGAGTCAACCGGTCTGATGTAAAACAAAAATGCTTCCTAATGGCGCCCGTCTTCCGGTCAGGCGAACTTGATATGGCAGTTGGTCTTCCTTGAAAGGGTCGTGACACTGTGAGTGAATAGTCGACGGTGGCCCGGTCTCTAATCAGAGTAATCCCTGGTTTGACATCCATATTAAATAATGGGACCCAGTTGGCAGTGGCCTCAAAAAGCAAGCAGTGGGATGAGATCCGCAGGCTCTTGACCCATTCGTAAACTTCACCACTGTTCACCGTGGAGAAAAAATGATCATGGCTTGAGATCCTCCATCAGTACTTGGACCGTCCATTTCCCGTCTGACCTGCGGAAGATGCAGCGATGCAGCGAGGGAGCCGATTTAATGAGAGTCTGATCCATATTAAACCCGATTAAATCCGACCCTTTCAATGAGTAGCACTGTTTTCTACCATCAAACACTGACTTCCTCTTCCTCCTGTACGTATTCAGTCGTCCTCGGCTTCCGAGATGCTCTGCCCACCAATATGATGTTTGATTCCTACCAATCTCAAGGGAATTTCAGGACAACTTGTCTTTCAATCGATTTCTTTGGAACGGCATTGAAACATTCACATACCATCTTGTTTTTGCGAACACAGAACTCGAGGATTAATGTGAGACACGATCCGCTGACCTCTGAACCTTCAAGACCCCTTGAAATGGATGAAGTTTCTAGGTTATGTAATGCTCATCTCTTCCTCGACGAATCGTTAATTATTTGCTTATCAAATAAGTAGGACCAGAGCCCACGTGAAGACATTAGGGGCAATGCATGGATGAACGCAACGAATAAAGTCGCTCTCTCCTCTTCCGTAGGCCCCCCTCTTTAATTGAATGTTGTGGGGGAGAAAAACACTTGAATATGCCTGGAGAAGATCGTCTGTCTCTCATCTTTTCACCGTGAAAGTTCAGCTGATAGCTATTGAATTGAACCTCTACTCCATCTCATATCAATAATGATATTACTGCACTGAATATTTGGTTTCATTCAAATAATAAAATTTCATACTTTTCAACCTCCTATATAAGGAGTTCACGTCCTCCAACTTCCTGAAGTACTACTCCATTGATAGATAGACCTCAGTTGTCTTCCATTTCGTATCCTGTTCTGATCAGTTCCGATCGATCCCACTGAGCGCAGCAATGTCCATTCCGGGCCTCCCCACACCGAAAAGGATGGGTATTTACGAGACCCATATGCAGAACAGACAGTACTCGTCGAGGCAAAGGGGCAAGAGGCTGACGGGGGACCAGGTGAAGCTACTGGAGAAGAGCTTCAGCTCCAGCAAGAAGCTCGACCAGGAGAAGAAGCTCCAGCTAGCCTGGGAGCTGGGTGTCCCGCCACGGCAGGTGGCAATATGGTACCAGAACAGGAGGGCCAGGTGGAAGACCCAGACCCTGGAGGTCGACTACAGCACCCTCCAGGTGAAGCTCGACTCCGCCTTGACCGAGAAGAGAGAGCTTGAGAGGGACGTCGAGAGGCTGAGGGCGGAGCTGAGGAAGGCCCTCGACATGCTGGCTCTCGCCGGTCTCGGCCACCAGACACAAGAACCCAATAACAGCAGCGGCAGTTGTAACAACAACGTAGTTGTTTCTTCTTCTTGCTTTAACGATCTATCCGGTTCTTGTGGGGACGGAGGCAGGATTTCAACATCTAATAGCGGCCTCAGCGATGATCACCGTCATCACGACGATCATCGCGTCAGTTGCTGCTGGGAGGTGGATGAGAATACGAACCTCCACCTTGACGATCTCTACGAAAGTGAAATGCTTGCGAGTGGACTCTGTCGGTCGGAATATTATTATTGAGAGTTCTCGCAGCTGCAGTGTCGATTCCACAGGGCACCTGCAAAAAACATCACAGTCGGTCATTAACGTGCTTCGGAAGGGACAGAAAGTGCGGGAAGGATTTGGTTTGTTTCATTGAATATGTCTTCAATTCTACTGCAGTTGATCCGAGTGAGGGGCAATGAAAATGGGTCAGAGAGTTGTCTGCTTTCGAGTAGATAATCAATGGCATAAGATTAGCCCGGCAGTGTCGTGATCCAAACTCCTGTCTTTGTCCTTCCAAATGTAAACTATCAAAGAGATGTCAATCTATGAGATATATAATACTGTTGCTAGCTTTTGAATCTCGTGCACTCTTTGGATGCTTAATCGTGTGTAATTCACCGAGAGGAGAAAAACAGCGTGTGGAGGAGCTATTAGCATGACTGGTGCCGATTACGACCAGACCGAGTTTCTTGACTGAGACAAAGTGGTTGTGATCGCTGTCGAAGGTGAGAAGAGACCAAGCCCATCAGCTCCCTCTCTCAAACCCACGCATGTCGAAATCTATGTGACGAAAACCAGTCACCACCCGAGAGAAAACCTAAACTAACCAAACCTAAGAGATGCCCAAAAGGGATCCCCCTCAGCTGAAGCAATAAACTCATATTCTCTCCACAATTGACATTCTCCTATCATCCACGGCGATCTTGTTCACTTTTTTCCTCCTCCTTCCATTAAAGCAGCCACCCACTCCGAGACTTTTTTTTCCTCCGCAAAACTCCACCTTCTCCACCGTTGCACGGGTAAGGTGAAATTACGCGAGATTCACTATAAAGAGGGCCCAACTCCATGCATTCCTGATATGGAATTGGCATTTAATATGGCATCTACTTGTCAACTTAACCAGGATACAACTTGCAATTTATCATCTTAATTATAGGTTGGCTTTAGGGATAATTATCAATAGACCTCTCCAACTATATTTTTTACTCTAACACTATTGCTCGTGGATATATCTAAATCTGACAAACGGATATAAAAGTAAGTAAATTTATTAGAATTAAAATAATTCTGCACTTCCTGGGCATTAGTATGCTCTCTTAACATGGCGATCAAATTAGCTCCTTGAAAGTTGAGAGGCTTTATTATTATATAAAAGACAAATCCATGGACTCAATCGAATAAACTTGAAGTATAAGGACTTAATTGAGAACAGAGTGGAGTAGTGGGAACTCGACCAATTCAACAAACGTCGAGGGACCTATCTGATTATTTTTCCCGTGGAGGGAAAATGCGTTCTTTTCCCCGGTTCCTCCTTTCCCCTTATCATGCCGTTCCCTCCAAATTTCTGCAAGCAGTGTGATAAGGGAAGCCCTAAACTACTAGGTTAACGATGGCGTCGACTTCCAGGTCCGGCGGCGTCCATGGAAGAATGCGGCAGGCGGCTGCAACCATACACGATGACCATCAATCTCTCGTCGCCGTAAGTTACTAACCTTTGATGCTCTGGAATGCTTCTTCAGTCTGTCGTTTTATTTTCCTAGAATTCTAGACATGAACTTTTTAGCCCCAGTGCTCAACTGATGCTATCCTCAATCACTTGTTTCAGGAGATTCGGAAGGGTATTGGTCGGTTCAAGGATATTGCAGTGGATCTTGAGAGAGAGAATCAATCGCAGAAGGTTTTGCGGAAAATTATTAATTTTTCTGAAGTATGACGAACTATTCTCATGGAGACGGAACTGGGATCTTGGATATCAGAATATTTGAATTCAAATATTATCTGGGGCTTTTGACCTCACATATTCAAGAATTATTTATCTGTTAAATTCTATTTCCACAAGTATGAAGAGGATATTTTATCTGTTTTTGAACACTATTAACAGTGTAAATTTCAGTTACAAGTTGGAGGATGATATTGGTGGGTGATTCTGCACCTTAATCTTTTAGGTGTAGGGACTGCAATCTAATAATGAGTGCCTGTAGCAGTTTTAGTTAGAGCTTACAGTGGATGATGATATGCCGCTTCTTATTTAGCTCTAGTTGGCTATTATGGTACACATGAAAATCTAGAGTGCTGACACTTTCTGTCTATGGAAGTTCATTTTTAAAGTTTTAAAGCAAACGTTATTGTGCAAGGATGACATCAACTTTATCAGGTGAAGGAACTTGAAGATGCTGTTTTGGAGCTGATAAAGAATTATGAGGAATGCCAACGATTTTCAGCGGCTGTTAGGTCCATTGGGGATACGTATGAGCCAGGGCCAGAGGTTAATGCCCTTACCTTTGTGATTATTTCTACCTTCTCAATTTTTTTGTCCATAAACTAGTTTTAATTAGGTGTATCAATTGCAGCTCACTAATTTCGGTAACTTGCTCGACAATGAGATGTCAAAGCTTCAGGGTCATTCATCTTCCATTTCACAAAACCATCCACTACTACGCCAGTTTCGGCAAGCAATATGGGTATGTTTTTTATTATTATTGCAAGACAGGTTTCTTGCACGACTGTCTGTGAGCTTGTTATGTTTCATTTTCTATCTAGTTATATTTACTTCAGAAGCATCTCCTGTAAATTAAGGAAATTGGCACCTTTAAAAATTTGAACCTTTCAAGCATGATGGAAAATCATTGTTATCTGTCCTTTTATCTCTCTATGCAATCTGGCTTGGCACTGCAGCTAGTTGTTTGGGTTTTTATTTTCTCCTGATTATCTTAGTGTAGCAACTGCAACCTCTATTGCTGGCATCAGTTGTACACTTCTACTACTCTATGGGGACCCTCTACAGAGTCCATCATAATACATTTTCTGCAATGATCCAGTGATATAGAGTCGAGTGTTATCTGTTAATATGCTGCTACAAGGTGAAAAGGAGTCACTTGTGCTGTTTCTAAGGCTTCAGTCTTTTTCTACAGGATGTTCATCATCATGGGCAACCTTTGCCTGGGGAAGAGCAGGAGGACATTGTCATGACCAGTACCCAGACAAACATCTTGAACGTTGCTTGCCCATTGAGTGGAAAACCAGTCATTGAATTGTCCTCTCCAGTGCGAGGGTACTATTATTCTTCGCTTCTATTCATTTTTATCTGAGGCAATCTCGATAATTACAATTTATCTTCTTAATTTTCATGGTAGACATTCTTCGGAGGCATTATCTTTTCATTATGGGTTTCGTCACTTTCTTGCAGAATGGACTGCAAGCATGTTTACGACAAAGAAGCAATCTTGCGCTACATTAAGTCCAACCGCGGGGATGCTCGTTGCCCCATCCCTGGTAAGCCTTATGTGCTCGTGAGAGCTAGTTTGGATTCCTCTTATAATAGTCTAAGCAACCTTTTCCTTAACCTGGTAGGTTGCCCCAGAATACTGCGTGCGGATAGGGTTTCCTGTGATCCGCTGCTACTTTGTGATATCGAGGAATTGCGCTCAATGAGCAAACAGGATGTCGGAACCCTTATAATAGAAGACTTCACCGAACTTGATGAGGACAACAAAGACGATGATGATGATTGATGAAGGTGGTATGAACATCTCGATCTTACCAAATACTTAAATATCAGATAACTAGGCATTATGTACTCTCCCAATACTCGAGGTGAAGTGTCGTTTATGCTTCGAAGCTCAATCACATCTTGTGAAGTGACATCAACAATGGATGGATGGATGGATCGGACAACATGGCCTTCATATGTTGGATGAAGCTTTTGCCGTCCCGACCCCTCCACCTTCAGCGCATGGTCACCACACAAACCGGTATCCCAGTCCTCCACTCCGGTTAGAATTCTGACGACATTAACTGTCCAAAATTTGACCCGTCGTGGTCCCAAATGCTACCATTCTGACGCCCCCTAATAATGCCCTATCAATCAATTCCTTAGCTTTCTATCCCCAAAACTCACATGGAGTGGAGCCGCTGACGTACAATCAGCTGCCTCAACCGGAAATATGAAGATTAATCCATTCATCAAATATATAATTTTTTTTTTTTACAGAGACGCGGATTATTATTCTACAACAGCAATAAAACTAATAATACCTATACAGCTTTCTCGGTCGGCCAGGCTCAGAAGCCCATCCCAGCCGCCTTCACCCTCAGGTTGGCTGATTGCCGGTGGGGCTCGAGTTTCCGGTTCTTCCAGAAGCATGCGTCGGGCGTGAGCTTTATCTCTGTCCTCATCGGCTCAGACTTGCACCTTGTGAGGACGAACGGCTCCCCAGGCTTGGCACTCAACAGCTTCTGCTCTACCATGGCGGCAACAGACTCGCCGCCTCGTCCAGCAACCCCGGCGGCAGTTGCTGCAGCCTGAGAAGGGAAGGAGCAGGAGCTCCTCGGTGGCTGCTGGAGGATGCGTGCCTGCTGCGCTGTAAGCGCTGAACCAGACCGCTTTGCGTTGTTGAGGGCGGCCCTCTTTTTGGGGTCGTCTCCGCTGGCAGCAGCCTTGTTGACGTGTCTCTCCGGTAGCCTCCGAATGAAGTCCGTGCTGCAGACCCACGTCTCCTTCGAAACCTCCATCGATAGCTTTGGTTCGCGCATCATCAACAGCAGGCAGTCTGGTAGCCCGGTGGGCTCCTGGTCAACGCTGTCTCTACCCTTTGACTCCACGGCCGGACTGGAATCCCCAGATCCCGGCTTCTCCGGTTCAGATCCCCTCTCGCACTCGCACACCATCTCCTGGGTGGTTCTTCCACCTGTCTCTGGCAATGCCTTCTCAGCAATAATGGTCTCCGCGTCTCCCTCTTCTGTCTCCTCCACTTCCGGTTCCAATTTCAGCGGCGTTGAGACTAATTCATCGTCAAAATCAACCCTGTCGTTGTTGTTTTCCGATAACAGTTCAGTTTTAGCAGCTCCAGCTTCTCCATCTTCTTCTCCAGTGTTGCCCTCATCTTCACGAGCCAGAGGAGATTCATCTCCAGAACCGCTCAGGATCTCTGCCCTCTCCCCCTCTCTTTTATTTTCCGGTTTGTCAACTGGTTCGTCCATTGGCATCGCCATGATGTCTCGATCCTCTTCTTGCTCTCCCTCTTCTTTACCTCCTCCTTCCTCGACCATCGAGCTAGACTCTGCTTCTACAGTCCCCTGCTCTTCGCGCGCTTCTTCTGTGACCTGACACTCCTCTCTCACTTCCTCTTTTGAATCCGTGATCTCCTCGATTTCTACCTCCCCCTCCTCCACCTTCTCGTTGCCATTAATATACTGATGACAATCTTCACAATCCTCATCTTCTTCGTCTTTCTGAACAGGGGACCCACAGAATCGTTTCGCGAGCGCAGCCATCTTCACTGGATCCGACCTGCACCGCATCAACAGAAGCGCATTCTTCGGAGGGATGCATATACTGACTCTCCCTTGTTCTTCTTCCTCTGCCGCCTTCCTCTCCCGGCATATTTCCTGTTCGTTAAACTCAATCCCTTCGAAGACATTTCTCCTCCGACTGCCACTACTTTCTTCAGTCTCTTCTATAATCTCTTGCCCTCCGACCACCAACCCTACATCTCTCCTCTCCATGCCTCCCCCTTCGTGCACTGCCACGAGCCACCGATCTACCACTTCATCACAGGACATTCCACCACTACCTCCGCCGCCATTGGATCTGGCTGCCATAGTTAGGGCCTTTTCCTCCCTGGCGGACATGCACGAGGAGCGGCAGGGCAAGAAACAGTTCCAGTCCGCCCCCAAGGTCCTCAGACCCTCGCAGATCGTCACCGGGAAGTGGACCCACCTCTGGTTCCGGTGTGGAAGACATTCTGGTTTGCCGTTCAGTGACTGCTGCGGTGGAAAGCTGTGGTGGCCTGACCTACTAAGCTCGAGCTTCCTGAAGCTCACCTGAACAATAGAAAAGGCAGGGAAATCCTTTAGTGGAGGGTGGAATACATTCAAACAGGAGAAAGTCTCAAGAGCTACTCAAACTCACCTCTCTACGCTTAGATCTGGTTCGCAACTTCTTGCCCTGCTTCTTGGACCTAACCCGGACCTGCCCAATGCAAGTCACCTTGGGGGAGCTCGGCTCGGGGTTCTCAAAGCCACCGCCGCCGCCGCGCTTCTTGGTGCCAGAGTGGAACATGGGGGAGGCCTGGCCGCCCTTCAAGCTCCCGTTGCTCCTGAGCCGTCGGCTGAGGGAAGAGGACAGCGAGATCTGGGCAGGCGGAGGGGCGTCCCTGGCACGGGCAGGGCTGAGGATGGACTTGGAGGAGGAGAGTTTCATGGAAGAAGAGGAAGAGAAGCGAGAGGTGAAGCAGATAAAGAGCTCACTGGGGGCGCTAGTAACAGTGGCGGAACTACTGCTGTTGATACTTGACGTGCGATGGGGTCTGTGAAAATCAGCCGAGTCCATAATTTTATTTCTTTCACTGTGATTGAACCCTATCGTGCGAGATTTGACGCATGGGATGATTCGGATCTTTTTCTCCGTTCAAGTGCTCCGAGCTTTCACCACTGAGCAGCAGACGGACATTTTTAACAGGGATGGGTGAAAAAACTCAGGTTGAAAATACCGGTATGGCGAGATCGGGCAACGGAGTGAGTTCTTTTCTTCAAGGATGTGGTGAACAGCGGAGGTGATTCGGTTCCACTACGATAGTTGGTGCCTCTGTTTCTGTGCAGAAGGATTGATGAGGGGGGAGAGAGAGAGAGAGAGAGAGAAACGAAACAATACGAAAAGAAACGCAGCAGAGGAGAGAGAGAGAGAGAGGAGTTGAATGGAAGATGACGAGAAGAAGTTTTTGTCTTTTAGCGAAATGTAACTGAGCGAAGGAGATGGTCTCACAGACGGTTCCGTCCTTTGCACTTAGCATTTAGCGGCAGGTCTAAAATGACCTCTATGCCCCCGGGCGCTTTAGGACTAGCTTGAGCTGAATTCTTGATCCTACGACGGAGCGAAATAACGAATCAAAATGCACGAGGAAGCACCTTCAGAGTTCCGCCAAAAAATGAAGAGAGAGAGAGAGAGAGAGAGAGAGAGAGAGAGAGAGAAAACGTTCTCAGAGAAAAAGGGAAAGGAAAAGCAGGGAGTAATCAAATGAGTGCGCTTTTTTAAACTTTTCTGTTGTCGGGTGGAAACCCCTGGGGGAAGAAGAAAACAGTAAAATGGATACATGAAAGTGAAATAAAAGAGTAGTCTCAATATGATTTACTTATAATTTGAAACTCTCCAATTTAATATATAAAAATTAATTATAAATTTTAAGGTATATAATATATTAATTAATTAATTAATTTTTATGATATTAGGTGCTATTTATATATTAAAAAAATAAAAAGAGAGAAGTTATTATTACTAATATCATTATCATTGTATTATTTCTCCATGATTTTGATAGTCTCTTTTGGCTAAATGGGCGATTTGATGCTCTAGCGCCGAGCTTTCTCGCAGTGCGAAGCCCGCAGAATCGGAAAATCGCGGAATGAATTAAACGGGACGTGTGGAGTGGAGGGAGTCGGACAGACGCGCTGCTCTAGAGCGTGTTCCCACTCTCCCAACATCGACTGTCGTACGGTTTCCGTGGTGGGTTTTCCTTCCGATTATTATCATCATTTTTTAGAATCTCTTTTAAAGGGAAAAATTATGGGGAGCAATCCCTCTTTGAAGAAGATTAAATTTGGGAAGAACTAAGAATTTGTTAATCCCCCTCGCAAGCCAGCCGTTGTATCCGACACGCTCCATCGATTTGCGAGTGGGCCCGGTGCCAGTTGAGCCCTTCCTCGTTATCAGGGATCAAATGCTCGCACGACAGTCAAGAAGGGTGACCTGTCGGCCGAGCGGGTGAGCGAGAAATTACAGTTTAGAGAGAGATCCTCTATGCTCGTGTGTATATCGGCTCTCCGACGTGGCTTGCGGCCATTGGACGCTTTGGGTGGAAAAAATGAAAAGGAATCTGCGTCGTTTCTCTCGAGAGGCGTGAAGATGGAGTCAAGTCAAGGGGACTCGAGACCGTGTTGAAGTTTGACTTTGACCGTAGTATCATTGTGGATATGAATGTGTGTATCCGGTGCTTCATCGGACTGACAAAAATGAGCCTCGAGTAAAGGCAACCTTTAGAAGCAGGGATTAGGGTTTTCCCAAAAGAAATTATAGTATTTACTAGAATACATCATATTGGATTTGCTAATAAGGGAGTGACTAGGCAGTGCACGGAGACAGTGACCAGAGCTCCAATTACAGTGATCAGCGTCGAGGAGTATAAAATTAATTGTTGGACAAGCTATGGCTGGACATTCCACCATTTGCATCATCCCATCTAGTTGCCCGACAAAAGCTTTCAATAGAAAAGGCAGTCAACGGGGATACACACAGCACGAGTATGAAGATCTCAGCGAAGTGATATGGTTGATGAATGAGAGCTATGAAGTCAAGTCTTGAAGTGTTCTTTGTACATCTAGTGAGTAGTGAGTCGATTGCCCTCCAACCATGTTTCTACCTAACAAGTTAGAGGTCCCCAAAATATTAGCTTATCGGCAGGGAATCAGAAGATGGACGTTTGTCAAGCTCATCTAACAATATAGTAAGGTATCCCTGCTATCGAGTCCTCTATCAGGAAAACCTTCAGCTACTGCGTTGCTGGAGTTTCTCTCAGGAGCCAACCCTCACAACAGCACTAACTGGGGCTCTTCCTCACGAATCTGCAGAAGAACTCGCTGGTCCTGTGGAGAAAGCGGTGCTCCCTTGCTGGGTGCCAGGGCTGCTGGAGACACAGTCAATGGGCTTATCTGATGCTTCTGAATTGTTTCCGGGACTGTAGTTTGTTGAGCATTACCAGTGATAGAGTCTCCAACAGCTTTCTGCAGATGTTGAGCCGTTGAGCCTTTTGCAGCATGGAGTTGTTGGAGCCTGTAATTGGTCTCAGGCCGGCGGCAGACTTTTCTCAGAGGCACGATCTCCTGATTACACAAGTAAAGAGGAATAAAAAATGTGTGAAGTCCAGTAATTTTGTGCACAGTCCCCTTGAGCCAAAAGCAAACAAAATGAATATTAATGATCCATGGTAGACACAGAAGCAAGAACCAGAAACTTAAATGAGAGGCCGTAGAAATGACATCAAATATGGCACAGTGCTACTTGCCACTACTTGTCTAGTCCATTTATAAAAGTGATCATGTCTCAACGCTAAAAATCTGAATTAATAAGGTCTACAGCAAACCGCAGAAAAAAAATGAGAAAAGGGACCTAGTTCCACTTTGATTCTTATCAATGACCAGCTTGTTCTGGCATTAGACCTGTCCTAGAAAAGATTCCGGTGGAGTGGTTGTTCACAATGTTTTATTGCAGCATGTCCAAGACAATGATCGACATTTGCCACCAATCCAGTAATAGAAAACCAGCTTGAATTAGGCTCAGACTGGAATTTTTCAAACACTAGAATGATGGGTATCATAAGTATGCAAGGTACAGGACGTGAAGTGAAAGAGGAATTGGATTGAAGACTCTCACCTCAGACTCATCGTGATCATATCGTACCAAAAACCGGCACCGACAACCTCTCACATCATGTCTTCGTCTTTGTGCATCAAGGATGTGAGCATCAAAATACAAAGCCTGATCTTTACCTTCCTGAGCAATTAAAAAAAAAAAAGCAGTGTCTAGCAAATCTAAATAAAGGCTTTTAACAATCTCTTCAACCATTGAGTAGACAGGCATAGCATTTTGATGCAACAGAACTAGATGCTGTAACCTGAAAACAGAGTATGAGATCTCCGGGAAGGACAGTGACACACTCTGAAGCTTCACAAGGGAGCGACCGCTGTCTAACATGCTTATGGATATTAATCCACTCATCCTCATCCACTCTAAACCCAGAAAACCGTACTAGTACTTCCTGGAAGAATGGTCACAAAGTTACAACTAGAAAGGCAACGGAAATCATCTTTTAAGAGAATATGTAAGCAAAAGACAGAGCTGTAACTTTACCGGGTCACCTGTCTCCAAGTGTCTATGGGACAAGAAGTTTGCAACATCGTACCTGAAATTTTCAAAAGAAAACCAATAATCAGTTTGATAGAATCAATTAATAGGGAAATGAAGCTCAACAAGCTCCTAGATATGAAAACCATATGGACACAAACCATGCACCATCACGAGAAGACTTAGCTTCAAACTCCATAGCAGAAGTATCCAAGGGACCTCTTCCCACATCAGGAACTGTGAGAGAAAAATGTGATATGACATAATTTCGAGGCCACTCAAGAAATAAAGAAGGATGATGGCTTAGAAATGCAGGCAATAATGATACACTTTTCGGGTTTCCTCTTCTATCACTTTCCTAAATTCCTAATCTCCCCAAGGAATTAATTAAAAAAACCAGATAACAGACTTCCACATATCTTCCCGGGAGGCATGAAGTTATAATGATGTTAAATAATGCTGCATCATGGTTCAGAACAAAGTGCAACACTTATTGAATACACATGAAGAGCAATCTTGATACTCAAATGTAAATGAGAGACCAGCTGCGAAACTGGGTAGGTAATCAACTTTCAAATTATATGATTAATCATCATATAATGCACACAACAAAAAGATATAAGAACTATCATGCTAGAAATAGAGCTTTTTGAAGTAGCAAAATCAATTGAGTCAATCGTGATAAGTACTATCGAATGTACATGATCAAAAGTAGGATGATGAATGAGCTAAATACAGGGGTAGGGGCATCCAAGCAAGCCTAGGCAAAGTAACTTCTATGGTTCTACCTGTGGGAGCAGCAATTGGTGCAGCAATAGAACCAGCCATAGGTTGAGGCATATTCCTCAAAGGATTCAAGTCATCCCGAAAAGTTGGAGAAACTGTCAAATTTCTGAGGGACTTAGTTGACTTTGCCCTATTGGAATAACGCTTGTTCTGGAACCAATTCCAGACCTATAATGTACCAAATTAGTAGAAGTAGGAGAAAACTTTTGTTCCTCCAACAACAATTCAGAGGTGGAGAGCCTGTTCTTACTTGCTTCATTTGCACTGGCATCCGCCTTCTTCTCTCTGGAGAGTTACTGTTGAAAAAACCAATCATAAAACCTAATAAAAGCCCCAAAGAGAAATGGAAGGAGAAATAAAATAACTCATCTATATGGAACCTTCTTTTTCTAATTTGGAAAATGGTAGACCTTTTCATATTTCTTAACACGGCAGTAGACTACCTGAAATTTTCTGCCAGAGCAACAAGAATCTCACGTGCCGGCATTGTGTTATTGTGCTCTTGCAGAATAGTTCCCATCTCAACGACCTTGACAAAAAGGAATGTATTCATACTAACTATAGAAAAAGCTGGTCAATCAGATCCATTCAGTTTCACATTTCTTTAACAGCAGATGCCACATCCTCATTCTTCCCTCATCACATCCTCTGTGCGAACTGACCCCACAGGATAGGTTATAATTGGACCAACTTGGTGGGCATATAATCATACAGAGAAGGAACACTGTATTTGACGACTAACCTTCTCTGTATACATAAGCCTCTTTGAACGTGGAATTAATATGAAAAGAAATTCTCTTTTGACCCTTCAATTAAGCTCTAGCATCCACACGGATTACATGGAAACCGCTCTTCCTGTTTTTGGAGAACTGTTTGGAGCAGTTTGCATCATAATTTACCCGTGATCTAATGGATTTTTCCTGTGATTTGATGGATGCCTCATCATTTGCCCGTTAATTCAGACAGACTAATTCAGCTCAAACTTACATCTCCAGACTACTAAAACAACATTCACCCCAACTAAGGGTTAAATAGCCCAAATCCATGCAATCTTCCCCCATCCTGAAACCAATCAATCTTCCCAGTAACATTATGACAACAAAACAAGAAGAAAATGCAACCTGTAAACACACTAACTGCCTCCAAAATTTTCAGCAGATTAATAATCCCCTAAATCATGTAGAAGAAAATGAGACCGGAGAACAAAATTTAATGGGTGATAAAGTTTAACAAACTGAAACTAACAAAGGGATCATATATTTCCCAGCCAGCGATCGCCGGGTAATGTGGGTTCCCGCCTTTCCCACAGCCAATATCCAACTTCTCGTTACTTTCTCATCCCGGAATGAGAACTCAGACTTCGTAGATATTCAGAGACATCCATTCGAAAGGAATATCAGCTTCAAATCGGTAAATTCATCAGATGACAATGACGGATAGCGAACTGCTGAAACGGGCACCCATTCAGGTGAAACAGGATAAAGTTTTACGGGTGCAAATGAAATTCAGAAGCGACAACGGGGTAAAGAAAATCGTAGGATAATGGCCGGGTCAGTGAGTTACCTCCTGTGCAGTGAATCGAAAGGCGGGGCCTCCACTGCTGGGAGGTCGGCCCATGATGTTTCGGTTCTCCGCCTCCCACCCAGCAGTGTCTCGTCAGCAGGGAGGAGCAGTAGTAGAAGTAGGGGAGTCGAAAAATCGAAGCTTTATGGGTTCAGATTTAATCTGGAAGTGCCCACCCTCGACGTTATGTCACGTTGTTGGGAGGCCGAGGCTCCGATTAGCAGGAATCCGAATACTTCTTGTTTCCGGCACTTCCATTCTCGATCCATTTAATTAATTTAATCAATTTTTTTATCATTAAAAAAGAGGAAATAGAAAAAGGACAATACGAATCCAAGATTTATTTATTTATTTTTGTCTTTTTGGACAAATTAGAAAAACCCATTAGAATCAAAACGGTCATTTATTTGCCCATCAACCCAATTCATACGGAGGCCTGTTCCTCCGAGAAGTTCGAGCACATGAGCCCACAGGACGAGATTGAGAGATTTCCAACGCTACTGGTGGGGGGGCAGTACGTTAAAAGTCACACAAGATCTTCTTCAAGGGCAACCTCCTGGGAACATGATTAGTATCAACCGGGTCAACTTTGACATCCGGCGAGGACATTCCACATCCCCACAGTGGCGCAGTGTCCTCCTTTTGCTGATTGATGGGGAAGAAGATAGCTATGATTCATTTCGGGGATGTTTGTAATGTAAAAAAAAAAAAAAGCTTTAAAGCTGCCTTCCATTAGCTCGGATCCAACTGCCGCATCCATCGGGTAACTCCGTACCGACCGACCTTTTACAACCGTCTCTTGGAAATGATTATGAACCTTAGATTTATCTTTCAGTTTCTTGACAGATGCTATTAGTAAGATTTTATATGTGCATGGTGCTGTTCTCAGTTCTTGGTCTTGAACCGTGATGGGACTCCTCTCAGACCGTACAGATCCCTGTTGGGCAGCTCAATGGACTCAGCTGTGTGCATCCAACTCCCTTCAGGAAATCTGAAAGTCTATCAGTTGTGCTGCAGCCCAGTGCAACAATAAATCAGGACCTGTTTATCCAGTTCATTTCATACTAGATACTAAAGACGGCTTGGGCTCTCATGGAACCAAAAGCAAGCTCGAAGGCTCAAACCCCAATAAAATTCAAACAGGTACAAGCTTCGAATTCTTTTGATACGTAATTCCCTCACTTTCAATCAATCCAATACAACAGAGACACAGCAGCAAATCAATGAAACAGTACAGGATCAGAGTACAAATTAAGATACTACCACGCAAATGAAATCTGAAGTTGAAATCGTAAAAATAACCAATTTGTCATCTAGAGTGAAAACATACTCGATGTAAAATAGATATTGATCATCCTGACACGTCAAAAAAGATGATTTCATTTCCCGCTAAAACCGTGGTAATTTTCAGGACTGGAATCTTTAGGTGGAGCAGCAGCCGGCTTTCTTCACAGCCGAGACATCGTCCTTCGATCCGACATTGATGGTCTGTCCCTTGGGGAGAGTGGCAGCATCATCAGCGGCTTCAAGTGCTTTTCGGCTCACCACACGGTATATTTGGGTGAGAACTTCTGTGAAGGCTTTGTCAACGTTCATTGACTCGAGGGCTGAGGTCTCCATGAAGAAGGTGCTTTCTCTCTCTGCAAATGCTGTAGCATCCTCAGTAGACACAGCTCGAAGGTGTCTAAGATCGGCCTTATTCCCAACAAGCATTATCACAATGTTGGAATCCGTATGGTCCCGGAGCTCCTTCAACCATCTCTCAACGTTCTCAAACGTGACATGTCGAGTCACATCATAGACAAGCAAGGCGCCAACCGCTCCTCGGTAGTATGCACTCGTGATTGCTCGGTATCTTCATGAAAGGAAGATAAAACTAGTTAGTAGACAAAGCTCTGCATACGATCAAGATTACACTTGAAGCAATTATAAACAGAAGATGCTTTCATCTCCTAGAAACAAAGTTCTTATGTTTTCAAATACTACGAATTTCCAAATTACAGATTATTAAAGAGAAATAAATTACTCAGATCAGGTTTAATATTCCTCGACCACCAGAGAATCCCCATCAGCCAAAATATATCAAGATCAAACTGAATGACCAAGGAAAGTTAGCCACGTAGCCTAAGACACCAGATTTCAGACAACATCAATATAGGCCCTCTTTAACTTGCACTAGGAATTCTCCACTCATTTGTCAACTCCTCACCAATTTGCCCCTGCATCGCATCCCAACTGAATCCATTTTTGGAATCCATTAAAATGAGATTTTGAGACCCAAATTTCTGCCAAAACAACCCAAGCCAAGCCTGAATAACAAATGTCCAATTCTTCTTTTATGATCCATGCCAATGATGGGAAGTCAAGCAGGAAAAGCAGCAACCCAGTTTTTAATACGCACTCAAAGCTCCACCAGAACCAATCTAATTTAACTCTGCATGCAACACTAAAACTTGCAGGGCATAACCTCAGCTAGTTCAATACTAAAAAACAATCCTTCTTGACTAATTAACTTAGACAACATCATCTTCCGAACTGACTGAATCGAGGTTCAGAAAAGGCTCGACGGACTCTCAGCGATTTTCATATAATAGCTCAAGTTCACAGATCCTCGTCACATAAAATCAGGGAGAGTACTAAAGAACCAAAATTTCACCACATCAAGGCAATGCAGGCAGAAAAATATCCTCAGATCTCAGAATTCATGCTATTCATCAATAATAATAATAAAAGAACAGAGTTCTGTCTCTGCAAGCAGTCATATGTCCCATTTCCCGAATCTCGCATTTGTGTGAAACCAATCAGACAAAAAATTGAGACCCGCAAAGACTACAAAAGGAGGAGAGATTATAATCGAGGAAGGGGAACGTAAAACCTCTCCTGACCGGCGGTGTCCCAAATCTGGGCCTTCACGACCTTATCATCGACGCGGATGCTCCTGGTGGCGAATTCGACGCCGATTGTGGACTTAGACTCCAGACTGAACTCATTTCGCGTGAACCTCGACAGCAGGTTCGATTTGCCGACGCCGGAGTCTCCTATGAGTACGACCTTGAACAAGTAATCGTAATCGTCTTCCGCCCTATACCCGCCAGCCATCGTATAGAACCACCTCAAAGTTCAACCAACTCTCAATCTCAACTCTGGATTTCGGCAGCTAGCCAGCGAGTAGCTCGTCTTCGTTTTTAATTTGATCAGTTCTTCGAAGCGCCGAGAGGAAGAAGAGTCATCGAGTATCAAGGAATTCCGAGACGACCCGTCCCCGTGGGTTTGGTTTGAAATGTCAGGTGTGGATTGTGGGCCGTTTATGGGCCTACACTTTGGGCTTCAAATTGGGCTTCGATGGTGTAAGATGATTATTGGGCTTGGGCTATTGATAAATCCATCAGGAGATGATGAACAGGAAGATTAATCTTGATTACTTCCATAAACTGGAACAAGAAAACATCGCATTCTTCTTGAAACCTCAGTAAGTTCAGTGGTGTTTAGGGTTTGCGTGAATCCCCAACTTTCTTCATCTCCTCCATGTATCGGTCTTCTTGGCTCTCAGTTTACATCGGTGGCCAGAAACATGACCTCTCCGGCTGGATTTCTGAATCATTCTGATCATCTCTATCATCGTGGGAACCTTTGTGTGGACATCTCTCATGGCCCTTTGTGCTGTATTTGTTCTCATTAGCAACGGCTTATGTTCTTGATTATGTTGTGTGTTGATCACAGATCATACTAGAATGTTCTCATCTGTGTCTTCTCATCATTTTTCCCTTCCGGTTTTACTAGAGTCCTTAGGTGCAGCGAGTCCTCTTGGCCTTCTGCTTTTTCACATTCGCTCGTTGGCATTGCTTGTGCTACCGAAGAAGTCAACTGCTCTGCTGTTAGTCGATGACAGCAACAGATCCCCATTTGAACTCTCTCTCTCTCTCTCTCCCTCGATCCCTCTCTCACACATGGCCCCAACGACCTACGAGAATAATAAATCTTGTATATGAGGGTGAGGTTTAAGGGCCCCGCTGGAAAGTATACAAGACCAAGTACAATCACTTCTTTGTTTCCAAAAGATGGCCCTGACCCACTCACCAACCAAAGGTAAACGTGAAACAGAAAACCCAAAAGAGCACTTGAAGGCACGGGAAGAAACAAATTGCATGCATCATCAGCACATCATCATTTGATGGGACAAATCTACAGTTCCGTATGTTGCCATGGCAAGATTTTGGGTGCATCCAGCAAATAATAGAAACGGAGGTCAGCAAGTGTTCCAGATTTCCTTTCCTATGAGAACGACAAAATGGTTTGTTTCATTTTAGCCACCTCACAGTCTCAACTCGAGATCTATGGGTTCCTGATTTTCTCCATTGCCAGTTTTGGGATCCATCTCTGCCTGGGTATTATCTCGTGGAATCGCAGGAGGGAGGAAGTTGTAGCAATGCTGATGCTGTTGGCCAGCCCTTCGTGGTTCCGGGTTGTAGCTGCTAAATTCATCCGCGTGACACTTTTACAGATCAAGGAAAGTGGGGAATTAGATAAACTCTCACAGATTGCAAATGCTGAACTTAAATGGACTTGAGTAACAGAAATTTCTCTCACTCGGTGGAGCTGATGTGATCCGTGATCAAGAAATATGTTTTGGCTATCTGAGGCCGAGCCCGGTACAGGATCCTTCAATTTTGGGTCCGGCCAGGTTGAGGAAGCGGATGGAGGGGCAAGTGTGAGGACTTCACCCAGAGTTTCGTTTTCTCTGGACCCTCTTGTCAGATTCGATTCTCTAGCTGAGCTGGAGCCTGAGTGTGACAGAGTCTCCTGGTATTCATCCCTGGCCAGCAAAGGATCAGATATAGCGTGAGCTCTCCATATAATTGCTAAGTTCATAGTTGTAAGGCAATGGAAAAATACCAGAAATTTCCATTGCCATGACGGTACACCTGTCTGCTTCCTCCACCATGAGAAATCAACTCATTCGAGTGATCAGTGTGATGGGCAGTTTCCGGACGGAGAGGAGGGGGAGGCGGCAGATTTTCGTGAGACAAGTTACCAGGCCTGTTCATACGAACCACCTGCACCGCATCTTGTCTCAGCAAATCCACCTGTAAAAAGAATAACTCATATGACTTCAACTCGACTAGTGGATGTAGATCTAGAAAATAATGAATATATGTACCTTCCCTACCTCGGGTGCAATCCGAGGGTAGCTGTTGTGATGATAGTTTTGGTTTGAAGGGGGCTCCATTGGAAAATTCAACAGGGTTGATGGTTGTGATGGATTAGGTGCTGATGGGGCCATCATATTCACCTTCAGCAATAAACAGTCTCAGCTTCATCAGAAACTCCTCATGATAATGAAAACAAGATTCCCACCCAATCCATTCGGCTACCTGATCGAGATATTCTGGCTGGGCCCTCGGGGTTGGTGCAGGGAGAGGCAAAACATGGTCGGATTCATAGGGCGGGTTCCAATTTTGGTGACGAACAAATGCAGGGTCTACTCTCGGAGTCTCCAACTGAGGTCCGGGATCCGCTGGACTCCACATCCTCTGCACATTCCCGTGCATCACAGCCGTACCAGGTCGTCTTCCCATTTCAAGCACATCACTCATGGCTGGATTCACCAAAGGAACATGATCAAAAGAATAGAAAGTCAGATTAAAGGAGGGTGTCTGCCTTGATCCGAATTAGGGAAGAAAAAAGCGAGGAAGAAAGGTGAATGAAATTCTCACCTCGAGGAATAGGCGGTGTAGAAGTTAACATTGCAGATGCTGCAGCCATGGCTACTGCTGCTGCTGCTGCTTCCTTTTTCTTAAGCCCTTCAATTCTGATCTTCTCCAACTGGGCTACTCCGAGTCCCCTCTGTGGGATTTTATTCTGTTTCTGCTTCTTGGAAGATTTATTGACGCCGAGAACGTTCCCACCGCCACTTCCACTACGCCCTGTGCTCCCCCTCTGATTCCGTTCCTCCTGAGCCATCTTGATATCCCATATAATTCTCAAGAAACACACGGAATTGAGATCAAATCAAGATCCCGATTCGAGACTTCGTTTCCTGGGCATCGGCTCTGCCGCCGGAAGTCTATATAAGGGAGTCGGGTGCTGGTGATGTTTAAGGCAACAGAGGCGCTTAGAGATTTTCCTCGACGGGCAAAAAGATCTTACCTTGAGAGAAGATCGACGAATCTGAGGATTGTATGATACCAAAATCTAGAGAAATGGGGAAGACCCGGATTTGCTCATAACCATATCATCTGCGAAGTACGGGAATCGAAAGAATTAACTCTCTTACCCGAATATAAATGAATTTGGGAGCAGAATCAATCTTCAGCAGAGCAAGAAACGGATGCAGGAGGAATAGGAAGGGGGTCGGAGAGAGGGATGGCCATTCAATACGAATAGGATTAAGATTTTCCTAGAACTTAGTTGCTTGTCGGGGACACACATAGCTCGGTCTCAGTTAGTAAGTATATATACACATTACACATCTATACATATATATATGTAAAACCTTCAAGAAAATCTAAGAACATCTGTGGGAAAAAACTTATTTATTAACGGTAATTTCTGTCTCAATTCTCGCCCAAATCCTCGCTCCACTCCACATTTTCATCCTAGACCGACTCACCATGAGACTCTCTCTCTCTCTCTCTCTCTCTCTCTCTCTCTCACACACACACACACACACATACAGATCTCACTGACAATTCTTCATTGTTCGTTTCGTTTGAGATCTAGATCGTGGGGAGGGGTTGGTGTAGAAGCTACTCTCCCTAGGCAATGTGATCTGGAGATCCTCCTGATATTGCATCCAGCCTTGTCTTGTCCCTTCATTTGTGGCTGCAATTATGATTTTCTTCATTAAATATGGGATAACAAGTTCCATATAACTCCCAATCTAAAATTGATTTTCTTTCTTTCCATGACAAACGCCCAAATATTCAAATTCGGATACACCAGCAGCGTGCGAGTCCATCAGTTTCTCGCCCGAGTTAATTCTGACGGGGTAGGCTTTCTTTACTGTTATATACGAATTGTGTGTGTGCTCTTGGATCGGTGGATGGCGATGACCCTTCTTATAATATGTGCTTGCACGTGTCGACTCGCGGAACTCATCTCAACCATGCCGCAAAGATAATCAATCAGGATTAGTCACCATGAAAACCAGCACATGTCGATGAATTTAGCCTAGGCATGCCATGGACCAGCGGGAAACTCCAACAGGGAACAGGGTGTGCGTACTTTAACATGTAAGTTAGTGTGAGGATGGAATTGGAATCGATCCATAATGGACGCTCGCTACATGCAAAGTACATGCATGGTGATGTTCAAAAGGGGGCAATCCTATCCATCTGCTTTCAGATGAGAGCCCACAAAAGGCACAAAGAATCTTGTACCTCTTTATGGAAAGAAACCAGCTCTCTTTTGTCATGAAATCCACAGGGCAAAGATTTTATTAGATTTGAAAACATATATATATATATATATATATATATATAAAAGGGCCCCATCACTGGCATCTACTGTCAGATCTTATCCCCATCATATGTAGAATCCAGCATTTAATCTAGAAATATTCACTCGGTATATCTGGCATGGATAGGTGGAATCATCGCAACCTTGAGCAGATGATGGTCTTAGATTCGTGCGGGTTATCCAATCCTTAAAAGTACATTAGAATCCCACGATTGTGGTCCTCTGATTCTATTAATGTTCTTAATGATTTATTTGGCTTAATCTGGATAACCACACTGTTGCTCGCTCGGATCAAGATGACGTGCCTAAACCCAACCTGTTTGAACCTTACCTCTTATAAAGACAATAGAAATGTCTCGCGATATCCCAACCTAACAAAGACCAAGGAAGAGATCATTTGCGATTGGTCAGTCACAAACTGACAGGATGAAGGCCTCTTTTGCTGATGTTCTCCTTTTTGTCCCGACTATGGGTTAACTGAAATTGGCAGGATATTTTGTGATTTTATACATCCACGATTAAGTTTAATTTGGGGTTCGAATGGAACACCGGGGAAGAGACATGATGGAGAGGATAGGCTACCCTACAATCCTTTGTGAAGGATGGAGACGGGCTAACTTTAAAGGAGCCCTCCACATTATTGAGGAAACCTCCTTATCCATCAACGAAAGAACGCTCACAGTTATCCTCAACTTGTGAAGTTGACCCTTCGTCGCTGACCCCACATTACCTTTGGCGGCGATTTTTCGGCTGACTGACACCGATTCGGAGACCTTACACATGTTGGCCGGAGTGGACACTGACCACGCTGTCCGATCTCTTCATCACTACGAGTGAGATGCCCACCATCAGATCACCGACCTTTCCCCTTGCTTGCTGTTGGCTGTTGATCATCGAAAGGAGATCTAACATCTAAGCCCCCATTCAATTTAGTTGTTGATCTTCCAAAAGAGATCAACGGTACGTACATTGGAATTTCAATGCACACACCTGACAGCCTTCTCCTCCTGTCTTCTCTACGTATGCCCTCTCTTGCTTCCCTTTCGCATCATGTTGGCTTCTCCTCTTCTGAGTTTCTTGACGCTTAACTGGTTGCAGTAATTCACGTTCCAATATGATCGCACACACATATACGTATTTCTCGATCCGTTCTCTTGCGTTCCACCATCATATACTTTCACTTTCCTGTAGAATATTGGATGTTGGTACCTGATTATTTCCTTTTCTGGGCCACGTACTTATCTGATCACCTGTTCATTCCTAGTTCTTACTGCAGTTTTCAGGCTGTTCGGGTGATGGTTTTTTGAACAAGATGGTATACGAATATCATGTACATTATATTTGAATACTACTAATTAAAAGTTGAAATCCCAGCGATATCTGTGCTTGCATTTTACATGCAGTACCATCGAAGGAGTTGCCGAGTTTAGTGCACGGATTATGGGAACCGAATGTAGCATAAATCATCCTTTGAACCATCACCTCAGCCAAACTTACTTCTACCTCGACAAGGAGAACCGCAGATGGAGCTGGCTGCAGCATTAATTGGGTTGCTGCAAGGCCATGGGAGATCCTGTTTGAGACCCAACGTCCAGAAAAGGGAAGGATCAAGCAAGTGAATCGATCAAACCGAGTCGACATGCAATTTCAGAGCTTAAGATAATCAATCCCCATCTCTGGAAATTCTGGGGCTACGTGATCTTTACTACATTCAGTTCTGGACAAGCAACATAGGTTTTTTATTTTGTTTTGTTTTTTTTTCCCCATGATATATATAGTACACCCTTTGTCAAGGAACACGAGTGGCTTGTCCAAGCCCAATTACTCTGTGGCATTGACTTTCGAACTACTCATGGGCTACGTATTTAAGGCCGAGGCCTCTCAGGCCCCACTGCAAGCCCATATTTCAGATGAAGCCCAGCCCAACTACAATGGTTAGCTCCCGTGTCCGACGCATGGACAGCCGACAGACACTGCGACTCCGGTCTACTGGTCGTCTCTGATCGACTCGCTGCCGATCCCACTGTTCGATTTGGGAGTCAAAAACCCTAAAAGTTAGATTTTTGATCTTTCAATTTTCGACCTACCTTTTCTCTTATTCAAGCTTTTGCTTCCACTTCGCTGTCGAAATCAAAACATTCCGCAGTTCCTGCACGGCTAGCTCTCACTGCAGCTACGGAGATAACTGAAGGCCCCTCTACCGTGCAAGTTTGAATCCGTTAAACCCTGCTTCATCCGTGGCATCTATCATCGAAGCCGATATGCTTTAGCTTAATCCTTATTATCTAGTCTAATCGGTAAAACCCTCTAGCAATTTTCTTCAATTTTTCGCTTATATGCCTGAATCTGACTAGCTGTTGATTAGGGTTTCCTTTTAGCAAAAGCTGGGAGTTTTTATTCTTTTCCCTTTTTTCTTGTTTGTCTGGCTGGATGCTCAATAGGAAGCGAGGAAAGAAAGGATTGCGGAGTCTGTTTGAGTAAAACCCAGAGCAACCAGAAGAAATACCACCACTGCAATGCTCCTGCAGAGTATGACTCATCTCTGACACTGACCGCAGTGATGGAGGACCTCGACAACTACTCCTCTGAGCCCAGTCTCGATGATGAGGGAGCAGCTTCTGATGACTCATCGAGCCAACATCCTTTGGGGCCAAGCTCACTTAAGAGAGATCGAGGGCCCATGGATAGGAGCTTACTTGCAGGTTATACTAAGACCGGTCGCCATGTTAGGATCAGCATTAGTACCAGGTCAAAGAGTGAGATTAGGGAGCTTAAGGGGAAGCTCATAAGCGAGCTTGATCAGGTTAAAACCTTACTCAAGTTGGTGGAAGCCAAGCAGGTAGGGATGTATCCCCCTGCAGATGGGTATGCAAATTCGCAGGTTTCCGCAAATCAGAAGGTGGCAAGCTTGGTGAGAGTTAATTCTGAGGTAGGCTCCGTGGGCCCACCTGTTTCACGGCCACTACCAGCTGTCACTGTTTCAGTGGCAGATAGCAGCAACAACGGGGCCTGTGGTGAACTCATTGACAAAGGATCTGCAAAAGAAAATAATTTGTACCATAATTCCAAAATCATGGCTGATAAGGTTAAGTATCCACCGGTGGAGAGTAATAAGATGATGAAAAAGGCAGGTCTGGGGATCAATAATGTTAGGGAGCCTGGGTTTGGCGTAGACAAGCAGCCAAGCCAATTGTTCAAGAGTTGTAGCAATTTGTTAATGAGATTGATGAAGCATAAGTTTGGTTGGGTTTTCAATAGCCCAGTGGACGCTGAAGGTCTTGGGTTGCATGATTATTTCACAATAATTAAGCACCCAATGGATTTGGGAACTGTCCAGAATAGGCTAAACAAAAACTGGTACAAGTCACCAAGGGAATTTGCTGAGGATGTTAGACTTACTTTCCATAATGCGATGTTGTATAACCCAAAGGGGCAAGATGTTCATTTCATGGCTGATACTTTGTTAAAGATGTTTGAAGGGAAATGGGTGACTATGGAGGAGGAGCATAATCTCGAATGTAGAAAATATGATATGGCTTTACAGACACCAACATCAAAGAAGGCTCCAACTCCTACTACTGCTCCACCATCAATTCCTGCTTCTCAGAATGTGGATCAGTCAGAATCTGTGAGACATCCTGTGGAATCTGGAATGAAGCTGGTGAATGCTGATCATACAGACAGGACACCAGTTCCAAAGAAGCCCAAGGCTAAAGACTCTCTGATGAGAGAGATGACATATGAGGAGATGCAGAAGCTCAGTGACAACCTGCAGAATTTGCCATCAGAGAAGTTGGAAGATGTCGTTCAGATTATCAGGAAAAGAAACCCTCATCTCTTTAAGCAGGAAGATGAGATTGAGGTTGATATTGATAGTGTTGACCTTGAAACTCTCTGGGAGCTTGATCGTTTTGTGATGAATCATAAGAAAAACTTGAGCAAGAGCAAGAGGAAGGTCGAACTTGCTCTTCAAGGAAGTGCTGAAGCAGGGCATGCTGTCCCAGAACCGGTAAGACCTTACACAGTTCTAAGATTCCTCAGTCTGTTTTCTGGGCTTCTCAGAATGTTTGTACTCATTATGTTTGTGTTTATTTGGTAATTATTGAATTTTACAGAATCCTGTTGCTTCCGCTAATTGGCCAGAGAAGGAGGAGAAAGGTGATTACATCTATTGCAGGGATTCTGAAACCAGTGCTTTCTGTGTTTCTCTGTGTTCTAATTTAGTTGAGGATTGGTGACTGTAGGTGCCGTTGAAACAAGTGCGGTTGCATCGTCTCCTGTTCAGGTAGAAAAGCACCACGGAAATTTTACTAGATTAAGTAGTTTAGGTGGTAGCTTGAGTAGTACTGGCTCTGGATCCTCTTCATCAGGTAAATAACTATGCTATACTGTATAATTTTTTTTTCACAAGTTGCTTTGTTAGATGAGTATCCTGGAAAGGTGTGACAGGTGCCTCTTTGCTTTTTTTGTTTTTGTGCAGATTCCGATGGTGACGGGTCTTTTTCATGAATGCTGGTTCTTGTCATAATTTTTTTATGACTCAAGCTAATCAATGTAAGAGATAAGTTTCTGAGAAAGATCTATCCTTGCCTGCTCTTTCGAGTGTTGTGATACTGTTGATTGAGTTATTTTAACTGTCCACATAAATGACACTTTTTGTCGTGTCATAGAAAAACATGGAAGAACCAAAGGGGTTTTCTTCGTGGAACTCATTTCACTCCAGGGATCTCTTTCAGGGAAAGAAGGCATNGGGGGGTGGGGGAGATACTGAATGTGCGGTAGAAGAAGAGCAGGCAAGGATGGCCTTCTCATCTCTCTGATGAGGTCGTCAGTGCTTGTCTGGTTGTAACTTGATCTGAATGCAACTCTCTTAAGGTTCAGATTTATTTTAGGGACTTGTGCTGCTAATTGTTTGTTGTGTAAAAAATCGGATTCTTTCAATAACGTGTTACTCGTCATAAACCGACAGTAGATAGATGATAAATGTCTGGATTAATAGATTTTGCGACATGTTTGTCGACTCCGTTCCTTATTGTGTGTGCTTGGATGTAAATGGCGGACGTAATTTCTGTATTCTCTGCAGTGTAAGGCGTCTAATGCCGTTTTCCGTTCAATAGCATGAAGGCGGAGTCAGCATTTTGGGTCGAACTCCATCTGAGCTTTTGGGGCCTTAAAAAAAATAGTCGACTCGTGGGTGTTTCTGGCTTGAATATCGGCCTAGCCAGAGGTGGCTTCACGGCCTGGAAAATCCACTTCCAGGTGCAGCTAAGGCCAGCCCGGAGGCCAGCGCATATTGAGAGTAAGTGGGCCCGGGGGTCCATGTAGCGCGGCATTGAGTGGGCCTCTGGCCCATTTGGGGATTCAGTTAAGTGTGTCCGCAGAGAGAGAGAGAGAGAGAGAGAGAGTGAGGAGGAGAAGAAGAGTCAGCGAGAGATCACGGTGATGACGTGAGGAAATAAATAAATATTAAAATTCTGGAATATTCCTTTCAAAAGAGGATTGATGACAATGGTTTGACAGCAGCACAATCATCCCTAGAAATCAAACCCCCGTTCCAAGTTGAACCCACATTGATCGCAACCAGCATCTCGTTGGTCTGGTCCCTTCCCACTCCAGTTGCACGTCGTGAAAGTGAATCCATTATAAACAAATCTGAGACCACCGAAAGGAATTAACAGGCAGATAATTACCATTACAAAGCTACTCATGTCGATATGGATTCTTCGTCGCAGCAAATTTAATTAACTGACATTGTGAAACTCCACATGACGCCAAACTTCACATCACCAGCTCAAGAGACGCCTTACCCCCCCACATTCATCTCATCTATACAGTTAATCTCCTCTCAGAAGCTTAGGGTTTTGCAGTTGGCACAGCCCCTGGATCCCTGGTTGGAGTGAAACCCTGATCCTGGAAGTTTGTCTGAGGGTTACTGTTCCAACCTTGATTTGGAGGTGGCATCCCTCCCCCCATGTTGTGCTGAGGTGGCATCCCTCCCATATTGCCAGGAGGAGGCATCCTGCCCATATTAGGGGTCATATTTCCACCCTGGTAGCCTGGGTTGGGTGGCCCACGCTGATAGCCCTGGTTCGGCGGCACACCCTGAGAGCCCTGGTTCGGTGGTGCACCCTGATAGCCCTGGTTTGGGTGCCCGCCAGGATAGTTACCCCTTGGAGGCCCACCCTGATAGTTTGGATTAGGAGACCCCCCTTGGAAGTTCGGGTATGGTGGCACACCACCACCCATGTTTGGGGGTGACGATGCCCCGGCCTGATTCGCTGGCGCAACATTCTGGAAATTGCTAGTATTTTGCATGTTCTCCCTTCTCCTCTCAAAGTTCCTCGATCTGTCAAAGTTACGTGGCCTATCATTGCGTCTGTTTCTCTCATTAGCACGTGCGTTGTTCCTTATCCATTCCTCATGGTACTTGGGATCATAAGGAACAGCTTGCCCATTAATGAATGGCTCCCCTGCCAAAAGAGAAATGGCATTGAGATTACAACACCACGCTTACAAAGAACAGAAGACAAACAGCAAAGAGAGGAGAGAGATTGGACATTTTTCAGTGTTGCGCAAGAATGACAAATAACGTCATAGGACAACCATCCAAACAACCATTTCCTCACCTCCATAATCCTTGTTCTTCACATCGAGGTACGAATCAGGGAGAACCCAGCGAACCCCTTCCAATTCTGTGAGCAACAACAAGAACTATTACCTCAAGTTCCTCTAAAAGTTATGGCATAAAAATATCAAATTAGAAGCCTCACCCTTCAGTTTGTATGAAACTTCTTCAGATACTAACGCTCCAAATGCATAGTAGCATCTAGTGGAGACAGAGTAGATCTTCATCCTAGCTTCTTCTTCACTGCAAGAGGAAGCGACACATCAGTTTCCATTTGGGTATCTAAAGTAATATAACGGAAGTCCCCCAAGCAAAGGAGAACACATGCAATAGATCTGACGAAGTACACAGACAATCATTAGCCGAATGCAATTTGTTTAATTATCACTCAAAATTCAAAAACGATTATTCCTATCGATTATTCCACTGTGCCTTGTAAATTCAACTACCGTGAATATCTGACATGTTACACGTATCATCGCAAGATTTAAGATCATTCATCGACTATAGATAGCTGGAGGGGTCATCACAGATGTGAAACGGCAACCATGGCACTAACAGTATTCATCAGCTATAGAGCTCGAGGTCAAGCATAAAGGCACCAAAATAACAACTGTTCAGACGGCTCGTCACTTTAAGTGGACACGCAAATAAGAAGTCAAAGATTACCATCGAGCGTCCCGGTGTCCCTGAACAAGCTTTAGGCAGTCATGAACAGTCGAACTAATTAGTGGACGAGTAATGAAATGAGGTGCGAGAAATTTAGAGAGACCAACGCCAGTTGATCATAGAGAGAGATCAATGCCGGATTGAATAAAACAACTAACCTCCCAACAACTTTAGCAAGGGTTTTGATATATTTATCGATGATCTCATCCCTGGTTGGGTCGCCCTCGGGCTTTTCCATGACGACGAGCCAGTGCTCGAAATCGCAGCCATCAAGTAGTATGGTCTCCTTCGGAGGTCGATTCGACCAGTTAGGGTTGGGATCGTTGAGCGAGGAAGACGTTGTCCGTGTCGAGAATCTCCGAGAAGCGGATGAAGCAGCCAAGCGGGCACTAAGCTCCACGGAAGCAGCGGAGATAGGCCGCAGGCGGTGGAGGAGAAGGGACAGGGGCGGCTGATAGCGAGGTGCCCCGGAGATTGAAGAGAGGGAGCGGGAAATCAGAAAGGCGAAAGCTTGCTGGGGCCTCGAGAGGAGGGAGCGGGTGAAGCGCTGTGTCGCCATAACTAGGGTTTTAGCGGAGCGAGAAACCCCCCCCCCCCGGAAGAGCGAGAGATAAGAATTGGGCGAAATAGAACGAGACTACAGGTACAGGGGGCTTTATCATGTGGGGTACAAGCTCATCTAAATTTAACATATTTTTAATTATGAATATGATATTAACAATATTTAAATTAAGATTTTACTTTAAAAAAATAATGAAGATAATCTTATTTTTGGAGGAATTTATCTTATCCATCGCTGTATATATAAATATATATATATATATATATGCATAATTCACGGATTTCCAAAGACTAAAGTATCGTTTATATTTTTGTTATATATTTGATAGTTGGTAGAGTTATACATCACTAAAATGCGAAAAAGAAAGGAAAAATGATTTCTCATTGGAATCCTTTTTATTTTTTTAACTGGGACAAATAAGGATTTTATTCATGTTATTGTAAAACTACAAAAGGATTTACCCACACAACGGCACAACTAAAGGGAAAAATTAAATAAGGCATTTCACCGAAAAACCACCTGCCGCAAACATAATTTACGGGAGAACCTGCTTTTACTTCTTCTTTGGGTCGGACACGACCGAGACGCCTAAGCTGCCATAGGGTCAGTTCCGGTCGTACATGGAATTGAAGGTCATGGAGGCATAGGAAAAGTTCCTGTCCCCAGAGGAGGAAGATGTATTATCCATCTTGCCAGAGGTCCCTGCCGATGCCATGCAAGAAGAATCTTCCGTGTCCGCCTTCCCAAGATCAACTTTGACCTTGAACTCCGAGAGGAGCCCCGGTCTCGAGATCTTCTCCTCGCTCACGTCAATCTCACCAGTTAGCATCTTCACCACATTGGGCATGGAGGGCCGGAGCTTCGGCATGTCCTGGGTGCAAAGGAGGCCGACCCTGAGGTAGTTTGTGGCCTCCTCCTGGGCATCGGCATCACCGTTGAGGGAAGAGTCAACAACAGTTACAAGCTCTCCCCGCTCATGAAGTTTCCATACCTGAGACAAACTCAGATCCCGTTAACTGCAGCAAGATAATATAAACTGTTAACTGCTAATTTCAGTGGTCCTCCAGACCACCGTTTTCCCTAAAAGAAACGAATCGAGGTCAGTCGACACCACATAGTCTCATGGCCATGGGTGTCACTAGTCCTGCAATGCCCATGCCGGTGAACGGGCACGCGAATTTCAACCTGGTGCATTTAGGCACCCTTCGTTTCTTGCAGATAAATTTCAGTTCAGAGAACATTATTTGCTGTAACACAGCCTCAAGCAACTAATGAGGTATCTATATGGGAATATTGCACTTCTTTACCGTCGCAAGAAGATATTTATCTTCAGTTGGAAGACTTCGGCTTGTGTTGCATCTCCCACAAACAATTTCTAACAGAAGGACACCAAAACTGTAAACATCTACTTTTCTGTTCAATTGTCCTCGTAAAGCATACTCAGGTGCCAAATAACCTCTGCGAAGGAATAAGCATATCAATTGGGTGATAGCTATAAATATATGTGATAGCATAGCACGAAAAAGATGAACACAATCACAAAGCTTCTAAAGCACGCAATTTTTCTAGTCTTGGAATTCGAGAAGATAACAAACACAAAATGAGAAAATAAACAAAAAGCAGAAAGAAGAGATGGCTCATAAGATTAAGTATTAGTGCACTCACGTTGTTCCAGCAACACGAGTGCTGATATGAGTCATGTTATCGGGAAATAGCTTAGCAAGCCCAAAATCCGAAATCTTGGGCTTAAGGTATCGGTCGAGAAGGATGTTGCTTGCTTTTATATCCCTGTGAACTATATGAGGCTGGACTTCCTCATGAAGGAAAGCGAGCCCCTTCGCAACGCCAATGCAAATTCCACGCCTTTCCCGCCAGCTAAATTGCATGCCACTGCGGCCTCCACCTCAAAGATGAGATTGACTTGTTAACAGTTTAATACTAACATTTTGAGGTAGTTTCTCAAGAATAATAAATAATAGCATAAAGAATGACAATATCAAGAAATAATCTACAAGCTGGTACATGGGGGCGTAGTGACTCAACGAGGTAAGAAAATTGCCACTCAGTTCAGTTCAATCTTTATATCTGACACCTCAGAATGATTCTGCTTCCAGTCGACACCCTGGAAGAGAGCTCTTAAAGTCATTCCCCCAAAACAAGTGCAAGCCCAGGCTAACTCGTGTAGACATCATGTAGAATAAAAGCATAGATAGAATGTAGTCAAACAGGAACAGGGGTTAATCAGAACTTGAAACCAGAAAGTCTGATCTTATACCATATTAAGTAATGCTTGTACAGAGGCACCTCAAGCACAGTTTAATGGAAAAATGTTTTAATAAGAATAAATCCAAAACGAACAGACAACTCACCTAGAAGCGTTTGTGCGAGGCTATTGTTCTCAAGGTACCCATAAACCAGAATCCTATGCTTCCCTTGCACACAACAACCCATCAACTTAACCAGGTTCTCATGCTCTATCTCCGATATAGTGTTTATTTCAGCCATGAACTCCTTGACTCCTTGCCTCGACTCTGCAGACAGCACTTTTATTGCAGCCACAGTTCCATCATTAAGAATTCCCTGCTCCATTAGCAAAAATTGAATAATTCATCCTAAGATGAAATTATTACTTTTCTTGCGAGACTCGGGAAATGGGGTTTTACCTTATAGACAGATCCAAAACCACCCTCACCGACCTTCTTGGCCTGACTAAAATCTTGAGTCGCTGCCCTCAACTCTTGATAAGTGTAAAGTTTTGTGTTCTGAATAGACGAGACCTCTTAAGAGAAAGAAAATTTCTCTATTTAAGGTGTGCAACAAATTATTCGATAACTAGCTTCAGGATACTCGTGTGTATTCTCTAAGGGTGTATGATGTTCATCAGCAGTTACCTCCATTGATTTCTATCGTGTGCCCAGACAAGGAAGGGCCCTTCCGTTTGAGGAAAGAAAAGCAACCCATTACAAGCTAGTCCCCAGCAGACGATAATCAGCACACAATTTGGAGCCCTTCATTACAGAATAAGACAATTCGACATCAGAAATTGCCACCATGCAACCAAATCTTATGATCTAATACATGATGTTATAAGCAGCTTCCAAACTTTACTGGTTATTATCATCAGCTTACACTAGCCACTCAACTTTTAATGTATGACTATGAGAAATGTTTCTCTTCTCCTCAGCTGCTCATATTGTACTGGTAAAAGCTATAAAGTTCTAGTGTAATCATAGAAATAGGATAGCTACAGAAGGGACAAGAACAAGTAATGCACTTAAAAAAAAAAAAACAGGGACCATTTCAGATGATTCACTCATTTAGTTACATGAGAAGCATAAAGGATCTAAAAACTCTCAGTTTAGATCGACCAATGTCAATTGACCAGCATAAGCCCCCAAAATCACCACCATATGGATCCCTCACTCAGTGCCAGAAGAATGAATTAGCATAAAAGAGAAAAGGGTCAGCAAAAAGGAAAAAAGGAAAACATTATTAAAAAAAAATGGAGGAAAGAAAGAGAGAAACATTTTGCCGCCAACAACACAGGGAAAGGAGGCTAACGTCCTGCCAGGCTAAGGATTTAGCGGAGGAGGTACAGATGGTGCTTGAATGCAATTGAGTATCCTAATACGGCGGCTTTGCTCTAAATAAAAGGATATGGCATGAGAGACTGCTTAATTAACTGGCAGTGGAACTACGCCGTTGAAGATCAAGAAGTCCGCAAACACTACGAAATCGAAACTGCGCCAGAGTTAGCTATCAGCCACTTTTAAATCCTGAATAGCAACAAGATTGTCCCGACGCTGTCAAGACAACAGTTAAGCCAAAGCGCAGAAGAAGATGACAAGCGGAAGATGTCTCGAGAAGATGCAAAGCAGGGTTGCTATTTCCGACATAATCAGGAGCAGAAACGAGAGGAAGAACCGTTGACGGTATTCACCTCTAGAACAACAAGCCGCAGAGTTCCGGCCGCGACGAGTTGAGATGGACGGGTCGGGTTTGGACTCCTCCTCCGGCTAGTCATTGGTATTTATGAATGTATCCCAAGGGACGGAGACGGAGACGATAGGCAGAGGAAGCACACGGCGTCTGGGGAAAAGTCTCACCTGTACCGTATTACATTCTGTATTGAACAATAAATGTGCGTACCGTCCGCCTATTCTCAATTCTATTCAATCTAGTCCTCCAACTTGTTTAATTCCTCCAGAATAATCATTCTGTCGGGACGGTTTTGTCTTCTGCAGTTGTAATAGTAACACCGACCCCCAAGATCAAATATACAAACATAATTAGTCTATCTTGACGGTTCAATTTTGCACTTGTCAAATTGATTAAATCTCACGCCACATACAGTCACCGGAGAAATAATAATACCTGGTCTACGACGAAGTCACCGTCCTGGCCAGAGACTACCGAACATTAAAGGAACTCCGCGTTCCACAGACCATATATAATGTTCAGCAAATCTGATTGGCTCCCTTGATCAATCAACATATATATATATATATATTTATTTATTTGAGTGTGAGGACCAGACTAGGCTAGGCTGCGCTAGAGCTTTCTACGGGACGATACCGTGCGCCAGGAAATTGTTCAGCTATGTCATACAAGTCCCGTTTCTCCAGCAATAGTGGTGATGCGACAGGATTGTCCTTCCTGACAATTATTACGAGGGGGAGGGCTGGAAAGTCCAGCCATCTGGTGACACGTGCGCTAGAAAGTCAGCGAGTATAAGATTGGATGGGATTGAAAATTGTGGATCAGTATCGAGACTGGGATGAATAATAATAATAATAATAATAATAACATAAATAGTTTTTTACCTAATAGCGACATCATCGTAGAGTAGATTTGATATTAGTAGAAAAGCAGCTCCATATCTTCAACGTCTTAATTTAAAGTGTGCTGCTATATATTCCGTTAATATTTCTAACATATTTACTTATAGACATTTTAAAATTAGATTATTTTCTAAAATTAGTATGTAATTAATCTTATTGAGCTAATCATTGAAATGGAATTGGAATAGCATGCTTTCTCATGGAACGGGCTGAAAACTATTTACAAATCAGGCATGAACAATCATGCAACTAGATCATGAACAATCATGCAACTAGATCGGACTGGCTAGACCACAAAAAACAATGGATCAAGTCTTAATATTTGTTTTAAAAAATATAATGTTTCATTTATATGGATTAAATAAATAATAAATTTATGAGTACAAATAAAATATATAAATATAAATTAATTTTAAGATTGTATTATTTTAAATAATTAATAAAAAAATAGAAAAGGCGTCGAGATTCTGGTTTCAATTGGCCTAAAATGTGAAATGGCCTGTGTAGGTCCCATTCGAGCCTACTCATAATTTATTAAAATATAACTTATATCGGAACCAAATTATTAAAATTTAGTGAGCTGATTCATAACTTGATGAACCGACCGGCCTGCGAACCAGAGTGCTCAATATCGTACCTCTAAAAGGGCGGCAGGTCAGGTACGTCAATACAGCTTTTTTCTTTTTTTGTTTTTGGAAAAGTCTGGTCAACGTAGCTTACGTCAACGTAACTCCCCACCATTCCATTTGCTACAGAACACTGCAGCAGTTGCTCAGAACTCTGGAGGGAGCAGTAAGATGACATGTTATGGAGAATCTTCCGCTCTGTCTCTGTCTCTCTGTCTCTCTCTCTTCACAAACGCTCACATTCAATTCCTTGCTTCCTCCTTTACATCACGGGATCCCCATTCTCAATCGACTATACTATCTCTCACTTCCTCTCTCTCGTGTCTTCTTCCTTCCTCTGCTCCATTCGGCTGGCTACACGCTTCTATTGCTACCACATTGAAAGGCATTGTTGAAGTTGGAGAAAGAGAGCCCTGAAGTAGGGGCTGAGAGCGAGTTTCGGTTTTTGTAGAGGAAGGGAGGGGGACCGGAGGGAGCCCACTAATTTGACGTCGAGAGGGGAGCCGAAATGCCGCATTCCGATAAACCTTAACTCGGCCTTGATGGTTTGTCGGATCGTTTCTGCGACTCTATGGGCTGGGAAGTGAACAAGCCCGATTTCCGTGAACTCGATATCGGCTCTCCCGTTTCCCCGCTGCGAACCCGCCAGAGCGGACTCAGCGCCACTACCACCACTAGCAGCAGCTCCAGCTCATCTGGGTCCGTCTCCGATCGGACCGTTCCGGATCCGCTTCCTAGACGGTGTCCTTCGGGCCAGGATAGTCACTCCTGCTCCAGCGAGAACAGCCTCACCGCCGGATCCGGCAGGACCAAAGGGAACTTCGGGTCGGGTCCGGAAAGATCCGAGTCTGTGAGCACCCAACCAACGGGCTACTCAGGGCAGAGCTCGGTGGACTAGCCTGCGCTGAACGTCCTTCCCACAGGCAATATCTTTACATCCGGCCGGATCCTTAAGACTGGTACGGCCTCAACTCGGACTTCCTGGACGGACGTTCTGGGCTCAGGCACAGGTAATTACGGACATGGGAGCATAATGCGAGGTGGGGGAATCTGCACAGTCCCTGCAAAAGTCGAATCAGTTCAAGCGGGTTCTCGAGGTGTTTACAGCTATGGAAGAGATACAATTCGGCGGGCTGTCAGGGCCGCATTCGGTCCAGAAGAACTGAAGAGGGCAAGGAACGAGCATTATAGGAAGGAGCAATTTTTAGAGGCTATGGAGCTCTATGATAAGGCCATCTCAATTTCACCTGGCAATGCAGCTTATCGGAGCAACCGTGCAGCTGCCCTTACGAGACTTGAGCGGATGGCGGAGGCAGTGAGAGAGTGCGTAGTGGCGGTGAACTTGGATCCAAACTACTGGAGGGCATCAGAGATTGGCATCTCTGTTTATTAGGTGAGAACGAAAGAAAAGACCTGATTTTTGGCTTGTCGCTCTTGAACTTTCAGATGTGAAATCTGCAAATTATTTTGTTCGGTTCAGGCAACTTCCTGGTGTGTCTCTTCAATCAGTAGATCTCTGGTCGGCTTTGCTTTCATATATATCAGTGGGCTTCGAGTTGCAGATTTCTGTTTTTGAATTTCCAGTGCTTTTTTAAATGATCAATAGGCTGATCTCTTATAGATCTTTCGCCATAATGATGCTTCCCATCGTCTTGTTGCTAAAGTAATTAGGAAATGTTGTTGGTTCTGGACTTGTTTAAGGACCTTCAACCTAAGATTTGTTGGCGTGTTGAACTTATCCAATCTTTAATCCTAGTATGTATTCACGTAGCCCTGTAATATGATTTTGTTGCTATGGCTGGGCCTCTTCGTTGTGTTCCTGTACATTTTTCTCTTCAATGACAAATTTCAGTAGTTTGCCTGAAGTGGTGTGTTTTCAGATTAGGGCAGACCGAGAATGCCAGGAAGCAGCTGGATGTCTCGAGACAGAAATCTGATCAGATTGAACTTCCTCAGTTACAGACTGTAGAGAAGCACCTGTGCAGATGCGCTGATGCTCGGAAAGTTGGTGACTGGAAGAATGCATGAAGAGAAGCTGACGCTGCCATTGCAGCTGGGGCAGACTTTTCCCGTCAGGTAACCTGTGCGTTTATCCTTTGGAAGAAATTCTTCGTGTTTTTTTGGTGAGAAAATTGTTTTGCAGCGTCTGAGCTAGTGTCAATCAAATTACAGCTCTGTGTGTAGAGCGGAAGCATTTTTGAACCTTCACCAACTTGAAGAAGCTGAATTGAGCATAAATAATGTCCCTAAGTTAGGATCAAATGTTGGTTCATGTGCAAAGACTCGGTTCTTTGGGCTGCTTTCTGAAGCTTACCTGATGTTTGTCCATGCCCAGATGGAGATTGCTCTGGGAAGATAGTACTGAAAATTGCAACTAGAATGCGATTTGGGAATCTGTTTGATTATAGGGAGACTGAAGATTGATGATGTAAACAGATGTAGCCATTTCTGGGCACCCTTTGCAGTCGCTACCCATCAATAAAATTTCTTAAGGTACGGTCATCTCTCATCCTGTTTTTTACATATGTCAAGAGGTATATACAAGATGAACCTGTTCTCATCACGTGGCTCGTGTTTTCATTTAAAGGTTGATATTGAAGGATGCCCAGCAGTTGCAAGTGCAGAGGATGTGAGGATTGTACCCACATTCAAGATATAGAAAAAAAAAAAATGGTAACCGAGTGAAAGAGACTGTCTGTCCAAGTAGAGAAGTGCTGTAGCATTCAATGAGGCACTATAGCTGTTAGAGCTCATTAGGGCCATTTTGGCATCTCCTTGCTGCGTTCTCTGCCATTTTTGAATTCTCATAATCTGCTGCCGTTAGAGTGAACTCCGTCCCAGTCCTAGTCAGTTCCTGTTGCTGTCCCTCCTTGCAAATCTTCATTCCTCCCAATCTGTTAGACCTGAGTGGATACCTGTGCCATAATCTATATAATAATCTTCACAAGTTCCACGATATAGCAACAGAGAGAGAGAGAGAGAGAGAGAGAGAGAGAGAGAGAGAGAGAGAGAGAGCTTAATTACCTCTGGCCAGTTTTATTGAATTCGTTGATTCCTCGATCGCTCTGCTCTCTTCATGGGTTCCGCCTCCTCCCTCTCTCCCTCGGCCTTTACCCTTTTTTCCCCGCCTTCTGCAGCCTTTTTCCTTTTGAGTTCGTGTTGCTCACCTCAGTTAGCGTTATCCCATTCTGGTGAAACACGATAAGACAAGTACGATTATTGATGCCTCCCTCGGTAACATTTTAGAGGGACAGAGAAAGAGGAAGGGAGCCTGTTAGTAGAAGGGGACTCTCCATCTCATCTCATTATATCTTGTCCCTACATATGTTCCCGTCGTCTTTTTGTCGGACCCCAGAGGTGGATGGTTCGTTCGTCGGCAATTGCGTTGCCGTGGTAGTCTGGTCGTGTAGAGGGGGTGAGAACAGGGACAGGACCGGACCGACTTGGTCCTCATTGAAGAACGTTAAGGGAAGGTACCTGCCTTTAAAGCAAGGTTGGTCCACTTATAACGTGGGGGTTGGTCGATGCAATTCATTGCTCACCTCTCCGTCCAACTTCCTGTGATGTGAGGGAGAACAAAGAGGGTGATGGTGATGACGACGGCGACGATGGAAGACGCAAGGGCATCCTTGCTGACGCGGTCAAACCCTGTTTCCGCGGGGAGGAGGGTTGGCTTATTCGAACTCGTCTGCAGTTGAGAATCTTGAGGTCTAGTCTTTGGGCGGGCCTGATATACCAACACGATCATTTACAGAGCATCTTTCTCGGTAGCGCGTTCTGCATCTGTTTTAAGTTTGCTGAGAGCCAAGAGTCCGTGTAATCCACGGGCTCCCGTAATTGTTGAAAGTTGGGAGACTGACGCCATGCATCTTTTCAGCAAGCACGCACTTAAGAGGTAGAATCAGTCTTATGGACATCGTCACCGCCACGAGCCTCTGCTTTCCTACCTTCCGTTTGGATTTGTCCTAATCCAACACAATTCCTTCGGTTGAGTAGTTTCCTGTCTTCTCCATGTTCCGTTGCTCGTCCTTTTACTAAGATAATAATGCTATAATTTTTTATTTCGTTGTACTTTTGAGATCACAGTTCACTATTTCGGATAATCAGTACCTTGGTTGGATGTGGGAAAAGACGAGAGACTTGGACGGAGACGTGGCCACTTATTGCATCGATGCATCATGCATCTCGGCAATCGTAAGGCACTCAAACAAGCTGACTAAACTTCTAATCAGCACCTTTTATAAGGAGACTGCCTAGGACGAAGAATAAAAGTACCTTCTTATGCTGTCTTGTCTTCTGAAGGCGAGGCACTAATTCTGGGAGCTGAGCTGAATCGCAGAGAATAAGGTTAGGTCAATTCCCGAATCCTTCGAGAGCAGAAATCAATCAGCGAAAATGAGAAGCTCAACCCCACACGGATCACACTTTGTGATGTCAAATGCGAAGGGAATCCAGGATTCTCTATGCGGAAGCAAACACTTCACGCTGTTTCCTGGAACTCCAAACGTGTGGGCAAATCACACACACACACACACACAGACAAGAAATGGGGGTGGGGGCTGGGAAAGAAAACGCCGACCGCTGCTCCTGCATGCAGCTCAGCTCATCGATACAATGGTACGATAAATTCAGAACAAGCAATCGGATCATTTTGATTTCCGCGTAGTTTGCAACACATTCCAGCGCGGCGACAAGATAGTGGCATGCCCGAAAAAGCACAAGCTAGCCGGCTTGGAGGAAGCAACAAACGTAACGGAGATAATTTGTGCACAGATGACCCCCCACCAGGTGAACCAGTTCAACAATTTACCATTAATACAGAGACAACATCGAGCTGAAGAGAGCTGTGCTCAGCTCTTCTTTTTTTTTTTTTGTTTTTTTTGCATGGACGAGACGAGAGAAACACCTAGAAACGAGATGGGCATCCTAACATCCGGGTTTTACATATACTGAGCAGCTCTGGAACTGAAGTTGCGGCAATTTAGAAGAACTGAGAAACCGATGAGTGGGAAGAAGAGATCGGAAAGAGGGAATCTGCGAGGAAGATTGATGTTTGTCATGGCAGAGAGGATCAGTGGCCGAGTACGCAAAGCTCGGGGGGATAGAGAGAGAGAGAGAGATACGGTGCAAGGTGGCGGAGCCTCCATATTGGGCCTGCTTCAGCCACACCTCCCCCAGGCCAGGTGAAGTAGTCTCATTTCTCACTGCCGTCAAAGTTTTTCAAAAAATGGCGGATCGGAAGCATCCAAAGTGAAACTCGGCGAGCAACAAACTCTCTCACTAGTGCTAAACCCACTAGCGAGAGTTACGTCTTGTCAATATCCTCAAATGGAAAAAGTGCTAAACCCTCCCCACTCTTTGATTCACCCTCCTCTCAAAGCCCAACCAAAGCTCTTCTCTCACTCCTCCCACTCTCCAAAACTCCATTCCAACGCTCACGTCCAACCCCAAGACCAGATGCTCACCATTAACGGCCCTTCGAAGCTCCCAGGCCAAGTCCGCATCAGCGGCTCCAAGAACTCCTCCCTAGCGATTCTCGCGGCCACCGTTCGTTGCAAAGGCACCACTAAGCTCCGTAATGTTCCCAATTTGTCCGATACTCGAGCAAATATTGTACGTTTGACTCTGGAATCAGATAGGGATCGTTTGCAGGTGGCTCCATCAAACTCTGTAGGAGAAGATTCGAGTTTTATTTCATTTCCTACCATAAAACTGCGTCAAATCGCGGGGTTCTCAACTAAGCAGGATCCTTTTCTATGTAACCTATGGAATTGCTGTTTGGAAGGATTTTGTGATAGAATTGCTGCCAGAGGATGTTGTATTTCTTCGTTGTCGAAGGGTGGCCCTTGAAGTATTCTTTTGACATAGTAATTATCGATGGAATTTGCAGAGACGGAAAGGTGCGAGCTCGGGCCAAAAATGGGAGAGGGCTCGTTGGAGGAATGTTCCATCTCGATTACCCCAGCGTCAGGGCGACTGAAACTCTCACGATGGCTGCTTGCCTAGCTGATGGTGGAACGAACAATCCTCTCCAATGCCGCCCAAGTACGAAGTTGTTGTTTTTTTTTTCCCCTTAATAAGAAAGCCTTCAGAATCGTTCATTCATCTGATGAATAAATTACACTGCATCACCAACAGGAGCCTGAGGTGATTGATCTTGCAGAAGGAGCTGGAAGCAGCGAGATCCGCATTCTGGGAAGCAGGAAATTTCTTGCTTGCTGCCGCGATTACTCGTTCGTGCATCAATGTCTCTCCTGTCATTCCCTCACGCATCTCGTCTCTGGTACAGAAACTCCGTACTGCCGGATGCAGAATCACTCAGTCTGGACATGATTCCTCGGAGGTGTGTTCCAGCGCTGTGTGTCTGTCCTTTTTCCCCTATGTTGCGCAAGATTAACCAATATTGTATGCCTTCTTTTGGGTTGTTCAACCCCAAGGTTTCAGCAACATGTGAAAATGGCGGTGAGAGTTTGCGAGCTCTCACTGTGAGCACAGGTACATTTCCTTCTTTTGCGAGCCTGGACGATGTTTCGCTCTGTTCTTTCAGTCGATTCTCTCGGAAGAGTTAGCCTGCGTGCTAGGCTTGGACGGTTCTGGATTAAAGAAAATCCAATCCTGGTTACCTTGACGGGCCGGGCTTAAGAGGACTATGAAAGATCAGACCCAACAGGCCCACGTTGGACCCATCCACTCGGCCTATTATCGGATACTCGCACCGACAGAGTCCCTACTCCCGAAATAAACAAGTTGGGTCAACAGACAGCCCCCTGCTGACCGCATCAGGGATGGGCAAACACCTCGACATGCATATATAAAATAATATAACAAAATCGTGTGTTTTAGAGGTCAATCCCTTCGGTTTTGTCGTTCGATTGGTTAGAAGTGTCAAACGGACTGAATAAATTAAACAAACTAACGCCAGACCTCATAATAAATGGAGGCACGAACTGTCAGGAGGGGGATGGTTCATCATTTCTGGACCCGTCTGTGGATCTTGTACAAACCGAACACGTTCTTCTGCTGCCAGAGATACGGGATGAAAAAAGACCGGTACTTGGCCGGTGAGAGCTCCCTGTCTAGATAGGGCAGTGCCGCAATCGCCTGAAACAAATATAAATGCACGTCACCGAGGGGAAGGAGAAGACACAACTTCAGAATAAATTACGGCCCATGGAGGGGGGTGCCCCTTACCTCCCAGGTCGATAAATCGCTTCCCCTAGTCTCGAGGGGCCGATTGAGCTGCAGCTCCACCAGGAAAGTGCAAGAGTCAAGATCACGAAGCTGCAAGAGTTCAAAGATCACTGAGTTTATGGAGTAACGATAAACTACTTAGAGGTGGGAGTTTCTTTCCTTGACCTGGCCTAAAATGAACTACACAGATTGGGTGTTGGGACTATGTTAATAGAGAGTTGAGACAGGTCCGTGAAAATCAACATGGATCCTAAAACATCAGATGATGTATGACTAACCCTATCAGAAAAAATTCTCTGGACCAGCACTTGGTCAGAATGTAAATAGAAGAGGGAAAAGACAAGTTTCAGAGGAATGAATCAATTACATATTGCTCGTCTGATGCCCTGTTTTTATCGTTGAAATAAGGCGGGGCTGCTGAAGTCCCTCCAAGTGTTGAATTGAATGGAAATGGAAGCAAACCTCTGAACCCATCATCGATCCATCTCACTTCACTCACAAAATCTGGGACAAAAAAGGAAGATGGGTACCGGTGCCATTCGCTTCCAATGCACAATACAGATCCTGCAAGTCAGGTTAATTTCCCACATTCCTTCAAAAGATCCAATTCAAATTAAAAACATTGCCATTGGAAGAAGGGGAAACATCACAGGTCCACACCTCTTCCTGCATCATCATGGTGCTCCAGGATCCTGTAAGCTTCTATTGGAGCGCCATAACCATTAATCAATGAGAATGTGCGAGCATGGGAGGCACAAAGTATGAGCCCAAGAACTATGGGCCTAAGGATTTTGGCCATCTGCATATCAAGACAACATCAGATAATATGAGCCTATAACCTTTTCTTGCTTTGTAATCAAGAAAAGCCCACAGAAGAAATTTGATGGAAACCTACCATAACAAGAAGAGAATGTTCATTAGGATTATACTTGTCCCGGAAAAAATCAGGGAAGCTCTCGATCACTGCTGAGGCAGCAACACAGATTAGTGGGTATATTGGATAAAGGAACCTGCAAGATTACAAAGCCAGACATTGACCAATCACATGCATTTCGTTATAATATCCAACAAACAGATGATATATAGATAACAGCTTCCAACCTTTCTTCTTTATGTGGTTGCAGAGACATGAAGCCCAGCCAGATGTACAAAGGTGAGACCACAATCAGCAGGTCAGGGGCATACTTTCCTTTTGCAATAGGCAGAATAACAAGGAAAAGCAGTGCGAGAATGAAGCAGAAGTTGAAATTGTTGAATCCGTTCCTCACATAAAACAGTGGCCCCTCAACTCCATACAGATGGCTCTCACCACCCCCTGAGACATTATAACCCAACAGGTTGAGAACAGATGATGTCCATCTTCCATAGTAGTAATGGTCAACAAGCAGTGATAGCACCTGAAAATTAGCAAAAAGATTCAGGTTATAATTTCAAGGCCGTGAGGCTGAAATTGAACTTATAATCTAGTTCACTTACAAGAGCAATTATAGAGGTTATTGCCCCAGAAAGAAATGCTCTTTTGAATCTTCTAACCAGAGCACAGACAGTGACAGGCAGAAAGGCCAAAACTGAAAATGGCCATCCCAAGATTACTCCCACAGCTGCAACTGCCACTGCCATGGCATGTTTCTCCAGTAGGAACAATCCCGATGAGAGAGACATGGCATACATGGAGAACGAACTAGGCAAAAAACCTGAAAAACATATCAAGGTAACATGTCATACTAAAAATTATATAAAGGAAGAGTAGCATATCTTCATGCACAAGTCATGTTAACTGCACAAGCTTTCAAGTTCGACGAGCATATTATTTTCTCAGATAGTTAAACTGGAATATCAGCATCATCAACAAACAATGAGAAACAATGAAAGGGGGAATAAGCCTACTAACTTGTACTGGCAAAGAAACAACCGCTGGTTAAGCAAAGCATGGCAAGAGTATAAGAGGCAAGACGCTTCCCATACTTCTTTGAAAGGGCTATAACCAGGCAAGTGTCTGCGATGACAGAAAGAAGCCCAAGAAAGAACCTTACTGCATAGAAGACCCTAACCTGAACAGAGAAGCAACTAAACATCAAATAAATGCCAAAACAAACAGACACATATTCTGAGATGAATAGCTCAAAAGCGAGGTCTCTTACCTTTTCATCACCGAAGAGCAGAGAAGCAGGTCTCCCCACCAATTCATGGAAACTAAGATATAAATAGGACCGAAGTGCAAACTGGGAACTGCGACAACCATGCCAAACAAATTCTTAGTTAGTGAACGTTAAACAAATGATTCAACGTGTAAAATCTATGCAATTAACAATTGGCCTCACAAAAAGCAAGAAGAAAAATAGACAAATGCGGCTTCTTTAACCAGAAAAGAGCAAACCGAACACCAGAGGGCAAAGAAAAATTGCAACGAACAACAAGAAGTTGCAAGAATCGGGAGGTCCTTGAATTCAGCCAACATAAGCTAATACCAAGATGAAATAATGAAATGTGAACGATTCTCTGCATTTTGTTGTGCAGATTTCGCGGTCCTTAGCATAGCAGCACCAATGGAATTGCCGACTGCTGCCCAAACATCTCTTCAACAAGAAAAGAATGCGGGTTTCATATTTACTCAGCTCAAATCAGCAAAAAGAACGAAGTCATCTTCCATAGAAGACAATGCATGGAGGGGAATCTGGTCCCCAGAAAAAAAACATCAAAGCTACTGTCTTGGACGGTTAAAGCTGCAGGGCTCCTCCTGTACCTGTACTCCCAAGTCTGAAACCCCGACTTGTAGAGAAGAAAGTGGAGCGGCTCCCAGTAGTTGAAGACCTCGTCGCAGTCGTGGATGATGTTCGAAGTGGCGCTCATGTACCTGAGCAGTCCTAACGCAAACAGCGGAGTGAACCATCCCAAGGATTTGTTTTCCCCTCTCTCGGAGTCGGATCGCTTCGGCTTGTCCGTCTTGGAGTACTCAGCCGTCAAAGACGGCGACGGAGACGACAGATCGTCCTGCGGGGTTCGCCTCTGCCTTGTCGAGAGAGCCATCCCTTAGGAGCTTCTCGAAGACTCTTCTCAGTACACAGAAAGTTCACCGATGGGAGAAAATGCTGTTGTTAGGCCGTAGCTTCAAGAAGCGGGTAGGCGGGCTTAGTCAGATGTTCGGGTCGGGTTGACCCGGTCCGGTCAACGGAAACCGATCCCTTTCTTCTCGGCGAAGTTTTTGCCTTTTCAAGGGACGGCACCGCCAAAAGCAAAGGTTACGGATCGACGGCGATAAACCCGAAATTACCAGTGTAATTGATGTGCAAGAGATTTGCACAGGCATTGAAGGAAAAGATAAACCGTGGATCTGTGGAGGTTTCTCATGCCCTTCCTCGATCACATGCCTCAAGGCAGCCCCGAACCCAAGCCCCACAGGAAGAAGGGAACTTGCCCGGGTCCAGGCAAAGATCCACTGGCATGGCTCGCAGTGATTCGATCCTGCCAGTGGGTTTCCTCTTCGATGGCCTGCTTCCAATGCTCGTTCGATCGGTACCCGAGCTCCGGAGCAGCCTGACTGAACACAGGAGAACTTCTCCCCTTCAACTGATACTTCATCCGTCGATGGAACGGTAATGCTGGAAAAATGGCGTTGAATGGGTAGATGAAAAATTGTTGGGGGTAAGATTCACTGGTACGTGTAGTTGAACCATGAACAAAAATAATCCAGTAAAAGCCCAAGAAGAATTCTTGTGAAGACAGTGGGAAATACAAAAATGTATAGTGTAATCTCCATATGCAGCAGCAGTCCATGAATGGGTAACATCTATAGGTATATTATACGGCATATACTCGCATCATCGGGTGTCCACACACAGGATAGGGTCGCGGCAGATTCGTGTGCTGAGCTGAGCGCACGATTGCGCACACGAATGTCTCTTTCAGAGCAAGAGTGATAGCACTTTTAAGTGCCCTCACAAATTTGCGTACGACTTACCGGAAAAAGGCCGAAACTCTCTTCCTCCTCCTCCTCCTCCTCGTGCGTCCATTCCCAGGCGTTCAACGGCCGGCTCGGGGTTGCCTGAGAGTTGAAAGTTTGGTACCGATGTCAGCTCAATTGCCGTCGTATCCTTGGAGACTCTCTTCGTCCACATAATCTTGGCACGATCACAAGGGCCGAGTTAGTCTTGAATACAGTGTGACAACAACAAAACTTGACCGCTTGTTTTGCTGTCTGTATTCCTATATCTTACGTCGTTTAATTCATATTATTATTATTGCACGATTTTGTATCGAGAAATCTTCCTTTTCTCGATACAGGACAGCACTCACGAATCCGAAAATCACCAAGTCAACTTTGGGAACATGACCAATTTGAATAAGCGCCACCTGTCTATTCGAATTCTCGGGCGTAGATCCGACAACAGTTCCAAATCTTTTAGTACCATTAGACCGAATCTCACGACAAACATATACATATATTATGGTTTTGATGTTTGGAGCATAGTTTTTAAAACCGGACCGGACCGGGAACCGGTCAAGGTATGGGTTCATGGGTCGGACCGGGGTTCTATGGGTTGAATCGCATATTTAATAAATAATATTAATAATATAATATTCAAATAAATTGATATAATATTATAATTTAATTATGATTTATAATCAAAATCATTAA
>CXYZ01010808.1:1339647-1408060 GCA_900006705.1 Sonneratia caseolaris
GGGGGGTGTGGAGTTAGCTTTGGTGGATAATAGTCGTCATAAGCGTAGGCTCTTTCTCTCTCTCCCTCTCTTTCTCCTCTCTCTCTTTGTGATTGATTTTGCACTCTCGCCACTGATCGATATTTGAATTGATTGCAGCTTTTGGTACACAACACTCATATATAATGCTTCCTCTTTTAAGGTTCTCTAAATTGTATATATATATATATATATATTCCGCTAAACATTATATGTTATGTGCACCATGTGCGTGCGAATGTACGTACATCCAGGTAGCTAGCTAGGATGGGGTCCCAAGTGATCCGTACGCGACTGACTAGGATGGATTCCCAGCTGGTATCGCATTAGATCTACGGAGCCAATCACACACCGGCGGCGGCGCATGGAGCTCGTGTGTGTGACTGCCGGACTCGGTCTCTTCAGAGAGGCGAAGAGTCTCCGGCGGCCCGGTGGTCCTTTCCATGAGTTGGAGGCCGCCGTCGCCGGTGTACTCATAATACGTGCAAGGCTTATGATTATGAATAGGAGAAGAGACACAGCTTGTATACAGCAGTAGCTCACATGCACAGTCGTTGATCATCAACGGCGTAGTTTTCTTGGTTTGTCTTGCGTGCATGATTTGGTAATTAAGATCGATATATGCATCCAGAATTTGTATACGTATGTATCTACCTATATATATATATTCATATATCTATGTAAATGCATGTAGAAAGATTGATAAGCTAATAAGGAAATCAAATGCCGGTTAAAATTATAGAGAAATGTTTACACACACACATACATACATATCTAAACATATATATACATATTTCTTTTCCTTTGGATTCCCCCCTCCGCCCACCCCCACAAAAGAGTCCTTTCATTATTCAAATCGGGTCGATCGTAAGCACTGCAATCTGCCTATATACAAATCTGTAGTGTGATAGATCGCCCTCGTCCCCCACGACCAGGGATGTCCCCAATTCGATCCCTCACGAGCAAGATTCTCAATCTTTTCCGCTACCGCGTCTCTCGCGACCGAAGCAACACGTAACTCTCGTTCCTGCCTCTTCTCAATTTAAGATGATTTAGATGACACTTCGGGTTTCCTTGCAACGGTGGGACACTCATCATCACTCGAAGATTTACCATATGGTGCCCGGTGGGCGAAGAATGATCAAACTCACATGTCTGTGTATAATAAACTAGAAACGATTATATATATATATATATGTATATGTATATAATGGCCATTCGTGCCCACTAAAATTGTTGCCCACTTCCATTTGAATTGAGATGGCCCACCTACTTCAATCAATCACACACACACACATATATAATATGAATTATTTTTCCTTTTTCCTCCCCAACCCCTCAATCAGTGTAAGTTCAATTTTGGCATTAGTAAGCGTCCGACTATCTCACAAGTCAACTGGAAATTTTTAGATTTGAGGGGGAAAAAGAAACCATTTCATCTATCCCTCAAAAACTAACACAAAAAGGAGGGAAGTTGCCGACACCAATGTGCTATGAGGTGGATCCCATTGTCAGCACAGGGTCAAAGCGTCCACAGGTGGAGCATCTTATAAGAGCATCTGGATTTAGGGGCAGGCTGAACAAATGCATAAAATTATACCGCTTTTGATGCGTGGGGATAAGAGATGTCTGGGGATGGAGCTGCCATGTGAAATTGGAGCATTCTTCATGTCAGTCCCAACCCCCAACCTGTTTCAATCTGAGTTAGCTTGGAATCCCCTACTTGATAGAAGATAGGGAACGAACTGGCCTCGGATAATCTACGCTACTTCCAGTTGGAACAAAATGGGGGTGCCAGAGATACCCAATGACGAAATTCTTCATCCCTTGAAATATTCCTCGGGCACGTAGAATTCTATGCCAATTGCCTGCAACCATCAAGTATTAGCTCCCAATGACTCTTCATTTATAAGGAGCAGAGGACTGGCTCAGAATGGGCCGGGATACAAAAGCTCATAGCGACAGACAATAGGGGAGATAAAGATACCAAATACCAAAAATGACAGAAGCACAATTCATCAGTCTACTACCTGAGCAAATTTTATGTCAGCATCGCTGTGGTCGTTCACCCTACCAGCAGCATCTCCGACATAGAAAGATCTAGAATGAATTACATGAAGCATATGTCACTGTAATGTTCTGCTTAGAATCCACAAGTCTTATGGAACATAAGATAATCATTTAGATAACTGCACAAGAAAGAGAGTACTGAACTGATCCATATCAATGGGAAGCCCGGAGTTGAAGTGCTTTTCCATAATGTCCCACATTCCTCGTTTTGGTTTACGAAAGGGGTCTTCTTCTCCATTGCTGGATTTCCCTAAACCACAAGCTATAAAGACCTGCAGGTATCGAGGTCATCTGGCTTATTTGCCGTCAATAACAATTGAAAAGTGTTTGTTAAAAAATTCATCTGAGGCATGCAAGAGCATATACACAAGATAATCCAACTGCTTCACCTGGACTGGAACATTCACTAGCTTGATAAAATTATTTAGTCTTCCAATCTTCGAGTTTACAGCCACCTGTCTCTTTTTTTTCCAGCGCTCAATATTGGATTCATTTGTAAAGATCACCTAATGAAGACGGAACAATTATCAATTCATCAGTCTTCTGCTCAGAGGAGCTTTATGTCACTTGGAGAAAAGTGAGACATGCCAGCTTGTAGCCATCACTATACAATTTCTGCAGTTTCTCCGGGATCACAGGATACATGAGGGACCAAGCATCTGCGCCCACTCTGATATAAAGTCATGATTTCAGCAGTTGTGTTGGGAATGAACAAAAAGTATTTTTCAGCTAATAAATTGGTAATGAACCAATGGCACTCCAAGGAAAATAATTTAGGCAGGTGGCAACAAACATACCTGTTGACAGAAGTATTCACCAGACAACCATCAAAATCAAAAGCAGCAATTTTACTTGAGTCATGCAGTCCTTCATCCTATGTATGAAGTCTTAATGAGTAACAACAACAGCAATTTAACTTACCACCAAAATACCAATAGTCAATCCTTCACATAATAAAATACTATATTTCATCTTGCCACCCTTAAACATAACCCAAAAAAACAGGGGAAGGCATGAATAATAAGGACCATCTTACCCGTTCGAGGAATATCATCGTCTGAAAAGCTTTCCACTTTGGAGACAGTTTAGCATCCTAAGAGATGTAAGATGAGTTGAGAGGCACAAGGGTGAGTTCAGCCCAAAATTACTCCTAAGAGATAAGGTGGCTATGAACCATTATGTACTAATAAAGTAGCACAGACATTACTGACCTTGTACATGTCCCTGACATCAGAAGCTGAAAGTACGAAGTCCATCTTAGCTTCTTTATTAGGTAGAGACAGCTAGAAGTAGAATTTGAAACAGAGTCAGGGTTATAAAGATAGATTGAGTGGCTGAAGCCTTCAAAAACAATGGAGGGGCTAATGCTTAAATTTGAACCGTAAAAGAAATAGATAGCCAGTGACAGAGAGAGGTGCAAGAGGCTCAAGTATACCTTTCTTTTCTTGGAATCCTTTTCGCAGAGTCCATCATCTTTCTCGTCATCATTTTCACTAACCTGCTGATGCCAATTAATCAGGAGGGAAAAAAAAGGCCAAAAGATGCTTGAATATTATACGTTACATAATATGGTTCGTTACCTTTGCCTCTTCTCCCGTATCTTCGCCTTCATTTCCAGTGACATCCTACAGAGGTTGAAAAATGGAGGTTGAAAACCAATCTCAAGTGTAAGAGCTACAGCAAAAATAGAGAAGAAATAGGGGGCATACCGACTCTGGAATGATTTCACAGGCAGCAAGCAACTTCTTTATAGCTTCTTGATCGTGGCTCTGAAAACAAGAAGAAATTTTCATCTTTTTTTTCCCGGCATTAGCTAGCATGGGTTACAAGAACATGCCCTCGTCAGAAAGTTCATTATGTTAGAGATCTTAGCTATATTCAGCTCATAAATGAATATTTTTGCAGCAAAAATCGCAGAGCATATCCAGCCAATCTGAGTATTTGGCCACTTGGCTGTCAAGCTTTAGCAGTTAGCCCAAACTGAGCAGTGAGCGGTGCCTGAATAGTTTTTGGAAAAAAAAAATGCAGGTCTCATCTTGTAAATTCAATAAAATGCCACGGTGAAGTCGACAAAGATCCGAAACAAGGGGAAAGCCCTAAATTTGAGATTGACGCGCCAAACCTTCAAGCTGGAGAATCCACCGATCGCCTCCACAGAGTCGAGCGAGCTAAAAGGGAAGCAGCCCAGGTGGTGCCACTTGGTCATGTCGAAACCTCGAGAGTCTCTGCTCACGGCACCAACCCTCAGAGCATCCTTCGCGATGGCGGAGGAGCACTTCTTGCAGGAGGAACGACCCGATCTCGCGTACTCCACCACCGTCTTCGTCGGAGGCGCCATCGCAGGTCCCCGAGAGCAGGAAGATGAAAAGCGCGGTCTCTGGGCGTGAAAGCGAACAAGACTTTTGGAGGGGGAAGAAGACAGTGAGAGGAATCTTGGGATAGCTGAGGCTATGCAATTACTGCGAATCACAAATGGGATTGCAGAGGAGACCGCCAGCATCTACAGGGGGAGAGAGATTTTTCCCAAGCCCGCTACGGAGAGAGGAGCCGCAGGCGCCTACTGGGTTTCCCTTGTTGCCGTTCTAATAACTACGTAAATAAATACATGTATGGATTTGTATTTCACTTACATCACCGATTCAATCAATCTTCAGGGTGGGATCTAATCATCGCTGGGCAAAATTCGAGATTGGGATCCAAAGACAAACTTTAAGTAATACACCAAAATTAGATGCGACAAAATCACTTATTCTGAGAGAGAAAGCTGTATGCCATGTCGCAGTACAGCAAGGAAGTCGTCCGCGGGTCAATGGAACAAAACCGGACATTCATCTTCTATATGAAAGACATACCATATACCTATTTATATACATGTATACATCTATATATATATATATATATATATATATTACTCGCAAGCAATTTTCGTGCCGAAGGTGGTGAGGTAAATGGCAAAAGCCTGAAATGCAGACAGGGGCTTGCCCGAAATCCATGGTGAAGGTGTCATCTCCGACCTTTCTGAACTGGAGAAGAAACTGTTTCCTGATCCCTTCTGTGTCCTGGTCAACACTGATCGACTGTGACGACGTGCTGAAAGTTCTCGACTGGAGCCACTGTGACCTGACCATGAATGTTCAAGCACCACCAGTGCAAAAGATCATGCCACCGCGGAGGCTTGTTCCTCAGTACAGTATACTCAGAGGCAGACAACGCTGAAATCGATCCCGATTTCTTGATTTTGGGATCGGGATGATGGCCAATTTCTTTCTCTGGAGCAGGGGAGGCTTCTCCTTCCAAGGAAGAAGGGAGCCTGAGGGAATAGACCATCCTTCTCGGATCTTAGGATTTAAAGAGTTTGAACTTGTAGGTCACATGCCCGACCTCAAAGTTTCGAGCTGGTACCTGAGGGCTTACTTGCTTGCTCACAAATCAGCAACTTGCCCCGTTGCTCGAGGGCCTTGCTCCGTTGGTGGGTGGCTGACTGTCATAGATTGTGAAGCTGGACCATGGAAAGTCCACACTGCCGACAATTGATGAATCAGGGAACAACAGATGTATTCAGACTCAAGTAAAATAAATAGATGGCTCTACTCCACTCTGTTCAAAACTGAATTTTCTATCTTGACAAGAAGGGATGACTCTTCAGATTCTTCAGGATCTATATAGAAGACTCGAAGAGTTTAAAGTCTCCCATGAAACATTGGAAGCTTTCTGGTCCTCACATTCGGACAACATGTATGTTGTGAACTATTCACCTCACTTTCTAGGAAATTGGAAAACAGCAAAGACTATTGGACAGGGATATTTGGCACAGACTTGGTATACTTTCAAAACTCCTGTGCGGAGGGGGAAAGGGGGACTATATGGTAAGGCTTCTGCTTAAGATGAGACCTACCAAATAACCAGTGTTTGTAAGAACTACTGAGAATATCAATTTAAAGGAGCACAATAACCCCCAATTTTATTTAGATAAAGATGCATTACCACAACTTTCCAACATATGCATTACTTTCTTGGGATAAATAATCAGCATCATGAGATGATGTGTACTCATAATGGGCATCGTGCCTGTACCTCCAAGCTGCTAAAAGAAACTTGCCTTTATCTGCAAATGCTGAGGCAAAAGGAAAGGAAAGGAAAGGTTATCCACAGGCTAATGATAAGTAAATACAACATTAGTAGCTCTTGCTATAATATTCCAACCAAGCTGAAAAAATTCCCTCCACAAAATGTGTAGTCAGTTGAAACTTGGCCTATATCAAAGTTGACCTAGATGCATTAAGTGGAAAACTCCAGTATGGCCCACCACTCAGATGAAGGTCAACAATGAAGATTCAGAATTCAAATCGTAGCAGGAAAATGTCATCGCTAAGTTAATCAATACAAAGAAGCGGGTTCAGAACATTAAATTGCTGGTGTCAACTTACATGGAGTCAGGGAGAGATACAGGTAGAAAGTTGAATTCTTTTTGTTCCTGCTGACAGAACACTGATGAGAAAAGTGACGTGGCCCAAGCAGCACTGAAGGCAAGAAATTTATCAACTAATACGTGCAAACAAACAAAGATTCGATGTCCCCATTTCCAATGAGAAAAATTTCTGATAGTGTCATCTCAACCACTGATAGCAGGATAATGACACAACGGTTAGCCTCAAAATCATCAAAGTAAACAAGGATATTCGTTCATTCATCATCTTCTACCAGATTAAGCTGTTCCAACGAAATTCCACTTCTCAACAGCAACACCAATGATGCTATAAGGAAAAACTCCTCCAAGAAATTCTACTTCTCAATGGTCAACAGAAACAACTTCTATATAATACTATAATAGGGAAACGAATTCTACTAGGGGAGGGTAATTTTGCAGTCTGGATCGGAAATTTCCGGGAATTCTACATTTCTATAATAAAGCTGAGTTTCTACTCTAAGGGAACTGAAGGAAAAACAACCACCAGCTTGAAAAAAAATCTTTCCGATCCCATATCTCCCATTCCCATTTCCGTAAAGGCATATTGCCAGAGACGTATCACCATGCATATACTAATGTCTATAACTTTGCTTACATCAATCGAGCCCTCAATTCATAACAGATCCACGATAAATGCAAACAGAAGAAGATCGCCAGGCTCCAAGCAAGAATGCTAGATCAAGAAATAACCGACAAGCTCACCAACCAGAAAATTGCTGGGGTGGGGGTCGGTGTGGAACCCAAATTACAAACGTATGAAACCCCTAAAAATACTTTCGCCACTGACCTGATTGAGGCAAGAGGGGAAAGTGATCTTCTCACTGTTGTGGGCGAAGACCCAACAATCGCCTTGGTGACTGCTTCAGAGTCGCACCGTCGCCCCGTGAATGCGTCAAAATCGAATCGCTTTCCCCTCTTCTTTTCTATTAATTTTTTAAAGATTATTTCTATTTTATATACAGTAATATTCCACGTCATCATTAAATGCTGGCAGTTATTTTATCGTTGGAATAACTTGTGTCCTTAAAAGAAAAAGAAAACCGAATAACTAACCACTTCCGACCAAAGAAGACCGACCACCGTGTCCTACTATAATTTTCTACTAACAATGAGGTCTTTGAGTGAGTGAGTGAGTCCGCTGATAAGAATCGAGTTTGGACCTCTTGACTCGGGATTGAAACTCCCGTGACAAGATGGATGTATGGATGGCCCAGCGACGCAGGAGGCCAGTCAGAAAATAAACTGCCATGTGTGCCGGGCTACAGAAATCACTCTTCAGAAGGCTGCAATCACCTCGGTTAATCTCTGGCCATATCGATCACCTCGACAAAACGAGATGTTCTTGTGGCTTTTCAATGATCGATCTGAAGACCTAATTTTAATGCTCAATGGCAAAGACGGGGAGGTTGCAGGAAGCAAATTGGATGGCTGCCTAGTTTAATTCAACTTCACTCCCTTAAAGTCCCAGAAAGTGGAGAGACTCTGAAGAAGATTCGGCATGAGCTCTGATGAACAGTATTCAGGGTTCAATCTGGGAATATTCACTCGGGAAAGGAGTGAATGCTCTACTGCCACGGGAATTTCCAGCCAAAGCTTGTGAGGCAGATGGCAAAAGCTTGGAAGGCAGACAAAGGCTCACCGTAGTCCATGGTGAACATGTCCTCCCTTACCTTCCCGAACTGGAGAAGAATCTTTTCGTTCCCCTGCTGGCTTCCCGTGGACCCGACTGGGGCAATCAGTTGAAAGTTCTTCGCCGAACTCATGGTGGCCCGACCGTGGAAATTCAGGGTGAAGCACTCCTTGTACTCATCCCAAACGGGGGCTTTGTTTGTCAAGACTGTGTACCCGGTCGAGGAGGATCCCGTCCTCAACTGCAGTTTCTTCATCTTGGGATTGAGACAAAGGGCCCCTTTCCCAGAGACAGGAGAGGCCCCTCCTCCATCTGAGGAAGAATGGCACTTGTTGAGGGAACAGGCTATCCGCCTTGGACCTCTAGGTTCCCTCAGATTGACCTTGTAGGACACATGTGCAGTACTGCAGGATGGCTCTCCATCATAGATTGTAAAGTTGATCCCGAGTACATCTGATCTGCCACACATTTTGGAAAACAAGTACATGTGACCAAGATATGCTGTTTAGAGTCACGTTCCTCTTACTGCAGTTCCGATATACATAACATTTTTCAGCAATCATTATCAGACTGCAGCAGCTCAGAATCAGTTGAGGCGTCTGTGTATATACAAGCAAGCATTTCAGTGATAAATGAAAACCAGGGTTTGTGAGGGTCCAGCCGCCTGTATGACCTGTACTAGGGGGTAAAAATAATGAAGACATCATTATAAAACACTGAGGATATCCTAATTTAGTCTTGGTCATGCAGAAAGAACAAGCTCCGACCTATTTTCTTGGTGTACTGGCCGGTTCTTTCTAGCAATCTCTGATTCCATTATCAGGAACTGGACCAAGCATAATGTTGGCCCCTGTTGAACCACCAGTCTGTTTTGTATCTGACAATGGTCTAAAGAATTATATCTTGAAAGGTAAGTCCATGGCATGAATAAAGATTCCAGCTGTGTACAGTTACTAATGGCACAGAAAGTGAGGCAATGCCCACATCACAACACAGAAAATCTAGGTCTTTTTGGCTTCAGGGAGAAAATTGTATCCTTTACTCCATTTCCTACAAACTGATATGTTGGAGATGGGAACTGCATCACAAGTTCTTACTATAACCAGTTAAACCAACAGAAAGAACAATATAAAAATTTTACTAAAGAATGACAAGTTGAAAACTAACTCAAAACTTTTATAGTAGTATGTCTTGCCTTAACTTTCCAAGATATGAATCACTTCCTCGTGAGAAATTAAGGGGATTGCAAGATAAAATATACTCCATGTGAGTAGCCTTCCAATACCTACGAGCCGCCATAAGAAACTTCCCTTTATCCGTGAGTTTTGAGTCTGTCGATGCAAAAGGAGGGAAAGATTATCCACTGGCAAATTGTGAAAGAAAGAAATACTACTTGGTCTCGGTATGATATCAAGAAAGATTATCCCATTCTCAAGCATTTGGCAACTTCTACACAGAAGTTTCAATCCCTACCACCAAGATCTAGATACATACTATTTCAATTAAGGGAAAAGAATCCAAATGATAAAGAAATCTCACAGATTTAAGCAATCTGTAAAATGACATGTACCAAGCTTAGCCACAACATTTGGAATAGAAGCTTTTCTAATACCACTGTAGCAGCAAAGAAGGTTAAAAGGATCTTAAAGAGATGTGGTTCATACGCACTCAGTCTAGTTGTAAAAGTGCATCGCCAAGTTAACAAACCTTGACTTGGGGAGAGATAAAGGTAGAATATTGAAGCCTTTTTGTTCTGCTGAATGAGACAGTGAAGTAGAAAGTCATGAGGTCCAGACTGCATTCAGAATGGGAGAAATTGATATAGCATTTTGAAAATGCCCATAACCAAAGTACTTTAATTAATGATATTATTCAATCAAACATTCAAAAGAAACAGGGGGCCAAACATGTGAAATTCAAATAGGAACAAACATTGGGATAGTAATCAGCTTTCCTTCTCATTCACGTTGCAGCTATTTGAACTATTCTCACATAAGATGCGAGAACGAAATGGCAGAGCCCATCTTTTCATACAATGATAAGTGTTTGATCACTTTTATCCAACAGAAACATGGAAAAAGCAAAGCTTTCAAGTTTGAATCAGCTATTGTATAGATCTTCTCATTCTCTGAAAAAAAGAATTCTCCTTCTCCTAGAGTCGTGGACTGTTGCTGCAAGAACAAAAACTCAAAATTTTGAAATTATGCCTGCATAATCCAGTCATCAATTTCCAGGTTTAAGCTCTTTACCGATCGAGAGTGAAGATAAAAACCCTATCAGGAGAAAAAAAAAAAGGAAAGTGAAGATAAAAAGAAAAAAACATTGATACTGCTAATTGGATCGACAAAGACAAACAAATGTTCATGCTTCCACAGTTAGATCGATCAGATCCCAATTAGTATAATATCCACAGGCTAAGAAATCACATCAATGGGAAGAATAAACACCAGAACTCTCAAAACCTATTAAGTTAGGCGCCATGAGTCCTCATCAAACTCTTGGAGTTGGGGGAAGGAATCCTGAAGCCACGTAACATAATCCTCGAAACATACATATTGCGATGTTGAACTGACAGAGGAAAACGACTAAAAAATTAGGAATTTAGCGATTCTTGAATCACCCGCTTGAGGCAGGAAAGGAAGGTGATGCCGCCAGCGCTAAGGGGCGTCCAATCCCGTATGATCTCCTTGGCGATATCTCTCCACCTCCTGCACACGGCGGCGCAGGCGAGGACGTCCCGACGGTCCGGAAACCGGCGGCTTGTTTCCCCAACACGGCGGATGACCTCCCCAAGCAGCTCCCGGGGAAGTGTTTCCCACGAGGGCCCGTGCGCCTCCGCCAGCGAGCGGTCTCTCACCCCGAAGTCATCAAGGAGCTTACGAAACTTTCCCTGAAGGAAATGGAGTAGAACTTCGAGCTCAGTCCCCGAATCCAACAGCGGCCTCATTGCTCCGACTACGAGCAGACTCTCTTCTCCCTAGGCGCATCTCTTTTTACAGGCAAGTAGTAACCCAAGGCCACGTCACTCGGTGGACTCGATCGCAGTCGCATCCGTGAATTTCGGGAGCGAAGAATGAAGAAGATGAAGTGGAAGAAGAATCAGTAAGAGATGCAGACCGCTGGAGACGGACGTGAGAATATTCCCGCGGAAGAAATGGACATGGAAAAATAACTGATAAAGCTACAGAGCTGTGATGAGAACTCTCATGACAGACAAAGGTTATTATGGTCATTGACCTCGCAGTGCTAAAATCATTTAAAAATAAATAAATATTTGACTGCCGGAAAGGCTGTTTCTCTCAGACTCTCAACGACACCGTACGGTCTCCCCCGGCGCACGATCTGTACCCGGCAAAACCCCAGGGTCTAAGGACGGAATCGGAAATCCACCGAAGTGATTAGCATTTTTTGCAACAGGGCGAGGGGTCAAAGGCTGAAGATTGTGGGAATGGAGTCAAAGGGGAGCGGGAGCTCAAAGAAGCTCAGAGTTGCGATTATCCATCCTGATCTCGGTATAGGTGAGGAAGAAATTCTGTTACTGATTGATATTTTATCCAAATCGAGATACAAGTCTCACAATTTCGGCATTGACACAGCAGATCCTTCCATGCATGGAAGAAAGGGGCTTTTTTAAGATAACCCCACAAGCATGTGGTCTTGAAATTTCATTAGTTAATTCAGATTTCGGGTAGGCTCAATTTTCGCTGAAAAGCACGGCGTCGTTTGATTTCTTCCTTGGACTGTTGATGAATGTAGAAATTTGGGTGTGGGATGAGGGTTCATCGTCATTCTATGCTCTTGCCTCTCTGTGTTTAGAGGAGAAAGTCAAGATATTTCTTTTCAGTTAAGGTTAGCTCCAAAGATGTTTGTTGGGTACTTCCACATAATGACGTTTAGAAAACCAGATTCTATGTATCACTGTAACATTATTTTAGATGAACTCCAGCTGTTTAGCTTGGAAGTGAGATCTTCTCCAGTTGCAGATGTTATTCCTGTTATCTGAACTGCTGAAACTGATGTTGGAACATCCTCATGATCCATAGGTGGAGCTGAAAGATTGATAGTCGATGCTGCAGTAGAACTTGCAAAACACGGACATCATGTTCATATCTTCACCTCTCACCATGATAAAAATCGATGTTTTGAGGAGACCCTTTCAGGTAATTTTCTGAATGTATTTCTTTCACTCATCCTTGATGCATGTTTGGCAGTCTTGCAACTCATGTCAGCAATTTTCCCCCTTTTTCCATTAATTTCATTAAGATAAGATTCTAATTTTCATTCCATCCTGCATACTTATATTTTATATCTATATCCAGCGTCAAGAGTACTAGTCAAACTTGATCTTGTTTACTTGATCAAACTTGAGTAATGTTTCAAAGTTCATTCTCTTTTTGCACATGAAGCGATTCTCTTCTGATCTTATCTTTAAGCAAACTAATTTTATCCATGATGAAAGTTTTTTCCTTTATTGTTTTCAGGTGCCTTCTCAGTCACTGTCTACGGTTCGTTCCTTCCAAGACACATATTTTACCGTCTCCATGCGATCTTTGCTTACTTGAAGTGCATTTTTGTTGCCCTAAGCGTACTCCTTTTTTGGCCTTCATTTGATGTTATACTTGCCGATCAAGTCTCTGCAGTCATTCCGATACTAAAACTTAAAAAGTCAACCAAGGTATGTCGACTCATTCTAGCAACAAAACTTTCCCAGTTCTCCTGCGCTGTCCTTGTCTTTTGAAAATTTTCTCTCTGATCGTAGGTGGTTTTCTATTGCCATTTTCCAGACTTATTACTTGCTCAACACACTACCCTCATTAGGAAGATGTACAGGAAACCCATAGACTCTGTGGAGGAAGTGACCACTGGTTCGTGTTCTTGATGATTCTATTTTGCATTTTGTGATATGTCTTCTCAGCTCTGGAAAAAGTATAATTCTGAGTTGTTTCTTGTAATTGTAGGGATGGCAGATCTGATCTTCGTTAATAGTAAATTTACAGCATCAACCTTTGCAATGACATTCAAAAATCTCTATGCCCGAGGAATTCGGCCTACTATTCTCTACCCAGCAGTCAGTGTTGAACAGTTTGATAAACCACACCCATCGAAGTAATCTGCATGAATGTGTACTTCATCAAATACTCATAATAGCTGCTATCTCTGGGCATGGGCCTTAAGTCCGCTCTTACAGTCTATTTGCTATAGCATAAAGGAAAAGGGAATTATGTTCTTTTTGCTGTACTCGGGCTGTATTTTGACTTTCTGGCTTGGTAACAGTTGCAGGCTGAACTTTCTCTCAATTAATCGGTTTGAACGGAAAAAGAACATAGGGCTAGCGATTTCAGCCTTTGCAAAGCTCTACACCCTCAAAGAAGATCTTCGGGGTTGTAATTTGGAGAAGGCCACCTTGACCATTGTAGGTAAGTCTCTACTGACAGTCAATTCTATCTTCTAACTATCAGGTTCTCATGGAAGTAGTGCAACACAAATACAATGGAATGCATGTATACACAAGTTTTTGTTCCCTGAACAAGTGTTCTCATTGTTCAAGGTGGATATGATGACCGACTACGAGAAAATGTTGAGTATCTAGCAGAGCTCAAGGATTTAGCGGAGAAGGAGGGAGTGTCTCAAAGGGTTACCTTCATAACGTCATGCTCAACAACAGAAAGAAACACTCTCCTTTCTCAGTGCCTCTGTGTCATTTACACACCAGTGGTGCCAAAACCCTTCCTTGATTCTTTTATTCCTTTTCTTTTCCCCTGCCATATCTGTTGTGAGTCTGATCAGCTGGGTGATCCAATAAGTGCAGGATGAACATTTTGGGATTGTCCCTTTGGAGGCAATGGCAGCATGCAAACCAGTCATTGCCTGCAACAGCGGTGGGCCTGTCGAGACCATAAGGGACAGGTTGACAGGATATCTCTGTGACCCTACTCCACTAGAGTTCTCACGTGCTATGGCCTGGCTGATCGATGATCCTCAGATGGCAGAAAGAATGGGCCTAGAAGCCAGAGAACGTGTAGCTGGATCATTCTCCACGAACATATTTGGGCAGCATTTGGATCGGTGTCTTGTCGATGTCACTCGACGGAAGTCTGAGTGAGGAGTTAGAAGAATACTGATTCTGATACTCAATGAAACACCATCACAGACTTTATATCTTTCTTTTTTTTACCGATTCACTACGTTCAATGTAATACATCTATGTTTTTATGTATACCCGGTATCACCAACTAAACAAACATGCACTGCATAATAGGGAACAAAGTGGAGAAACAGGGAGCATAGCTATGGGGACTCAGGAAGAAAACCAGAATAAGTTGCATTTCTGTCTGTCACTGTTGTAACGTACAAGTGCACGGAATATGACACAAAGGAACCCGGAGGAGATTTGTGCAGAATGCTTCAAAAGGTTGTGGGATATGGAGGTCTTGCAATACTCTTTGAAGACTCAGGCCAGCCGATGGCAAGGTAATGGTACATAAGGATCCACTAAAACACAGCAGAAGAAAACAAGGTCGTGCAATTTCAAGAAACAAAACTGTCTCCACGTTTCGAAGAGAGAGCACAGCTTCCCACCATCTTCAGCTCTGATCTATCGCAGCTGAAGCCGAGAACCTAGTCGCATCTCTCGGATTTGCCAAAACTGAAGAAGCCGTCAGCAAGAAGCATTGCCTGGAGTTCGTTCCTTGAAGCTTAAAAACCAAAGAAGCCAAGTTCGCTGGCCTTCTCCTTCTCGAAGGTCTCGAAGTACTGGTATATGATGGTGACTGCAAGGAGAATTCCCGTTCCTGAGCCAATTGCTCCCATGAAATCTGCAAGCACAGTCAGTGCACCGATGCACATCCCTCCAAACGCAGCTGCAGTGGGAATGTAGCGGTTCAGCTCTTTCTGGAGGTTTGACTCACGGTGACCAGGCATCACCATTTGTTGCTCCTGTAAAATCACCAATACAAGGGAAAGAAATCGAAAGAAATGTCACCCACCAGCGTAAAAAAGCAGACCCTCTAGGGATTGGCAGCACAAAGAAATAACACATTAAAGTGATAACTACCAGGAATTACTTTCCAGCTTTGATAAGGACTCGGATGATCTGTACTGGACATTTCTAAAGTAACATGTCTTCTTGGAACCAACACACATCAATCCATTAAAAATTAACACAATATAGAATATAACAGCAACTGTTATATGAAGAAAAAACAGAAAACATCACTATCATTGACAAAAATACTTAGATAACTTAATCTCATCTTGCCCTAAGGGAAGATAATGCATCAGATCAGATAGTACATTAATATCAGGAGACAGGTCAGAAAATTTCAGTACCTTAAGCTGCTTAGCAACATCTCTTGCAGAAGATCCAGATACTTCAATCCATGTTTTTGAGAATAAAGCACATGCTGACAGCATAAATATGAGGTAAAAAAGGGCATGGAAAGGATTGACAACCATATCAGCTAAGCTGCAGCCAATAGAACAACAAAAAAAATCAATATTAAGACCTTGCCTCTGAAGTGAGGTGCAGAGCAAATGTAGAGAATAGCATTTGATAAAGAAAACCGTTGTCACCTTGATGGTGCAGTGATATAATAAGCAATACCACCAACAGGGACGGATTGGCCAGAGTATTCAGATTCCTTCCATTTCCCCAAGAGGTTCACGAAGAAGTTTCCACTGTATTTCCTATACAGCAACTGCACCAACAGCAACACATAAAAATTCAATCAGATTATGGAGCGTAACTAATAACACTGAACTAGAAGAAATGATGGTGTAATCCCACACCTGTGAGATGAAGTAGATGTTGGAGACAAGAGCTGATTGTAGGATGATGGGCATGTTAGAGGTATAGAACAGTTTGATTGGGTATGATCCCTGCTGTCCTCGGGCATTCTTTGACCTCACAGGCAAAACAACACGGAATCCTTGGAAATAGATGACTATTAGGAAGATGAGGACTGTTGCAAGCAGATTTGTCACATTTGGCAGATTCTGCCGGTAAAAAGCCTCCCGGAGAGCACGAACCTTGTCTGTACGAGTAATCAGGAGATGGAATAGAGCAATGACTGCACCTTCAAATTCAGCCCCTCGTCCACTGTTAATTGTAGTTGGGCTAAATGCTTTCCAAATGATGTTTTCACTGCAGAAGAATTATAACACGAGTAAGTACTTGCCAGTTTCATGATTTATGGCCCCATGAATCAAGAAGTAATTTATCCAATAGTAACATACATCTTTTAATAGTTTATACGACAAAAGAAGGAACCTTTTAGACCTCAAGAATGCTAACAGTGCATAAATGCAAAAACCTACCAGATATTTGTTGCTATGAAAAGCGAAATTCCAGATCCCAGCCCGTATCCTTTCTGGAGCAGTTCATCCAGACATATGACAATGATCCCAGCAAAGAACAGTTGAATAATAATGAGAACGGCATTTCCTACTCCAAGCTGGCTAACACTTCCATACATCCCAGAAAGAACATAGGCCACAGCTTCACCAATAGCTATCAGAATACCCAGCAACTTCTGGGCTCCATTTCTGGAAAAAGGAGGAATTACAGTCAGCTCTCACGGCAAGTAAATCCAAAATGCGGCACCAATGGATAGCTTCTCAGCAATGACAAATTCACAACCACATGAACGCAGCTAAAAGTGGTACTCACAGAAGAGCTCGATCCTCACGGACATTGTTGTCCACTTCGATGATCTTTGAACCAACCAAGAGTTGCATCACCAAACCAGATGTGACAATAGGGGTGATACCGAGCTCCATGACAGTTCCACGGTTAGAAGCAAGAATGACCCTCATCCAGTAGAACGGGTCTGCACCCGTAGTTGAGTGTATGCCATAGAGAGGGAGCTGACTGCATACCAAGAAAATAAAGAGCGAGATCACGGTGTAAATGACCTTCTCCCGGAAAGGGACTTTCCTATCAGCATTCTGAACTTCCGGCAGGAAGGAAAGGAATGGTCTGACGAGGTGAAGCACCCTGAATCCGCTTCCCATGGTGTGTCTACTCGATGCTGTCCCAGTAACACCTGTGCAAGTCATAAGCATGCACTGTAATGAAAATGCGTTCTTTTCTTTTGGAATACCAGTACCAAAATAGTCTGATAGCATATTCTAAGAGAAACTACGACATGCTAATTATCAGTACCAAAAAAAAAGGGGGGGTCAGATACTCCAAGAACCCAACTAACGAGGTTGCTAGGTCTAGGAGAAACACTACAGTATCAGATTGCTATTAATGTAATCAATCCACATCCAGCATGTACCCCACTTTTCTTTTCTTTTTTACTTCTATCCTGCTCCTAGCTGAAATAACTAACCGATAACAAGAAAACCTTATCCTTAAAACAAAAACAACAGATACAACCGGTTGCTCTTTCCATAATTGCTGATTAGGCACTGCTAGACCTTGAGGCTCATATCCCTCGGCTCGATAATATTCCTAGTTGAAAAAAGCTCATGCGAGAATCCAATCTCAAACTGCACGCGCCAAGAATGTTTCCTTCCATACATACTCCCAGTCCCGGTAATAAAGCCAACGCTTTCACCCACACAGAATATTCAATTTTCTCAAGGACTACAGTAAAATTATGTCTATTCCTATTTCTGCCGCAGCTCATCCCAGCTTCCAAAATTACATCAACAGCAACATGCGGGAGCTAAAGTCAACACGATCCATGCAGTCTCGGGAACAACATAACATCGAATTATTAACTGATGGATCAAGCAGCCAACTACAAACAGATGAAGCGGAATCGGCAATCCACGAATGAAAAAACATTTTTTTTTTTTTTGAGATTCATCGGAATCCGTCTGAAGAGGGGGCACAGACCCTGCGATCTCGATTTACGAGGATGGGAGAAGTTGTTGAACAATCAACCAGTGGAGAAGGGCACCGAATACAGAGATCGGAGATCCGAAATGCGCCGAGGACGGAACCCTAGACTCTAAAGAGAGGTGGGAGTTGGCGAGGGCAAGCAAATCCTTGAGCGGTGACGGCCTTCCCGAGCCTTCACCCCGTCTATTTTGCCGTTGCTCCTCTCCTGTGGTGTCCCGGGACGCCGCCGAGCAGGGGACCAATCGTTTCCTCACACGTGGGAGGACGCATCAACGTGTACAAGACTCGCCCTGACCTTTATCGACCGTAGAATTTGGATTGAGTGTGGACCGTCGCCCATCTTGCTAAATCATTATAATAGAATTTACATTAACTTGAAATCTGAAGTAAAATACACTAATTACCTTTCAAATATTTTAGGTATGATATTATCCCAAACTTCTATCAGGTCTGAGTAGGAAGGAGACCGTTAATACCTACTGCCTAGGGCACAAATCTGTTAATGCTCATAATCCTGTCGCACACCAAACTTGATATAATCATTCAGTCTACACAATAACTAAAGATAGAAACTCGAAAATCGACTTTACAGGGAAAAACAGTCAAAAAAAATTAGCCCAAAAGGGGAAAGAAGCATCAGGGCTAAAGTTAACTAGAAGAAGGATACTGTAATAATATATGATGGAAGCAGTACCCGCTCCACCGCTGCAATCTCGTTGCCCAAGCTACCGAGAGCTGGCTCCCTCAAACCCGCTTGAAGAATGACAGTATATTCCCTTGCTTGGGATCTTTGCTCCCGACCCTCTTGTTTCCTGCCTTGCCTGCCGCATTTGAAGGGCCAGGAGGAGCCGCTGATGGCGGCTTTTTTGCTACTGGAGGCCTACATGAACAACATATTGACATTGAGCACAAGCCGCAGATCTATACACCAGGGGACACAGAGAGTTTCGCTCTGCAGAAACTTCTAGCAAACCAAGATTAAGTGTTGAATGATAGGTCGAACAAGGAATAACTTCATCAGATGTTTGTCAAGTCTCTTCTGGTGTACACCAGCATTTAGAACCAATATAGCAGAATAAAAGCTCATTCGCCAAGAAAACATGTTATTCAATCAATATAAAACTTGTAATGAGAAAAGTAATCGATGGAAACTCTATAAGCCATTAAAAGACACCTAGCATCCTGGCAACATAAGACATAAGGTCAGGCTCTCAGAAGCTTCTCATAAGGGTTTACATCTAACATCAGTCCATCGTCAAGAAGTAGAGGGAATAAACCTGTTTCTATTGTCAGTGAGAGTTTCATTGTCAGCTTTCTTCATCGTAGTGCTATCAGCTTTACCATTCCCCATGTCTGTACCTTCCCAGGTAACTTCAGTTACTGAAAAGAAAGGGCAAAATATGAGTTACTGAATGTACAGCATATATAAATATATATGTGCTGTGAGCATAACACCCACATACGCCCCATAGTAAATGATTTGGCAACATTATAGTATGTTGAAATGAAGGAAATTGATTTTATAGAAGCTTATGCATCATAACACTATTCCTTTGTACATACTAATGTAAGGACTACTGAAGCTCCCCCAGAACAAGCAGCAGTGTGAGCAGGAAATTCAGAAATGTGAAAAATTCCAAATTCAATGTAGTGGGGTCAGATAAATATAGGGTAAGAATTACCTTCTCTTCCACGCTCATCAATCCGAGTCTTCAACATTTTCTTTCTCTTAGGTGAAGTTGGAGCAGCATTGGCAGTTTTACCGTTTGAATTAATTTCATTACTCTGCACCTTCTCTATGGTAGAAACTGCCAGTTCTCTGCCTGATGCAGAAGCAGAATTTTCTTCCTGATTCATTTCATCAGCCAAGAATTGTCCTTTCCTTACTTTCAAGCTATCTTCTTTTGCTCCATCGAGGTCAATATTTGGTTTTGTTTCTTTCAATTGATCTTTTGAAGCTAGTATGGAATGTGCCTTTGGAAAACCAGGGGATGCTAAACTAACTGCATCTTCGTACTCATCTTCATCTGAAAAATCAAATACAACTCTCCTTTTTCTTCCAGCTTCACTATTGGAGGTTCTCCTAAAATTGACTTCTTCAGCTTCATCATCACTGCACAGCTGTGCCACCTTACTAGCACATATTTGTGCTTCTCCATCAGCTGATAAAGGAACATTCCATGAATTAAGAAGGGAACATTACAGACAAATGACTCAAGAGTTTAGGAAATTGGTCATGCATATGAAAAGGAAAACAAAATAAAAAAGTTGATTATGCAAAAGAAGAAGCAAAACAAATGCAAGTACTAAATGGAGGATCCAAATCTTAAACCAACCAGAGGAATCATGGGAAACAGTTCCTGCCAAGCCACCAATAGGTTTTGGGTCTTTAGATTTAGCAGATGCACGGGACCATGGGTTTCCAGAAGAGCCTCCAGCTCCTGCAGTGTTCTTACTGTTCTGGCCTCCCTTTTTATCAGCAGGTGCAGGAGCAACTTTTCCTTTATCTGCAGGGGGCTTGCTAACTAGATGGAGATCTGCTGACATGCCAGCTTCACCTTTTACATCTATAGCCACATTAGACTTACTGGAGGGTCCAGAGGCCCTTGAATCATTTAGCTGGTGTCCTGCAGTGAAGAAGGAAGTTCCTTCAGCATTGCGCCTAGCAAACGAGTTGGAAATCCCACAAAACCTGAAAACATAAGGCAAGAGGAAGTAACTAAGTATTCCTGCTTCTCTTATTCATAATGTTGGAATTCAATATTCATTGATTTAATATATAGACTTTGTATGTTCAAGCATCGAATTTACAGCACATGAATTATAAAGGACAAGCAGAACCTATTATCTCTGAAGCAATTCCCAACAGTAGCAGGCTGACCATAGAGCTCCTCTGCCTGAACAAATTCAGCATTGCGAATTGTAGCTGGATCCTTTGGGATGCAAGCTTGGACACTATAAACTTGAATCGCGCAACAGCCATTGAAATCTTCCTTGGCTTCTGAGAATATATAAAACAAAAAAGGAGCATGCCCTCAGCTTCCCGTCTCAGCATGTGCAGTCAGAACAAGAAGAGACAGTTGGCTTTACTGTTTAAAATGGAGACCGTGGATATCATTCTGAACTGATAATATAGAATCAGGCAAGAAAGTTCCATGTGTTACGCAGCAGCTTCATCTAACGGCAGAAAGTTTGATCTACAAAATGGAATACTATAAAGTTGGTAAAAAAAAAACGAACCTTCAAGTTTAGGCCCAGGGACGAGCCTAACACTGTAATTGGAAGGATTGCTCTTCAAGAATCCAGACAAAGAGTACACGACTTGAAACCCATTTTCATGACTTGTAACAAACTCCAGAAGCAATCTAGAACACAGGGGATAGTTAATGTTAGCTAGTGAACATGGAGATTGTCGATATATCCTTCTCCAAGGAGAAAGAACCCACCTCTTTGCCGTATCTGAAGACACCAAGAAATTGCGACTCAACCACTTATAGGAAACCTGAGAAGTCACCAGTACAGATGAGATTTGGCGGACCGCTTCAGCAACTAACACATGCAAACTGTTTTTTCACAGCCAGTAAGGAAAGATTGGAATAACAGAATCATTATCAAAACTTCATAAATCAAACAGATTGCAACAACAGAAAGGCAACTCCACACTGGAAACTAAAAGGCAATCCCACACTCCTCTGTACACCGATTACACTGGCCCTAAGCAAACAGAGAAACAAGTATCATTAAGAATTAAGAAAATAAAAATAAAAATAAAAATCCGAAAGCAGACAAAAATACATCAGTATAGATCTTAGAACTCCTTTCCCGGCTGCCTCCTCGGAAATCAGTTAAGCTGGAGACAATGTGCTAAAAGTTACCTTGGAGGACCGCGAAGAGAACGCGAGGATAAACCTGAGACCGACAACCGCTGCTTTGGTTGCTTGATTAAAAATTAAGCCGCGATAGCAAGAAATTCTTGCGGGCGGGTGAACTGAGTTGGGGGAAGGGGAGGTGGATGAGTTTGTAGACGTACCACTTGAAGCTTGTCGGAGACGAGAGCTTGGATCTCGTCGAGAATGCCTAGGGTTTCGACTTCGGACATTTCTTCTGCCCCCTCCCTTCCGGAGTGGCTTCGAATCCACACCAGGATTTCGGTCCCGCCGGAGGATGCGAGCTATCCCGAATCGTACGGTGATTGACACGAAAACCTGTCTTCCCTCTAAATCCAATCTATATAGCCAGTTCAGTTCCCGCCAGTTTCCATCGTCCGCTCTGATTCCACTGTAGGCGCGGGGAGGCTGCCACATCCTATATGCACCAAGGGCTCCGGCCCAGCGTTAAAGGGGCCAGGCCAGCTCCGCGCGGCCTTACTCAAACCAGAGGAGAAAATTAATTGGGCCCTCTTGCTCTGGTAAAAGCAATTTCGCAACCCACCCGAATTCCCATTTCTTGGAAATTTTATTAGGTATATATTGATCTTTTCGATTTGCTTCCCCACCATTGAACCCAATTTCTGGTTCCTCCTATGATGAGTTCAATCACCTCTTGACAAATTTGCTAGATCCTACAGTGATATGGTTAAATCGACCATCGCTGGCCATAGGCAGCATTCTTTGTGCAGCCCGACTACCAAACTCTGTATGGTTAATGTCCGATCTACCATTTTGTCTTGGGAGACTCCCACTAACCTGGAAATGGGCACCGTAACAGAAGACCGTCAGAAAGCCTACTTCAACATGTAAACACTAACACAGCTTGCTTAATGTTCGTGTGAATTATTCGATTCCAAACTTCAAATTAAGATTTAGAAGCCCGATGAGTAGGCTGTTGACATTTGGCAGTCCCATTGGATACAGTAAACAATGACTCGGAAATATCATCATCCATAGCACGCTCAGTTGTACATTTCTCTGAATTCCCACGGGCCCTGAGGTACATTACCCCAGAACACAATACACGCCAAGGTGGTCATGCGAAGATGTAAACCTCATCATACCCTTTCCTACAACCACAGGACAGAGAACAGCCAACTTTGTCAGTATTTTGACAGCATGGAAGATTCACATTGGATGATCGAGAATCAGTTTTGGGCCCTACCCGGCTCTTCCACAATATGTCGGGCTATAGTTGTAAATAAGGTTGTCTAGCACTTTTTGAGCAGATGGCCTGTTCAGCGATTTCCTAGCCTCGCTGCAACATAGATGGTTTTCATACCAAAGCCAATCAAAAGAGAGCAACAATTTCATAAACACCTCGACAAAACAATTATCGATGTATGTTTATGCTATCTGAATCAGATCACTGGGCAGAACTAAGCTCTGACCTAACAAAGAAGTTCGCCACATGCTGTGTCACTTGAATGGCATCACCAGAGTGCGGTATCATGGACAAGCCCCATTCAAATGCATTTTTCTGCATTATAATAAAAAATAATTTATTTTAAAAGGAGGATTTTTCAGAATTTCCAGAGATGGAAAGGGATTCAAACTCAACAGAACCAAGGGAAATGATAAAGTTAAGGAGAACCATCCAGAGTTCACACGCGCCATCTAAGACCACTCAAAAACCCAATCACCAAATGTTTCAAAACAAGAAACCCTGAGGAGGAACAACAGAACCAGGATTTACCTCAGGGTGCCACTGGAAGGCAGTGACAGGATAGTTCCATGCTTGCACAGTGGAGACATAGACCTGTTGTTAACAGAGTGATCTTTACACTATTACCAAACCAAGGCAATTATCTTTCCTTTTTCCATGTTTTATTCAGGATTAATGAAAATGCAAGGTAGTTCAAAATTCAATCATACACACTTAGTTAGATTCACCACCTTGTTCTCTCCATCTGAGCTGGTAGTCAAAAGTTTAAAGAAGTTAGAGAGATCAGAGTTCTCCAAGAGTCTTCCAGGTGAGATACCGTACTACAACAACAAAGAAATGGTTCAGACCTTGTAAGAAAGGCAGAATATCAGTTTAACAAGAAAATTCTTTTGCCTGTGGGCATAGTTTTGAAAACTGGACCGGGCCAGCTGGTTTGATTGGTTCAACCGGAAACCAGCCATTCACCTGGTCCGGTTCCTAAATTTAACCCATTTGCTATTAAAATACAGTCAACTCCGATTAAACCGACCGGTTCCCAGTTCAACTGGCAAACCCAATTGAACCAGTGAAAAAACCGATTGACTTAAAATTTTTAAAAAACAAAAACATATTATAACGTACTTATTTGATTTTATTAGACTTATATTTACATTTTATATTGAACTTGGGGTTAATATAATAGTCATATCATGAATTTTGTTATAAATCATTGTCAACTTATAGTATTATGTCAATTTATTTGTAATATTATACTATTAATATTATTTATTAAATATGAGGTTTGACCCATAGAACCCCCGGTCCAACCCATGAACTCATGAACCCATGCCTTGACCAGTTCCCGGTCTGGTTAGGTTTTAAAAACCATGCCTGTGAGGGTTGGCTTCAGATCCAAGATCATCCTGGAACGCGCCAAGCTATCAAAGGCACAAAACTCACATGATGATTCTGCATGACAAGGCAGTCAGTGCTCAACTTTTGAAGCAGATCTGGCGGAAACCTGCAAAGGAAAATAGTTATATATGATTTCCTTAATATAAAATATACCACAAACTCTCTATATTGGATTGAAGTACGTTGAGCAACAGCAGCATGAACAATGAATGATATAGTCCACGTCAGGATTTGAATGTAGCTGACATTATACTTCCAATCACTATCCGTATCCTGCAGCAGGTTTGATTGAAACCATCTCATACTTCAATAGAAATATCTAGTTCACAACACCATAGGGAGAAAATCCTATTCATGACCGAGTCATGATTATATCTGTGTAATTCCATCTGAAAGTTACAAATTTAAAATTCATCGCCTATATTACTGCAGTGAATATAGGCATTCTAATAAAATAGTAGCTTGCACTTTCAGTTTCTCTTACTCATTAGCCTGCATCAACTACATAGACCAACAGTCTACCTCTGAAAGACGGTTCCTTCAATGTTCGCATTCTTCACAAATTCAAGAGTAGATGCTTGATCTGTAGCATCAAATTCTTCAAGAATATATCTGTCCTGTCATCAGGCAGCAAGTGCAAATCTAAGACTCGCATTCATAAATTAATGAGCAGGAATTATATTTCTCATAGGATGAATTGACACAAAAACATAATTGCAGAATAGCAATGTCATGTAAATAGCAAGTAATATTTAGAAACCTTCTAGGATACATTCCATAGGACTACAGAATTGGTAATCATAATTCTGATCATATGCCATACAAATTTCCAGAAACTGTATCACTGCAAGATAAAATTTCTTCCTACAAATGATAAAATCATAGAGAATCTCAAACCAGAAGAAATAAGACCATTTATTTGTAATTGAAATAGCTATTATGGTCATTTGTTCCTCAGGAGAAAACTGAAGGCGATTGATAATGAATTTGCAACTCTTGTATTCAATAGGGTACAGAAGAAAAGGGATAGGAACTGACCTTGCTGATTATCATAGTTAAAAGTTCAAAACCTAAGCAAATGGCGTACAATGGGAAGTGGTCACCTGCATCATTTTTCGCCAAAACTTTCTGCAGGAAATAGACATAAGAAGCTTTTCAGAACTGCAAGTCATTCATGAAAAACAAATTCATGAAAGTACTCCAGCTGTCAAATTTTTCATTTTCCCATTTTTTAGAATTCAGCTGTCAGATTTTTCATTTAAGTAAAAATCTTCTTTTTTTTGCTTTCACAAATTTTCAATTCATCTAAGACAAACTATCACAAAGAACTGGGTTTCGTGTAAAGAAAGGACGCACGAGGAGGAAACAAAGACTTAATTCAAAAGCAAGGACATCTCTCAACTTGATGTGAAGCGAATATGTATATTTTTAATTCCTTAGGATTTGTTTCTCCTGTTCCTGGCGGTATCAAGATGCTTCTTTGTCTGGATATCTTATCCGTTTCTCCAGGAAAATGGACATCTCCTGAAAATGTTTTTCCGCCCCTAGTAGGTGGACAACTTTGAAAAGATGGTGAGAATTTACCTTGAAGATGCCCTTCACTGTTTCATAGTACAGGCCACTCTTAGCCCATCCGCCAGTAAAAAGAACTCCATTGACCATGTTGAGCTTCTGCATTGCAACAGATAAATAAGCAGAATCTCCCAAGGAAGATTATTATCTTAACAACAAAGCAATAGAAGATGCAGGCAGGCACCGTGAAGCTTGCACCCACCACCTATGAATTTTGTTCATAGTCATCAAGATGAGTGTTTATCAAATAGTTAATCCTCAATGTAGACAATATTCTTAGAACGATAGCAGCTACCAAAAATTTATGTCTAAGTGGATCATTAATTTGCAAATTCGCGATTCACACACAGTGGCAAATATTCCCAGCTCAGCAGACCAAGTTTTGAAGAACCTCGTATAGAACTTCAGGGGGTTCATTGTATATAAGCGGAATGACTCGAGCACCAGCAGACTCCACGAACTTCACGTAAGATGCAGCAATGTACGAGGCGGTCGACGAGTCATTGAGCCTCCCGGATGCGCCGTCTCCGGGGTGGCTGAGGATTCCGATCACCGGCCTGAAATAGAGGTTAGCATCCGGCGCTGGGCAACGCGGCACGGACAGGTCTCGAAAGTCGTTCCCCCGCTGAGTTGGCGTGAGAATCGTGGACTCCACAGCCCTGGCAAGGCTCAGCTCCTTGGAGAATGAAATCAGGAGCGGAATCCACAAGTAGTTCCATATCTCGGAGCATCTAGCGGACGAAGAGGAAGAGGAGGAGGCGTGGACAGCGTCGCTCTGAGCCATGTCGTGGTTGGAGTCCTGGGAGGAGGGTTTGGTGAAGGAGTTAGAGAGAGAGACTGCAAAGCCATTTCGGGTCATCTGGAAGGAAAGACAGCAGTGTAGATTCCCGGAGATTTTGACGAGACGAGAGGGACTGCAGCTTGGTCTTGGTTTAGTGCCACACGTGTTGCCCGATAATTGGATGGGGCAGAAAGAAAAATAATTCAGCGGGTGCGTTGTTCCACCGGTGGGGACCACCTAAGGTAGGATATTCCAAGGTGAGGTCCAGCACAGGATTACCGCGTGCGGGCTCTAGATCCATCGGCTTCTCGGCATCATCCGACGGCCGAGAGGTTGACGCGTGGTGCCGACGCAAGACTAGTACGGCAAGTCTTTTTTTCTCCCACATCCCTTGTCGTTTCGTACACGAAAGATCGATCGATCGAGACAATGTAACACATGACGTACACACAACTCTAAATTCAAGGAATTCGGAGGAGGAAAGCTAAGGCCTCAGGTCTGGCAGAATCTATATTGGCGGGCTCAGCCGGTTATCAGAGATGAGATGATCAAGAGGCAGATCGGTGAAATGCGTAGGCTGGAAATGATGAACCCGATCTTCAAGAATTATCGACACCATCGGCATCTTCAGAATAACCGAATATTTGAAGGGACTGCTGCACTATCATACATACACATAAATATTTGACGGGCCGCCGTGCACATCGCTTGCAGCGACCTGACAGGAGTATGAACAGAGAGAGTGCAATTTGGCAAACACAGAATGCAGAATCTACAGATGAAGCCATATCCCAGCTCATGGGTGGTCCAATTGAGTTCGACTGACACAGCATCGGCGTCATCTCTCCATTTTTTCATATAGACATGAGAGGGCATGGTAGAGCATTGAAGCAGCAGGAGGCCCTGGCATCGACCCAAGAAGAATGTCGAGCGCTGTGATGGAAGGGTTGCCATAAAACCTAGCATTTTCTTGGGCCCTTGTCATCACTAGACTCCCCTCGAGGGAGCAACCCACAAATGCACCTGCAACGCCAACCATATAAGACATCTGAGTAGGCGTCATTAGCAAACACCAAAAATTCAACCAATGAAGCATATCACCTGATCATCTGCTCTGTGCTGATTGTTTCAGTTAACAGAGCAAGCAATCCATCAGGAAAAAAGTTACTTAAGGATTTGGAAATTGTTCAGACAAGGGGGAGGAAGGAGAGGGAGAGAAGAACCTTTGCTGCAGCTATATGTGTAGCATGCAGCATAACCACCATCCCCAGCACGTATTCCAGCTTCAGCAGCCCTGCCAAAAGTCGCAGCAGCTGCACTCAGCCCTCCTCCGACAGAGAGGTGCCCATTTCCGCTAAATGTCCTCACAGCGCTAGTTGTTCTTAACACAATTATGAAATCTGTCAGTTCTCCTCCAACCTGTTCCATGGTATCAGTATCAGTTTGAAACATGCATGCTTTTTCTCATGTAATTATGCTGGTCACAGTGTCAGATAAGAGACTTTTCTTCCACCTGAGCTCCCCAACCGATTCCAAATGATGCAATAGCAGAAGGTGGGGACCAGGAACCATCTTGCCGCTGAGCAACTACTATCCCTGTTCCAATATTGTACGTCATCATTGCCCCAACTTTTGCAACAGTGAAGATTGCCAGGCCTTTCGCATTCTTAAGAATGGAATCTGGGATGGACTTTTCTGGAGTTCTGGAGCAAACCTAAACAATAGCAACCAACTATTCACCAAACAATGAACTGCCATACTTGAAATTTTTAGTGTATGTTCCAAGGAAACATTCCAAGGCATAACTAATCCTTTCTCATTGCCAAGAAATAAATCTATATAGCGAGAGTCCTCTAATTACCAAATCAAATTCAGATTCTCTGATATTAAGAAGTGTTGTTTAGAAAGATAGACGAGGTCAAAATTGTTCCAGCAAGCATATATGGTCACTTCAGAACTTACTAACAGGAATCATATTTTTATACCACAATCTTGGGGTTAGTTTTGATGCTTGTTCCAGCCCAAGTCAGTCTAAAGAGATGTTACCTTCATATAACACTTTACACTATTTGCAGCTTTGTATATCTCATATTCCATGGATTGACCCCATGGGAAATTCAGCCAGGATCTCAAAGTACTGAGATCCGTCAGATCTTGAGTAGGCAATTGAGCAGCTCGACTGACTTCATCAATCAGGTAAGTCTGGACAGACTCGAGCCTCACACAGCACACATCGCAGACGCGCTCTGGGTCACTCTTTCGGAACTTTGGGGGCAGGAGGCTCCTTCCTTTTGAGCAAAAGTTACAGAATATTCCCCCACAGAAACGACAGTGGTGTCTCAAGCACATGATGGGGTGAAAACGGACATTGCACAACATGCAAGAAGGGGCAGTACTGTCAGGTAGCCACCTCGGGGGCTGTGCCTCAAGAATTTCCTTTATGTTACCAAAGTTGGCTTCTGTTAGAGTCTGGGCCATCTCTTTCCAAGCTCGCTCAAGAAGATGATTTGATGCACAAGAAATTCCATACAGTTGGATATTTCCAGAAGTGATGGCGCTCACTTTCCCACGTGCAGCATCTAGCATCTCCTTCAACACATCCCACATAGTCAGCTCCTTGTTCTCTTCAAAGAATTGGTCCCAGCCCATGTTGCCATCAGGTAAATAGCCACCATCCAAGGACTGATCTCGGTTCCATGCTTCGTGCTTACTGCCTGACATTGGTGGAATAGACACTGGTATCCAAATCCCTGTTTCTTCAGGATATGGAGTGTCATAGTAGAAATATTTTCCTGGTTTCTGATGGCCAGAAGTGGCATCTTCATTTTTATTCACAACAATGTCTTCATTTTCTTCATTGCCATGAATGAAATGCTGCATGTTTTCCTTTTCAAAAAAATCTCTGCGCTCCTCTTGCCCTATGGAATACTGAATTCCAGAGAAAGAAAGTAAGATATGCAAGTTGGACATCATCCCTGTTTGTCCACACAAAACTATCATATATTATTCAACAATTAACAGTGCAAAGAGAGCTCCCACAAGCGCATCGCATGATTTTTTTTTTGGCGTTATTCACATAAAGGGATAAAAAGTAAAAGCATTTCATATTTCGAGCAGTTAAGCAAGTATATGATTCCTCTGAATTTGCTTGATACTTCTTTCTCTAATCATACCGGAAACTCAATCCAAGATTTTGTAGATGGAAACGATCTTTCCTGAATTGCTTATATGCTTGCTTATCCCGAATTGCCCCACAAAAAAAAGGAAGGAAAATACCTTTCCTGATTTAAACCTCAAGACAGAATATAACTCCGAGCTAGTCCTCCTCAAGTATTCTCATCCTAGCCGATTGTGAAAGCCAGAAATTCAATCGAATAAATCTTCAAAGCAATTGTAACTTTATCTCCACATAATTCCATCAATCACAGGATCTCCTAGATCTATTAAAAACAACCAACGAAATCCTGAATTCGCAATCAAAAGTCCTGAAATTCATAAACTTCACGGAGTTTGAGTTACCTGACGATGGTGTAAGCTTTTCTGGTTACCGTGGAGGTCAATTCTAGGGCTCGACGACGGCCCCTCCATTGATAGAAGGGCCCCTATCCGATTTCAAGACAAACTCGTAATACTTCCTTGTCGAGTGCTACTGATCATCACAACAGCAGAGCAGAAGATTCAAGGAGTTCATTCATTCAAACCTCCTCCTTCCATTGAAGCTGAGTGGTGAGCTGTTGGACTACGCAAGCAAGCGGAGACCACGATACCAGGAGAAAGCTGATCGCCGAATCAAGGAGACGGGGATCGTTCGGATACGGACGGATAGAAGGTGAGCGAAAACAGAAGGAAAAGCGCATGGGCCAGGCCCATCTCCCTGGAGGCAAGAATTTAATTGGGCCATTGTAGCCCAAATGTAAGGCCCAATAATATTTTCGGCCAGTGGCCCAAACAATAAGGCCGAGTCTACACGCATTATGGGGTTGACGAATTGGCAAGCACCACAATTCATCCACTTGGAAGTTTTCTGAACAGTCTGATCGACTTCTTCTTTGAGGCAATCAAGTCTTTTCTCCTAGGCTTCTACTCTGGCTTTAAATTCCCATGCAAACACGTAAGGCAGGAAACCGTCAACAGCTTATTGCCCATTAAGGGGAAAAAAGAGTATGTGAACTTGGAATCCTAATCAGGAGGAAGCTGGGTCTCCGCAGAATGATCTCAAGTCTCTTCCCTAGTACTCGGCATGGATATGGGGGAATCCAACCAACCATGGGTCTTCCGCAGACGTGCTCCTCGGAGGTTGTTCACTTTCCAGGGAGAATGACGAAACATGCGTTTGACCGTCATGCGGTATTCTCTCAAGGGCTCGGAATCGGGGGTCAGGATTCATGGTGTTTCGCTTGACCAGCGGCGCTCGTACGGCGGTTTTGCCCTCCAGCATGCTCACCACGGAGGACATTGGAGGCCGGAGTGTCGGAGAGGGGTTGGTGCACAGGAGTGCGATGTTGAGCATCCTGGTCGCTTCCTCCTCAGAGTAACTGGAGCCAAGTCTCAGGTCCACGAGCTCGAGGAGGTTTCCTTGCTCTTGCAGGACATAGGCCTTTGTGTTCATGGAAGCAGGAAAAAACAAACAAAAAGCATCAGGGTCTGCTTGTAGTACAGGAAAAACTCAGAGTCTTCCATTTTCACTTTTTCTCAAGAAACAGAGGAAAATGTGACCAAGATAATGTGCTTCTCCAAGGAAGGAGAGTAATCCCAGACAATTTAAACATAAGACTGAAGCAAAAGCTGTGTGGGGAGGGTAGTTCGAGCAGGCGTTACCCAATCGAGGAGATACACGAATTCTTCCTTGGGGCGGTAACTCGTATTGCTCTTCCCACTCACAATCTCCAAAGCAACAACTCCAAAGCTGTAGACATCTGCCTTGTCGGTTAAGTAGCCCCTCATCGCGTATTCGGGAGCCATGTAACCTCTGCAAATGAGAATGAAAAACATGAACACAGCAGAATCTGGTAACACCAGACAAGGATCATGGAAACAAATCGAGGTGCGCCTGGAAAGATAGGTAAAAGCTACTGGCTCACATTGTCCCAGCTATTCTGGTGCTGATGTGTGTGTCCTCCTCTTCATCGAGTTTCGCTAAACCAAAATCGGAAATCTTTGCGTTTAAGTCCCCGTCAAGCAGCACGTTCGTCGCCTTTATGTCTCGATGAACAACTTTCAGCCGAGACTCCTCATGAAGAAAGGCCAACCCCCCTGCAATTCCAATGCATATTCTCTTCCTCGTCGCCCAATCCAGATCAAGTCTCTGCTCCTCGCGTCCTGAAGAAAAAACTCGTGAAAGACACGGGAAAGAAGGATCGGCAAGAAGAATCCGAATATGACATCGAGGAGTTCTTCTTAGTACAGTTATTTACCAAAAAGTGCACGGGCAAGGCTGTTATTTTCCAAGTATTCGTACACCAGGAATAACTGGTTTCCTTCAATGCAGCACCCATAGAGCTTCACAAGATTCCGGTGCTGCAGGGCGGTAATCATCCCTATCTCGTTTAGGAATTCTCGGTTTCCTTGCCTGGATTTGGAAGAGAGCTGCTTCACGGCTATCATGGTCCCATCTGACAGCTTACCCTGAGATTGAGAACAGTTTCCCTTTTCTCCTGCGTCATCGCTCACTATAGCCTGATACTTTTTATGAACAATCTTGAAGTAGCTAAAAATTTATTTTACCTTGTAGACTGGCCCAAACCCTCCTTCTCCGATCTTATTCTCCGTGTCAAAGTTTTCTGTAGCAGCTTTTATTTGTCTTAGAGTAAACCGACCTGTTTGTAGGTCTGCATGACGTAACTCTAGGAAGAAAGATTAATTCGAATTTTGTTAGGAAAAATAAGCCGATAAGTATCTATTAGAATGTGGTGCACAATTCTATAATGTTTTACACACTTCTAGATCACTTTCTAGAATACTCTTTAGGAACTAGTATAAATAAATGATGTACTCTTCCATGTAATATAGAAGAAGAAGTAGAAGAAGGAGAAAAATCAAGAACAAGAAGTAATCAATTAGCCATTTCTCTTCCTCAAATACTCATATAACTTCCACACTTCCTTATACACCTCCTCTTCCAATTAGTTATATTCCCACCTTCCTCTGTACTCCTACCATTCCTATACACCTAAACACAATCACCAACAGTATCATCTATGCACTGAGATACTTAGAACGTAGTATTTGTTCCTCAGACTCCAAATTCGCATGAGAGTTACTATTCTAGGAATCTGAGTTTTCTCTTCATACCAAAAGCAACATTTTCCAGCATCTGAGATCCCATGTCCTTAGGGATCTCGGATCCTGCCAACAAGATACACCTGAAATGTAGAAGAAAAAGCTCTGCATATCAAATCAACTCACCTGGGTCTTCGAGCCCTTTTCTACCTAAGAAACCTGCCATTCGCAACAATATCAATATCAGCAGGATGACAATGACTGAGGATACCACGATTCCTGCTACTGCACCAGTCGATAGTCCACCTCCTCCAACTTTGAAGTCTGCAAGCATAAAACATGTAAAACAGAATGATTATTGGCTGAACTTGAAGGAAAAAACAAATGACAGAAATATGCTGGACATAACTTACTCGGTGTCACAGTAATAGCAGATATAAGTGGTCCATAGACGCTTCTATAGGGAATAGCCGCAGTTCCTTTCCCAGACCAGTACAAGTGGATCTCCAAAGTGGTACCATTGACTAATACGTTATCAAATTCTTTATCTTTTCCAATCCCAACACCTCCAGTGTATTCCTCAATGTTGAAATTCGTCAACACTTCATTGCCCTGCAAGAAAGAAATAAAAAGCAGTGCTTTTAACTCCTTTGAAAGCCAGAGCTTATAGGAGGAGCATCTGTAATTGTTCAATGCAAACAAGAAAAGAATTCTCAACTTTTGCTAACCTGAATAGATACATCGAAATATCGCCTTCCAAGGCTGCTAAAGATCTCACCACCAGAGAATTGTATTTCAGCAAAATGGAGCCGAACTTTGTAGCTCCCAGGAATCATGCAGAGTCCGTAGTACTTGAGTGAAATGGGGGAAATCCTGGCAGTTTGGTACAAGTCTGAATCCGTTACATTCAGAGACAATGGGCTGTTTGCTATGTAGGGTGCAGATTCATTATCAGTGAAATATCCAGTGATGCTATAGGCCCATTTTTCCCCAGAAGCAAGGAAGTAAGATGCCCCAGCTGTGCTTGTATCTGCCTCATACTGGTTCCCCTCGAACTCCAGCTTCTGTCCTCCACAGTTGATAAATAAGGAGTGATCTGCAAGATTTTTCATTGGGCCAAACATCAGCATTCAAATTGCAAGAAATGGAACCAAGCCAGATGATCTGAAGTGTTGGTCGACAAACTCACATTGGGGTTTTCCATTGCAAGGGAGGTCCTTCTTCAAGCACCAATTGATTCTAATGACCAAAATGATGGTGCTGGAAATGACTAAATGCATCTTAAAGTTAAAATTAGGATGACAAGCAAGAAAGGTATGGTTGGAAAACTTACGAGTTGCCAGCTGAGGATGAGAAACTGGAAACCAAGTTCCTGGAAAGGGGTGAAAATGAATTTAGAAGAGAGAACACTTAAAAGGCAAAAACTTCACTCTTCCTGCTCTCCATAAAAATTGTAGCAACTCAAGCACTACTAGAGATCCATCAATCTTCTGCAATTGTGGTGAAAGAACTTCCCAGATGATCTCTAACATGATTGCAAATGCTGGAAAGCATTTTGTAGATGCCCATTTTGGAAAAATCAAATAAATAATTGTGGCCACTTTGAATGGCAAGATCAGCTAAGCAGCTCATCTAGGAGCACTTTCTATAGGAAAAACAAAAACAATTTGGTTGGCTTAGGAGGAAGACTTTCAACTATGAAAGGCAACTGAAGAGATTTAGGTATCTATGCTGGGTGTTGGACTTTTTAGTCAGGTATTGGCTATATTGGTTGTACGCTTGTATCTCTAACACCTTGAATGCCACATGAGATAGCATTGCAGGAATTTTGAACAGCCATTTCACGGCTTGACTAGAGTAGTGACAAAAAAGGGTAGATGTTAGGGTCAAATATGGCCTAAAAAAAATTAAAGACCAACCGTTGTAAGGAAGGGAACATTGGAAATTGGACAATTATGGTCTAATAAGGTAACGGGAGTTACTGACAAGAGAGGATGAAGGTGGATCAAGAGTGGATCAAGAGCTATGGCAATCATCCAAGAGGTAGCTCGAAGCATTATACAAGACAATGCTAAGGCAAACAGAGTTGTGTGGCCAGAACACCAATGGATTCATGCTGTAGCTAGTGTTAATGAACAAATTCGTGAATTGTTTGTAGAGATAGTATGGTACAAACTTATATAGTCACACCCAACCTTTCCTAAACACTCTGTGTGCCTTGGTTAGATGTCAAGAACAAATTAGCTACTCTTGATAGAATATCAAAATGGAAAAATGGCTTAAACACTACTGATGTGCTGTGTGAAAAGACTGAAGAGACCAAAACCATTTGTTATTTTATTGCTCCTCTGCTGGAATCTGGGAAAGGATTAATTCAGCTGCTAATGGCCATTCATAGAAGAAGCACTGGTTGGACAAATTCTTGACTATTGCAAGATTAGCATGCTATAGCATATCTATCATGTATGGAAGGCATGGAATGTCAATATTTTTGAAGGAACTGCTCCCCCTACTAAAAGTAAAATTTCTAGTCAATGTCAAATCATCTTTGAAGGACTCTTGGGGATGAAGAATTTGTAGCAAAAGGCCATTATTATGCAGTAGAAAGAGCTTACTAGGAGATGGAAAATCAAGTAAATCCAAATGTATCTTTTTTTTTTCTTTCCCCTTTTCCTTCCTGCCTAGCTGCTGTTCTTTTGCATTTTACCTTTGTATATTGGTCAGTAGGACAGTATAAGAACTTACACATTTGACTGCTGGCAAGTCGATGGAGAAGAGCCCGTGAAATTGTTATACGACAGGTCACTGAAGCAAACCAGGAGCATAACTGTAAGGAATTCCTTTAACAACTACTGAAAAATAAAAGGAATTAATAGAACTTCATGGTAGACTTAAATGAAGTCAAGGGAGACATACAAGTGGTCATTGCTGTTTAGTACCCAATTGGGTACTGTTCCATTGAGCGAGTTGTTTGTCAGAAACCTACATCACACAAGATGCATAAGATGCATCTCTTGCTTTGAACAAAGAAATATCCAGGAAAGAAAGGACAAGAATACATACAGGAACCGTAGATGATTCAGATTTTGAAGTGAATTCGGTACTGGACCTGTCAACTTGTTGAAGCTCAGATCTCTGCCCAAACCATAGGAAAACAGGTTATGTCTCCTCTACTTTTCTCAAACTGGTATTAACTTATTTGTGTGATTGAGACGAATCAACATACAGAGTATCCAAAGTTCCTGCTGCTACTACACCAATGTAACCAGTGAGTGAGCAATTTCTTAGAATCCTGAGATGCAAGAGTAAGAGTTAGGGGCACCCACAAGACAACTAGAGAAGGTGACAAAGAACTGATGTTCCAGATCTAGGTACTTGATCAAATTAACTCACAAGTATTTCATGTTAGTAAGGCTCTCCAAATTGGGGAAATTCGAGCTCGAGCCCTTCAAATCTGAAATTCTCCTGAAATAATAATAAACATGTGAAAAGAAGCACGAGTGTTAGTTATTTGAACTGGTGCGAAATATTATCGAAATGGAATGTGAGACTGGGATAAGTAAAGAGTTCCTCACAGTTGCTGCAATTCTTTTAACTGAGATACGGAAGAAGGGATGGGGCCTTCCATTCCTGTGCCTTGCATGTCACTGGAAAGATCACCATGCGATAGCTTAGGAAAGAAAACATTCCACCAAAATCATTTCAAGTTTTGCTTGCAGATTGAATCAGCTTTCTTTGCCAGTAAAATGGGATACTGTGGTACTCACAGCCTGGTAAGTTTCGTCCAGTTCCCGATAAATTCCGGTATTTTTCCGGATAGCAAATTCCCATCTATCCGACTGCAATGGCATTATTATGTTAATCCATCTTATATTGGATTTCATTTACTTATACAAGAAAAGATTCTCCCATAGCGTAACTTACAAGTCAGTGAGATTCTTCAAGTTGCCAAAAGATACGGGTAGTGTTCCAGTAAAATTGTTTGCTGAGAGAAGGCTGCAAAGCAGCAAAGGAACAAGTTAAAATGTTTTATTTATTTTTTTGGGCCGCAGCTGAGAGTTTTTAAGTTCACAAATGTAAACTTACAATCTACTCAATCTGCTCAAATTTCCAAGGTTCGGCTCCAAGGACCCTTCCAGCATATTATTTTCTAAGTGACTACAACGTACAACAAGATATATATATCATGAGGCCTATGGAAACATAACAAAGATTTGGGATTTAAAGCATACTGAAGTCTGCTACTCAACAACTTACAGCGCCTCAAGAGTAGCTATGTCCCCAATTTCCTTGGGGATTGTTCCGCTGATCCGGTTACCCAAGAGAGAACTGGAGTGGGCCACTTGGTTAATGGTAAATTTGTAAAGGGTTTCCACATTTCCATTAATTCTCAACTGCCATGAAAACAAGATCAGGTGAAGAAGGTGGTCACTTCTTACAGTTTGACGAGTGGTATTTGTCTCAAGTCGGTGGGAATTGTTCCATTAAGGTAGTTGCGACTAAGATCACTGCAATGTTTCCGAAGAGTAGAAGAGAATCATTATGAAATGATCGATTCATCAATATCCTTCGTAAGATCAACTGCCCTATGGAAGGAAGAAAGGCATAGTAATCCCATGTCGATCTTAGTATAGGTACCAGAACTTCTCCCTATATATATATATATATATACATATTCATATATAATTGGGCTAGCTTGCCAGTAAATAACACTCACAGTTCTTCCAAGTAAACGAGTTTCCCGAATTCTTCAGGAATGACTCCATTTAGATTCAGACCCTTGAGCTGGCTGTAACACATGCAATCAACCGGGAGAGAGAGAGAGCAAACAGACAGAAGATAGGTAAGAGACCCAAATAAATAGCAAACAGAGATTGAACTCTGATTGGGGTCGTATGTTTTGTTACATGTTGGTGACGTGGCAGACCGAACCGCTATCGTAGGAGCAGTTGCAAGTTACATTGTGACGGATGCTATCGGAGAAGATGGTATTGTTGAAACCTCCAGGGCTGCACGAATTCCGGTTGATCTTCGGCCAGTATGGATTGTTGATCTTCGCGGCTATCGTGTTCAGAGCGTCAACTGCCAGACAGGGAAAAAGAGACAGAGAGAGAGAGATCAAGCAACCGCTTACGCTGCACTAACAGACCATTTGGCGCAAAGAAGGAAGAACCGATGGTTTGAGAAACTGTACAAACAATGACGTCGTCTCGTTTGACGAGTGAGACGTGAGTAACCAGACCAATTGCATTTAATGCTGCAGATATACATTCCTCTTCCTAAAATTGAAGGATCCAATGCTCGAAAGAAAAAGGAGAACAAAATAATAAAGGAACGAGAATGTTACACAAATTCCCGCTTCTCAATAGTCACATAACCATAGTGTTTACAAATTTACCGTCGCTCATAGTTTTTAAAATTGCATCGGTAAGGGCCAGTCGAATCGGTTCGACTAGAAACTAGGTAGCCACTAGATCTAGTTTATCTAATTAACCTACATACTTTCTAAACTTAGTTGGATTTGTCTAAATCGGTCAGTTTTTGGTTCAACTGTCAAATCTAACTAAATTGACAATTGAATCGGATGATCTTATACTATTTGGGAGGGCTGAAATGGAAACATGCAATACAATCTCTCGGATTGTACTAGAGTTTTGTTCCTCCTCGGGACAAAAAGTTAATTTGGACAAATCTAGAGTCATATTCTCTTCAAATCTCAGCTCCACAGCAATAGAGAGATGGGAAAATGTTATAGGAGTGCTATAAACTGACAAAATAGGGACATATTTTGGGTTCCCAATGGATATGATCACTAGAAACAATAGAACCCTCAAGTTTCTAATAGACAAGATAAGAGATAGACAAGCTTGGTGGAAAGCAAACCTCTTGTCGAGGGCTAGTTGAGCTGTCCTAGTGAGTTTTGTTGTCTCCTTGATACCCTTACATATCATGCTGTGTACCCTACTCCCGTCCAGCATTTGCAACCCAATAGATATGATTTGTCGAAACTTTCTTTGGGGAGATGATGAGGGTAGACAAAGAATGCACTTAGTCGGTTGGGACAACATCACCCTTCCAAGGGATGAGGGGGGCTTAGGCCTTACTCAAGCTAGAGGTAGAAATTTGGCTTTGCTAGGCAATCTCTCCTGGAGAGCGCAAGTGGAGAACAAGCCTTGGGCATTAATACTACGAGGCATGTATATGGGAGTGAGGAGACAATTTTCTGCAGGTTCAACTTTGAACAAAGTAGCAATCCGAGCAGGTGGGGAGATTTGTGCTTGTGGGCAGCAGTGGATCATTGGCAAGGGAAATGCAGTCAACCTTTGGATGGACATGTGGATGGGTGACTCACCTTTGCTTAACAAAATTTTAGGACCCCTTTCTTTTACAAATTTACATTTAAAGGTTGAAGATATTCTTAATACTAATGGGGATTGGAATTTAGAAGCGCTTTCTGTATAGCTTCCAGATGAAGTCAAGGAAAGAATCACTAGCATTCCAAGATGCCTAGTGGATAGTATGGAGGACAAGCGCATCTGGAAATTCTCGAGCACATGCCACTTTGATAATAGAAGCGCATATGTACTTGCTTGTGGAAGAATGCCGAGCGAGTCAAAGAGTCAATGGAAATGGATTTGGCGAACACAAACCATCCCTCGAATTTAAATATTCCTTTGGACTTGTTGCCATGGGAGACTACCTACTGCTGACTTCCTCCGCCGCAAAGGAATTGATATTCCTTCACAATGTTCGATTTGTCAACTATCTGAGGAAAATATCAATCATGTGCTAAGATCTTGTGCTGCAGCAACTTCCTTTTGGAACAACTTGGACATCCCCCAATCAAAAAGGGCCACCTTTCGGTTACCTATCAAGGAATGGATTCAAATAAATTGTGAGGCATATGAGACCCATTTAGGGATCCCATGGGCAATTATCTTCCCCCTAGCAACCTGGTTACTTTGGCAGCATAGAAATGAGAAAGTTTTTGTTGGGGCTAGACATAATGATTGTCTTCCCAGTTCGTGTCTAGATAGAGCTAAAAAGTTTCATGACTCACTTATCTTTGCTAGTTCACAGGAAAAGGAGTTGATGGAGATTAGATAACCTCCTCCTCCATAGGGATGGGCTAAAATGAATACTGATGGTTTTGTGATAAGGGTTCACGGGAGAGCGAGAGCGGGGGGAGTCATTAGAGGTGAAGATGAGAATTGGATAGTGGGTTTTGGTAGATGTATAGGTTGGGCCACAAGTGTTATAGCAGAGATTTGGGCCTTGAAGGATGGTTAATGGTAGCAAGAGATCTCAGAGTCCAGCACTTGATCATTGAGCTAGATGCAAGAGTCATAGTGGAGCTATTCACTGATTGTAGATTGAACAATCTTCGATTAATGCCTTTCCTTGGATTGCAGAAAGCTACTTCATTCGTTTCAAAGGGTACAGATGCGTCATATCTATCGCGAGGCAAAAGGGAATTGCCGATTGCGTTGCTAGATTGGCTTGTGATCATCATGATGATGGCTTGGCTATCTTTGAATATCTTCCTAATGTTGTTGCACCATATTTTAGGTATGATGTTGTAGGTGGAACAAAGCCTCAACTTGTCAATACTTTTGATATCCTTGAGAACGATCATTATTTGGTTGATAACTCTGTAATTCTGCTTTGATGATTTAATAGAACCCTTATTCACCAAAAATATATATATTTAGTATATAGTATTTTAATCCATAATAACTAATTATTTATTATTATCATTATTTATTAAATAGGTAGTTTGATCATTAAATTCATGATTCAACTCATAAATTCATGAATCTAGGGCTCAACTAATTTCTACTTCAACCCGATTTAAAAAACCATGCAGACGAGAACCAACCACTGCATTTAACGTTGCGAATACATCCTTCTTGAAATTGAAAGGATGATAATAGTGAGTCGAGGAGAATGAAAGTCAATAATATTGTGCGTGGTGAATAGAATGGACAGGCAGACAGTAATACAATTTTTTTGGGTGACATAGCCTACTAGCCATGAACTCAAAATAATAATAATGATAATAATAAAATTTAAACTCACACTAATATGTTAAGTCGATGTTATTGTACTAATATACTTTCATCAATAGTTACATAATTATAGTGTTGGTAAATTTACCATCATACCCACTTCTTTCCATAATAATAATATAGATCTGGATATCTCTATACGCTTATATATATATATACATATATATATATATTTGTACCTTCCTCTGGGGGCAGGGATTGGGAGTGACAAGGCGAGGAAACAGAGCTGAGGAGGAGGAGGAGGAGAACGGAGGCGGCGACGGCTGGAAATGGAAGGAGGTATCCCATCTCCTCCTGATTGATTCTGATCCAATTCCTTCCTTCCTTCTCTTCCTACCAGATCTCTGTGTCTATGTCTGTCTCTGTCTCTGTCTCTGTCTGTGTGTGTGTGTGTTTTGGTTTTTTCTCTTTTTCCCCTGGTGAAGAAATATGGGAGAGGATAAGTGTTGAGTGAAGTGGAGAAATTGTATACTTATAACATAAAACAAAAGAAATCTAGATTTTTTTTTTTAGTGTAAAGCATGCATTGAATATGAAGGGACCCTCTGAAAATTCAGGCGGCGAGAGATGCCACCGAGCTGTCGGTTTCAAACTTAATCCTCTATCCATCGTCCGTTCAAATTCATTCTGACACGTCAGTCAGCTTAAAGTATTTACTAGTTGTATGCTCATTAAACCATGCCAGCTCCTTGAACTGTGCTAGACCATGGGGACGGTGCTAAGCAATGGTTATTAATATTTTCAGAGTTGAAAGGTAAGGATCCGCACGCTGCGCAGAGGGACGATCTTATCACATCCTGCGGTCCAGGATTCGACTTGACTCTCGGGTGGTCCTATTATACATTGTAACTTTCGACCGATGCTGTCGTGTAACACTTAGACACGGCACGTAGTTTGATGACAGATCGGTTGAGCGGTAAAAAAAAAACCCTTCTCCAGTGTTCGTGGCTGAATTGAAGCCAGAAGATGGTTTCCCCCTCTGCCATTCGTACTCGACTCTTCCCCTTCTGACACAAGTCTTTGCCTGGAATCTGATCGACAGTTATTTAATGAAACATTTAAAAAAAAAAACCCCAGGAAAGAGAGAGAGAGAGAGATGCAAACTAACCCTAATAATGTCACCGACAGCATACTAACTTGTCAAGCAAAAAGAGTTTTAACACACTAAGTCAAAGTCTTCGCTGCATTCCCATCCCACCCCAGTCCTCCCAAGGCCCAGGCACCGGCCTTGACAACTAAGCAAGGAGAAGGACTAATTCGGCTTCTTCTTTGAAGTAGACGAGTCCTTACTCCGACGCTTCCCGCTCCGCCCCGCCCCGCCTTCAGATTCCCATACAGATACATAGACCGGAAACTGTGTGCAGCGTAGCGTATTGCCCACTGAAGGGGCAAATTACTATATGAACGCGGAATTGCTAATCGGGAAGAAGCTTGGTCTCTGCAGAGCGACGTCCAGTGTCCTCCCTGTTGCCTGACATAGATGTGGAGGAATCCAACGACGGCCCTTCTGTGGACGTGCTCCTCATGACCTGTTGGCTTTCCTGGGAGAACGAGGACATATGGGTTTGACTGTTGTGTGATGTCCTCTCCAAGGCTCGGAATCGAGGGTCAGGATGCATCGTGATCCTCTTGACCAGCGGGGCTTGTACGGCGGTTTTCCCCTCCAGCATGCTCAACACGGAGGACATGGGAGGTCGAAGCGTCGGAGAGGGGTTGGCGCACAGGAGTGCGATGTTAAGCATCCTCATCGCTTCCTCCTCTGAGTAATTGGAGCCGAGTCTCGGGTCCACGAGCTCGAGGAGGTTTCCTTGCTCTTGCAGGACATAGGCCTTTGTGTTCATGGAAGCAGGAAAAAAACAAACAAGACCATCAGGACGTGTTTTGCTGCTTTCCATTTTCACTTTTTCTCAAGAAGCAGAGGAAAATGTAACAAAGATAATGTGCTTCTCTAAGGAAGAAGAGTAATCCCAGACATTTTAAACATAAGACTGAAGCAAAAGCTGTGTGTGGGGAGGGTAGTTCCAGCAGGTGTTACCCAATCGAGGAGATACACGAATTCCTCCTTGGGGCGGTAACTCGTATTGCTCTTCCCACTCACAATCTCCAAAGCAACAACTCGAAAGCTGTAGACATCTGCCTTGTCGGTCAAGTAGCCCCTCATCGCGTATTCAGGAGCCATGTAACCTCTGCAAATGAGAATGAAAACATGATCACAGCAGAACTCATTATCGAGGTGTGTTTGGATAGATTGGTAAAAGCTACTGACTCACAATGTCCCGGCTATTCTGGTGCTGATATGAGTGTCCTCCTCTTCATCAAGTTTCGCCAAGCCAAAGTCGGAAATTTTTGCGTTTAACTCCTTGTCAAGCAGCACATTTGTCGCCTTTATATCTCGATGAACAATCTTCAGCGGAGACTCCTCATGAAGGTACACCAATCCCCTTGCAATGCCGATACATATTCTCCTCCTTGTCACCCAATCTAGATTAAGCCACTGCTCCTCACGTCCTGATGAAAAAAAGGCTCGTTAAACATGTAGGGAAGAAGGATTGGCAAGAAGAATCTGAAAATAACATCCAGGAGTATTTTCTTAGTACAGTTATTTACCAAAGAGTGCACGGGCAAGACTGTTATTTTCCAGGTATTCATAGACGACCAACAACTGGTTTCCTTCGATACAGCATCCATAGAGGTTCACAAGATTCGGGTGCTGCAGAGCGGAGATCATCCCTATCTCATTTAGAAATTCTCGGTTTCCTTGCCTGGATTTGGAAGATAGCTGCTTCACAGCTATCAACGTCCCATCTGATAGCTTACCCTGAGATTGACAGCATTTTCCCCTTTTCTTGCATCATGTTCGTAGTAGACCGAAACTTTTTTCATAAAAATCTTGGACAGAACTTTGAAAGTATTCGTATTTTACCTTGTACACTGGGCCAAATCCTCCTTCTCCAATCTTATTCTCTGCATCAAAGTTTCCTGTCGCAGCCTTTATTTGTCTCAGAGTAAACCGACCCGTCTGTAGATCTGCACGACGTAATTCTGGAAAGAAAGACAAATTCAAATTTTGTCAGGATGTAAGATCCCAATAACTAAATGCACCTGAATGCATTAACAAAGGGCTCCATGCGCCCTATCGTCTAACCTGGATCTTCGAGATCTCTTCTACCCAAGAAACCTGCCAATCGCAACACCGTCAATATCAGCAGGATGAGAGCGACTGAGGATATCACAATCCCTACTATTGCACCAGTTGAGAGTCCACCTCCTCCAACTTTGAAGTCTGCAAACAGAAAACATGTAGATAAAGTGATCATATGCTGAACTGGAAGAAGGAAACAAATCACAGAAATCCACCAGCCAAAACTTACGAGGAGTCACTGTAATAGCAGATATAAGTGGTCCATGAAAACCTCTGTTAGGAATGGCTGTTGTTCCTTTTCCCGACCAGTACAAGTGGACCTCCAAAGTGGTACCATTGACTGACACATTAAAGTCTCTATATATTCCAATTCCGACACCTCCAGCTGCTTCCATAATATTGAAACTCGTCAGCACTTCTTTGCCCTGCAAGAAAGTAAAGAAAAACAACATGCTAACTGGAGTGAAAGCTGAAGCTTATAGATGGAGCATCCGCAATCGTTCAGGGGGGACAGGAGAATAACTCTCAAGTTTCAGCTACCTGAATAGATACATCGAAGTATCTCCTTCCATTGCTGCTAAAAGTCTCATCATCAGAGAACTGTATTTCAGCAAAATGGAGTCGAACATTGTAACTGCCAGGTATCATGCAGAGTCCATAGTATCTGAGCGAGATCGGGGAGAGCCTGGCAGTTTGGTACAGGACTGAGCCCGTTATGTTCAGAGAAAATGGGTTGTTCGTCGTGTAGAGTCCATTATCCTTATCCAAGTAGTATCCGGTGCTGCTGTAGGCCCACTTCTCATTGAATGCAATGAAGTTAGATGGCCCTCCTTTGCTCGTATCCTCCTCGTACTCCTTGCCCCCAACCTTCTGCTTCTGCCCTCCACAGTTGATAAATAAGGAGCTATCTGCAGGTTTTGTCATCGGACCAACTCAAATTACATAAAATGGAAACCAAACAGGATTATTGAAACGCTGGTCGATAGACTCACATTGGGGCTTTCCAGGACATGGAAGGTCTTTCTTCAAGCACCAAGCAGTTCTAATGACCAAAATGATGGTATTGGAAATAACTAGATGCATCTTAAAGATAGAATAGGATGTTAAGCAAGCAACATACGACTGGAAAACTTACGAGATGTCAGCTGAGGGTGAGAAACTGGAAACCAAGTTCCTGGAAAGGAATGAAACGAATTTAGAAGAGAGAACAATGGATGGCAAACACTTTACCCTTCCTGTTCCCTGTATGTCTACAGAAAAATCTCCTTCCCAAAATATCATCTGATCGAACCGATAAAAGGAAGACAACCTTTTTCAGCCACTGGGGACTATTAAGAACTTACACATTCGACGGCTGGCAAGTTGTTGGTGAAGGGCCCGTGAAATTATTATAGGACAGATCCCTGAAGCAAACTAGGAACGTAAGCAGAAGGAATTCCTCTAACAACTACTGATAAATAAAGGAAATGAGTAGAATTTCATGACAGATTTTAATGAAGTTCAAGGGGACATACAAGTTCTTATTGTTGTTTAGTACCCAATCGGACACTGCTCCACTGAGCAAGTTGTCTGTCAGAAACCTACATTTCAGCAGATACATGAGAGGCATCTCTAGTTTGGAAGAAAGAATTATCCAGGAAAAGAAAGGACACGGATGCTTACAAGAAATTAAGAGCCTTCAAATTTTGAAATGAAACTGGAACTGGACCGGTCAATTTGTTGAAGCTCAGATCTCTGCCCAAAGCATAGGAAAACAAGTTAGGTTTCCTCTTCTTTTCTTGGACTGGCATCAATGTATATGTGCAAGTAAGTCAAATCAACGAACAGAGTGTTCAAAGTTCCTGCTGCTACATCACCGATGTAGCTTGGGATGGTACCGATGAGTGAGCAGTTTCTCAGGATCCTGGGATACGAAAGTCAAGAGTAAGGGGCACCCAAAAGCAAAATGAAAAGAGAAGTAGACAAGGTGAGGGAGAATGGGTGCACCGGGTATAAGTATGAGATCAAATTTACTCACAGGTACTGCAGTTTAGTAAGGTTTTGCAAATTGGGGAAATGCGAGCTCGAGCCACCCAAATCAGAAATTCTCCTGAGATAACAATCAACATGTGGAAAGTAGCACAGATGTTAGTGACTTCAACTGGTACAAAATATCATCGTTATAGAACGTGGGACACGGTTTTGTCTAGGAAAGAGTTCCTCACAGCTGCCTCAACTCTTCTAACAGAGATACGGAAGAAGGGATGGGGCCTTCCAATCCTGAGCCTTCCATGTCACTGAAAAAAAAAATTATCATGCTATAGCTTTAGGGGGGAAGGATATTCAGCAAATCTTCTCAGGTTTTGCTTGTAAATAAAACATTCTGCATCAAGTGAGATGGAATGCTGCAGTACTCACATCCTAGTAAGTTTTGTCCAGTTCCCGATAAATTCTGGTATTTTTCCTGATAGTGAACTCCCATCTATCAGACTGCAATAGCATTCTGGATGTTAATCTATCTTATATTGGATCCCATGTACTTATCCAAGAAAAGATTCTCCCGTTCTGTCACTTACAAGTCAGTAAGGTTCTTCAGGTTGGCAAATGATCCAGGTATCGTCCCAGTAAAATTGTTTGCTGACAGAAGGCTGCAAAGCGACAAATGCTAAGCTAGAAGGTTTCTTCGGCTAACTGTGAGTTTTCAGTTCATAAATGTAAACTTACAGCCTCCTCAATCTTCTCAACTTTCCTAGGTTGGGGTCCAAAGGCCCCCCAAGCAAATTATCATCCAAGACTCTGTAAAGGAAGAAGGAAAAAACGGAGAGAAACTATCACGAGGCCTGACACAACATAACACAATTTTAAGATTTAAAACATTTGACAACTTACAGCTCCTCGAGAGTAGCTATGTTGCCCATTTCCTTCGGGATTGTTCCACTGATCCGGTTACCCAGAAGAGAACTGAAGTAGACCACTTGATTGATCATAAATTCGTAAAAGATTTCCGCCTTTTCCATTAATTCTCAACTGCCATTAAAGGGGAGGTAAAGGCGATAGCTTTACTTACAGTTTGACGAGTGGGATCTGAGTAAAGTTGGTGGGAATTGTTCCATTAAGGTAGTTGAAAGTAAGATCACTGCAGTGTTAATTAGAACAAATCTTCATAAGATCAATCGACTACTCTACGGAAGAAAAAGACACAGCTGCAATCCGGCTAGCTAGTAAACGAGACTCACATTTCCTCCAAGTGAGCAAGTCTCCCGAATTCTCCAGGGATGACGCCGGTCAGGTTCATGCCCTTGAGCTGACTGCAACACGCACGCACACGTTAGAGCAAGCAGAACGAAAGGATAGGTTGTGAACGGAAGAAACGAATCTGACTTTCGGGGTTACATGTTGGTGACGTGGCAGACGGAATGGTTATTGTAAGAGCAGTTGCAGGTGACATTGTTAACGAGATAGCTGGCCACGAAAAAGCCATTAAAGCCGCCACTCCTACTGCATGATGTCCGGGTGACCTTGGGCCAGTGCGTGTTCTTGAGCTTCGTGGCTATTGCGTTCAGAGCGTCAACTGCCAGAGAGAAAATCAATGGATAGTAAGTACCACATGGTCACGGTCAATCATAAATATCACCTGGAACACTGCTGTAAAGTGATGAATATATTGAGAATGGATGGATGGCAGGTGAGGTGAGCGAGCACCAGCGGCCAGCCACGCCCAATCCTCTCAATAATTGCACCCGACGACGCCATATTTGACAGCGACAAGCTCATGGAAATTATCTACCCGAGAACAACGTCAACAATAACGCAGAAGACAACATTGCACTGTGACATCATGGCACTAGCAGCACAAGTTCATGCATCTTGTAACTTTGGACCGGACTATTTCCGCATTCCCGTGAACTCGGATAATAATTATTAAATATATTAATAAGAAATGCCAAATTATGTTGTTCTTTTCTTTTTCTTTTTCTTTTTTTTTCACTTTTCTTGTGACTGAAACTAGTTCTACCCAAGACAAGCAAGCCTCAGACAATGATGACCCTTTTAAAGCAGGAGTAAATTTTCCAGTAAAACTGAGTTCTAAATCTCATCTACAGGGGAAACACTTCACAGACAATTAATCTCCGAACAAATCCATCAAAGAGCTCAGTTTAATTTCCAATCCTCGAGGCCAAAGCCCAGGAAGCAACACGAACTGCTGGGAGGAAAGGAATCACTTTGACCGCACGTTAAGTTTCCAGACTCTGTGCAAATTGTCTGTTTTAGCACCGGGAGTTCACGGTGAGTTTCAATGATTTCTGCATAGTCAACTCCTCCATCGCATCCACTGCTAGTTCCTTCTTCCTCGATCCTTTCAAGTGTTTGCTAAACCAAGTTCGATAATTAACTGGTAACTGTAAACGGGGAGTGATTAAGTTGTGATATCGCCATTCACGTACCTTCATCTGGGGGCAGAAGTTGCGATTGACAGTGCCAAATAACAGAGCAGAGAACGAGAAGAGCAGAGGCAGCGGTCGCTGAAGATGGAAGGAGCTGATATCCCATCTCCCGATTCTTGCGTACGAGTTCCTTCCGAGCTTGAGCCGGACCCGAACGAGCGGCAGCAGCCTTGGATCAGTCGAAGAAAGATGACACGAACTGCAGGATTAACCGCGACCGCACTGAACCGGAGTGCAAGCAGGCCCAGGGAGAAGAGGGTTGCGTAGAGGGCGTCTCCTTGTGGGTGATTTTTTTTTTCTATTTTTTTTCGGAGAAAGATGAGACGGAGAGCAGTGCAGAAGCGGCTGGTCCTTCCAGCCACTGCAGAGATAATAGATATAGATAGAGCTCTCTGTAAAAATTCACCCCAGAGTCAACGTGGTCAGGGCAACTCCGGGTCAATCTCACCCAGACCTATAAGATATATACCCAATTCAATTTTCTTGGTGCTGGAAGAGTGTATCGGATCCATTTTTCTAGGACCACATTGCGCTGTCTCGCTGGCCTTTCCTTATTTTAAAGCAAGTTGATGCGATTGTCGTTGGTGTAAAACGTTTATTGGTTGATTTTGCTAATAACAGTCAGGCACAAGTTAGGCAGGGTAAAACTATCATAAAAGACGATGAGTTGACAGTTAAAAAACTTAAGAACTCCAAATCACGCACATGTTGGGCGTTAATCCACATTCAAAGGGGGCTTGAGTAAAGGGCCGGCGGCCATGGTCCACCCACGGATACGTACCCTCTTCCCAGCCAGCGAGCCAGCCACCGTCTGATACCAACCCACTTGTCGGCCAAAGGTCAATAAAGTTCTGCATCATCTTGACTGTGTAGTTCGTAATTTGTTAAATTGACAGTCCAAGAAGGTCCACATAGCCGGCCTCATGCCTGTCAAATTCGTTTGCTTTTTGCCCTGAATTCCGTTTGGACTTAAATGTCTTCATGAATGTGTACGCACCCTGGTACACGGCCAAATCATTGGAGCCCTGCCAAGTAACCTTTTTCACCCTTAAAAATAATTTCAAGGGTGGAAAAGATTGGCATTGATGGTCAAATTTTGTCCATTGGATCAATGGTCAAATTTGCCAAGTATTTTTTTCAATTCGTACTAATTTCACAATAGTTCATTGTAGTTACAACTTTAGACCAGTTCAATGGTAAAACATACCATACCAATTCTAGTTCAATTGTCCTTGTTCTTGAACTCAACTCAATACCGTCTTTTAGCTCAATACCGATTACATACCGGTTTTGGGTTTTTTCCCTGCAACTGGTCACTGCCAGCACAGTCCTCCTAATGGCTTTTCCTAGTTCTAGTTGCTGGGAGAGTCCACCTCCCAATCCTGTTTGATTTAACTCGTTAATCTCAATCCAAAAATTAAACCAGACATTTCGGGGGGGTGGGGTGTGGTGGGGGTGGCGTGGTGGTGGGGTTTGAGGGTGAAAAACAACAACCTGATAATGTATATCATCATCATCATCATCATCACCAGCATCATCGTTTGTGTCTCTTTTTTATTACGTGATTAAGTAAGGGAGCGATGCAGCATCAGCAGTTGGCCCTCTTCCAAGTCGTGAGGGACTCTCTCGTGTCTTTCTTTTTTCTTTCTTTCCCTGAGGTGCTACCAATCCACTGTGTTGTCCTGCATTGCTGATGGTCAATAAAGGTTGCATCCTCTTCCGATCGTGTCGTTTGTAAGCTGTACTCTGTTTGGCAACTGATCGCGCAGAAAGGTCCATACAGCCGGCTTCATTTTTTTTTTAATTATTATTTATTTTCTTGCCATGAAGTGCATTAGGGTTTGAATTTTAAATGGCTTCATTGCTATGTCCGTACCCTCGACCCCACCTCAGTCTCCCGAATTTCCAAGCGTGAAAAAACTTGGANCATTAGGGTTTGAATTTTAAATGGCTTCATTGATATGTCCGTACCCTCGACTCCATCCCAGTCTCCCGAAAAAACTTGTAAACTTCAATACCATGGACTGAGGGACGGAATCAAAGCCCACACTCTGGGTGATAATCTCCACCGACACATTACGTCGTCGTTCGTTCTCCCTCCCTCACGACTGGTAGCTGGGGGCGGAAGCTGACTCACTCCTCCTATAGCTAATAACTAGCCGCTGGGAGGAGGAGATGGCGGGGAGAGCACTCCTCAAATCTTTTTTTTTTTGTTTTTGGGGTGGTAAGAAGTGGACTCCCTGATGGCACATCTCCCGTTGATTTTAATCCGTTAACCTAAAATCGACAATTAATCTCTCTATTTCCATGCAAGAATGCTCGTCCTCTGATCCCTCTCTCTCTCTCTCTCTCTCAAAAGTGGAGAAGGGTCCCCTTCGCCGGCCGGCCCGGCGGAGTAGCAATGCGCCCACAACACTTCCATCTCTCGTCAAGTTGTGCTCTTATCTGCATACTCCCTGCCACCTCGGTGGCCGACGCCGCCCAGCTTCCCGATGATGAAAGTCTCATCACTTAACAACATCTTAACTCGATCAGTACTGTTATCCTGCTGAATTCTACATTTCTTCATGAAGTTCCTTCTCTCCATCATCGTCTGTATATGAACAAACGAACGAACGAACGAACGAACGAACGATATCGACCGTATTTCCTGGGTCAACTCTGTGTGTGTGCGCGCACATGATCTACAGTGCAAGCGCCGAATGATATTATTTGTAGCTTTCGCGCTTAAAAAGACGAGCTGGGACTTCAACGTAAATCCGTGCAACGGAACGGCCCCCTGGGTCGATCGTGTCCCCGTCCGATGATGCTGTCACCTGCGACTGCTCTTACTCCAGCAACACCGTCTGCCATGTCACCAGCATGTAAGCTGGTGCTACTTAGATACATACATATAGAAATATATGTTATCTCCCTCGGTCCACCTTCGAATGAATTAAATGAAATACCTCAACATATACTTACTGTGGCAACTGCACCAATTAATTGCGTGGCGTCGCGTGAAAGATTGCTATATATAATCTCGAGGACATTTAGTACCTCATTGCGAGCCGAGAACTCCGCTCGGGGCTCCAATGATTCGGAATCTACGAGTACGTACTCCGAGTTTTCGCCCAGCCCAAGCCACAGTCAGTAACTCAGCGCAGGCCCAGCCCGTAAACTCCTGGGCCTTCCGATACGTGATAAGAATTTTATTTTTATTTTTATTTTTACTTTTTCCTTTTTTATTTATTTAGAAGAATATTTTATTTATATATATAGCTGATCGCTGAAGTGGCATTCACTTCAGGTGGACTCCGCCGCCGGACTCTGCGAGGCTCCCTCACCTCCAAAACCTGTAAGTGAAAGCTCGTCTCGTAATCTCCGCCATTTTCTGCTCTCTCAAGCTTCAGTTGGCGGACTCTTCTTTGATTTGGCTCTCTGTGCAGAGAGTTTAGGCTAAATTATTAAATTTACTGTGAATTATAATAATTAAGTTTATTTTTATTTAAAAATTTAAATTAATAAGTGATGATAGTAATTTTTTTTATAAATTCGTAACTTTTTACTCATTCAATCGATATAAAATCATATATGGCGCCAAATTTTCTCATAAATTCATAATTTTTTGTTTATTCAATCGATATGAGATCATATTATCTCAACCCTGATCTCTCTTCACATGAAAGGTGCCATTAAATACTCGCTTTCAATAATTATCTAGAGTCGAGCATTTTTCTTTCGGTTTTGATCACAAGTCGGGCAATTTTTTTTCATACTCGGACTTATATCAACTGAATATAAGTCAGATTTCCAAAGTTGAGTTGGGCGATATGTGAGTATATTAGTTTTGATACCAGAATATGCTACGCACGGTTATCTAACTGAAAAGGCAGATGTTGTTTACAGTTTTGGGATTGTAGGCTAGCAGTTAGCGGTCGGAGCAACACCTCTATCTTCTTAGTTGGGTAATGTGTTATTGTTCTTCTTCTTCTTCTCTTCTTTTTTACTTGCAAATATATCTGTTCATCTGCATCTATATTTCCAAAGGAAAAGGAACACACATGACATATGTAATAGAGTATTCATGAAAATTGCAATAAATAGTAATATGGATATGATCATATATCTCCTCAATATCCATAGTATGTGCTAGTTCTGTACAGACTATGTGCTGAGTCTGCACATACCTGACGATTTCACTCTAGAGTGTAGAAACTAGTTATCTGCAGATGCCTATGATCGCACATTTATTCCCACTGTCTATTACATATTGCTGTTTGCATTTTTCTCTATACGAATAGGATCTTGAATTGTGATATTTCTTATCATGAATGGCGCTATGTCCTTTACTTCTAGGCACAAGCTCTGAAAGAGAGAGGGACACTGATGGACCTGATCGATCGAAGACTGGGCTCTGACTTCGATAACGATGAAGCAATGGTGATGATCAATGTTGCTCTTTTATGCACTCACATCACTCCATCACTCCATCAGTCAGACCCACCATGCCTTCGGTTGTGAGAATGCTCAAAGGCAGTGAAGTAGTCCCTGCAATAGTCCCAGATAGTTCTGTTAGCGAGGACGATGCAAAACTCGAAGCCATGAGGAGGCACTTTATGGGACACGGAGGAGGAGATGAGGAGACAAGTGAGAGGAGTGACAATGACATGCCACTGGCTGGCTCTTCTGCATCCTCCAAAGATCTCTATCCAGCAATTTTGAGTTCTGATTATTGGCGGAAACGAATTTGATGGCTGCTTATATCTTTAAAGGCATCTTCCCTGTTCAAGTACATTTTTTATTTTGCATGTATAAAGAAGGAAAGAATAATCTTGATTTTGTGCAAATACTGCAATGAAGAAGGGTGAAGTCAAGATAAAAAAAGGTTGCATGTGGTGTACTTCTATACTTGGTGCGATAATGCAATCAAGTAGATTAGGTATGGAATCCTGGTGAATTGTTGCTTCTATCGTAGGAAAATTTTCGTATCTGTCACCTTTTACACAAACAGATCTTAAATCTTGTCAATTGGCAGAGGTACAATTAGGGGCATTAAAATAATTGAAAAAAAAAATCAAACTGCACCATTGAATTGAATTGAACCGAACAGGAGAAAAAAGAACCAAATTGGAATGGGAAACACATTTATTCTTTTGATGCGCTGTTGTACGTTGCTGTTACTTATCTGAGCACTGGTTTTCCACAGCCAAGCCACAGGGCAATAATTGTCAGCACGCTAAATCTGTTTTGTTCATCTTAATGATTAGCGGGTTGCTCTGGTCTGTATATTATAACGCATCATGAAGCAAGTAGGGCAGACCATATTTGAAATGTTCAACTGCTACTTGGAAGTTTCAGCCATTGGGGTTCACACGCCACTTCAACAATGGGATGGAGAAAAAGGGTTCTCCAATTCTTCCAAGTCAAAAGTCAACTGTGGTATAATTTTTAATATGAATTGACACTTCTCTCTCTTCTTTTCTGTGTTGAGCTTTGAAGGAGGAGCAGCAGGTAATACAACATCCACCTTCTTGCAGGAGAGTACTCCTACTACAGAATAGTGCCAGTAGAATGTTTCTTCACCAACAAGGATCTGTATTTGCTCTGGTGGCAACATTGCTGCTTGGCCTGTCAACTTTCACTCCTGGTGATCAGTTGGTCCCGGATGAAGGTACATCCATATCTTCACCTATTTATATGTTTGTATGTTTACACTATTGTTGGAAATACTGCATTTATCTGTTGCTGGATGATTAGAAAAGTTACCTTGGATTCTTTGTTGAATGAGCCATGGGCTTTCTTTCATATGCCTAGTGCAGCAACTTCCTTGGATATAGTATACTCTGAGGAAGTTCATAGATATGGTGAATTAATCTACAAATCAGTCTCCAAGGTCATAACAGGGTATAATAAAAGTGCAATAGCTGTATGGTTAGAACCATTATGTAATATAATCTGAGATTGTCATATATATATATATATATACACACACACACACACACAGAGACTATCTAAAACATTTTTGAGGTCAATATAGCCCAGACAAATTAATTGTGGATGTATTATAATCATGTTTGATATATACATTCATTGCTATACTTCAATTGATACTCCATGTTCATGAGAATCTACCTTTGTTCCATTAGGAGGTTATCATAGTTGTTTGTTGGTGATAGTGGAAGCTCTGAAGGACATACGCAGCACATTGGGAAGACCTGAATATAGTGATTACACTGGGCCAGATATATGCACTCTCAGTGCTGGCACCTTCACCTGCAGCTTCAATTTCAATTACAGTAGCAGTAGCAATTGCACCAATATCACCACTTGCAAGACGGAAAGGAGGGGATCATATTCAAATTACTGCCATGTTGTTAGCATGTAAGTGTATATACTAATTTTTGTGGAATCTCCAGACCATAGATATACCTTATTGCATCCAATTTCCATTTTATTGTCTTGTCAATATTTCTGTAATTGTTCTATACAATCATTATCAGCTGTCATGTGCCACCCAGCCAGAAGAACAGTGTTCTGAGTGAACGGCAAAATGCCAGGAACTCTCCCCCCTGAACTTGTTAGACGCCCTTACCTTCAAAACCTGTAAGCATAAAAATCATCTCTGATTAATTGCAGTGACAGCTTTTCATCCTTTTTCCATTCTTAAGACCAACAATATCACTTGCTCAGTGACCTCTCCTTTAACTACCTCGACAGCTCAATTCTGTCAGAATGGGGCTCCATGGTGAATCTCCTATATATGTATGTATTTCTCTTTCTCTGGACTCAGACAATAAGAGCATCGAGTTTGCCTTGGTTGATGATGATTCTTAAATGCCATATGTCATAGTTCCTTTGCCAGCAACCAACTATTGGGGTCAATCCTGAAGTAAATTAGAAATATATCCACTCTAGTGACCTTGTAAGGGGTAAAAAAATCATTCAATCCGTTGAGCATTTTCTCTTCCAATTAGTCTTTTTGGAGTTGTTCAATTTTTCTGTGCAGAGATCTCTGGATGAATCAGCTTTCAGGAGTTATTCCTGAAGAACTTGGAAATCTGCAAACAATGTGAGATCCCCCTCCAACATCCAAACCCCTGTCCTATCTTCTTGATTTATTATTTTTTTCATTCAAATTAGCTTTTTAAACGTTGATGGATCTTAAAGTTTGCTCATCTTCTTGTTCTTTAGGTTTCTTTCCTCAAATAATTTTAGTGGAGAGCTGCCACCAGCACTCGCGAATCTGACATTGCTCAAGGAAATCTGAGTTGTATATCTTGAGGTCCTCTGAAGTCAGCATCCTTTATTGCGTAGTTTTACCCAATTTTCTTATTGTAAAACATACTGCAGCCAGCTCAGTGATAATAGATTCATCGGAAATATACCTGATTTCACCTGAAGCAGGAGAAATCTCCAAAAATTATGAAGAAGATCATATATGTCTAAGTTAATTGACTTCATTTGAGATTTCATGATCAACAGAGTGCTTCATGCAAGTGGCTTACAAGGGCCAATTCCATCTGTCGTTGCAGCTTTGGAAAACTTAACTGACTTGTGAGTATGGCACCTTTAAGTAAGTTTTTTTTTTAAAATTAGTGATTTGAATGGGATTGAAGCACCTTTTCCCTAAATTAACAGCCAAGGCATTACAGCACTATGAGTGATTTCTCATTTTATGCTTGATTTGTAATAATAACAGGAGGCAGTGTCTCAAAATGCATTTTTGTCTATTCTTAGGATTCTAAGAAGCTGCAATCTCACAGGAGAGATACTTTGTGATCCACCAGTGTTTAAATGGGCAGGGTTAAGAACCCTGTGAGTATTGGCCTCCTTTGACAAGAACAGTTCTTTATCTTCATTTGTTACATGCAGATGGTATGAACTCTGCAGAGGCATGGGTTCTGCAGGATATTAATCCCCTAATACTTTATTGACTTGATAAGATCTCGACTAGATTTTTCTTCCTCTATCTCTAATGATAAAATTTCCCAATGATTTTCCATGGAATATCTCAATTTGCCATAAACAATGTTTGGATAGGCTATACAATCTACATTCTCTAACCCCACATTGAATAAGGGTATGAACTGAGGCCTGAGTCTCTTGCTAGATGGAAGCATACCTGTTGGTAGTTTATCTTCAGTCACTTTGAGAAGTACATTTTTAAGTGATAGGGTGTATTGTACCATTGGCTCTTAGAAAATAGTATCTTAAATGATGGTTTTAGGTGAAGAATCAGTTCTAATAATATGTTCACAAGCCATCGTTCATAAGGAAGTTTTTATTAGTAGATTTTCTTTTTGCATATGATATATTTGCTTGACTTTTTATGCTTTCTTGTCTTAGTCGCTGAAAATGATAAGCTATCCTGCCTCTAATTCTTGTTTTAATTTTTTCACAGTGATGTCAGCTTCAATAAACTAAATGGAGAAATCCCAGACGGTTCTCCAAATTTAACTGCTGCCTCATTCATGTAAGCAGATTGGTTCTTTGCCAAAAACTGTATTGGCATTCCTAGTATGTGATCATCTCAGGCTGTTCCACTGCCTTTTTTCTACCTGTAATCATAGAGCTGAATCAACTTGATTTCTTGAAGTCATTTTTTATTCAAATTAAAGAATTTTTTTTAGACAATTGTTTCTCAAGGTCTCAAGAGGGGTTCTGCTTTTAAGGCTAATTGTTTATCTGGAATCTTCGTTGTCTCAGTTGAAACAACTCCAAACCACGACACCAGGGCATGCACTGGTCATGTGGGCTTCCACTTTACTTGATTCTAAAATTGTCCTAGCAATGCGGTATCATAAAGTGGTCTTGAACAGTGGAACTCAGAATATTATGAGGACAGTTGAAAGGTGGCATCACTGTAAACCCATTTAAGTGTTAAAACCTGATGGAATTAATATAGGTATAGATTGTTGATAATTACTGCAAAATTATTATACTTCACCTGAGCAGAAGAAATTTTCCTTTTTTAGGTTATGCTGCTAAAGCTTCAAAGGCTCTTAATCCAATACAAGTATCTTGTATCTGAGACAGATAGTTAAGATTTCTATTTTAGCTTAAATTCCTAGTATTTTTTGAGCAATTGGAATAGCTTATGTTGACTTATTTCAGGTATCTAACTGATAATCAACTAACAGGATTGGTGCCTCATTTTATAAAGAAGAATCTGTATAATATGTAAGTTTCTTTTTTTGAAGTTTGACTAAGCAAGCTATATAGTTTCTTCTAGGCATCTTGTTCTTATATAAGTAAATACATATCTCCACTGTATTTTATAATAGAAGCAAATGACTCTATATTATTCTAAGTTACCCTCCATGATTGTTCCATACAAGTCATTGATTTTACTGACTCATCCAGTGATGACTATATTTGAAACCTCAAAAACTCATGTTAATCCAATTGAATCAATGGCCTTTGTGTGGCAAATAAGAGAGTAAGCAAAGTCTACGCATAACCAAAGCAATTAATAATGTCAAAATAAACAAAAAAAAACAAAGCAATTAATAGGTCAAATATAATTTACATATTTCCCATGAATGTTCAAGCACTCAAATGATATCTGTTTAATTTACATGTTTTTGTCTGTGTGTCTGTTTACTTGTTTTTCACTCAGTAAGCTAATCCCAATCTTTTTATAAATGGAGAAAGTGATCTTTCTTACAACAACTTCACAGAAGTTGAATCAGGATGTCAAGTTGGAAGTGTGTACATTCCACCTATGTCAATAATGATTTAAAATCTTTCCTCAAATATGCAGAGTCAATTACTTTATTCTTCCTTCTATAGAAAATTGGACCATGTGCACTCTGAGTCTTGATATCATTGTCATGTGTCCTTTCATGAACTTGTTTGCAAGCTCCTCAAAAGCCAAAGACCTGTATGGTCGAAAAAGCCTGACTTTGAGGACTATCTGCTACTTTCTTCCATTTTCTTTCTTCGCATAATTTGATACCATGAGAATGATCCTGACTTGTTGGGAACCTTCATATTTCTCCAGAGGAATCATTTCATGCGTAAGAAGTATTGAATGCCCAAGAAGTAAGTTCAAATTCCAAACATTTACTCAAGACCTTTAGGTGGAACATCTTTGCTTCCTGGAGAAGTCTGAAAACAACTTTGCTTCATTGATCTTGGAAATGTTTCACCTTCAAAGACTTCTCTTTCCCACTTTGCTGGCATATACAATCTCTTCATAAATTGTGGAGGAGGAGAAGTGACTATTGGGTCCCAAAATTACCATGATGATGTATCTCCAACAGGGCATCCAAGATTCTTCTTGAGTGGGTACAACTGGGCTTACAATAGCACTGGTCATCTTCTTGATGATGATGGCCAGACAGAGGCATATGTTATGTCAAACATGTCCACAATTCCTGGGGAGCATCAGCAACTTTACATAACTGCTCGTCTCTCTCCTCTCTCTCTGACTTATTATTGGGTTTGTCTCATGAATGGAAGCTATACAGTGAGCCTCCATTTTGCCGAGATAATGTTCCATGATGGCGACCTTGGAAGGTGTGTTTTTTATGTTTATATACAGGTAATAATTACTCATGCTTTCTTTATGTGTCCTTAATCAGACTATTAAGATCAACTACTTAACGTGCATTTGTTGCATATTGAAACGTTGGCAAATTGTGTGAAGAAGGTTGTCAAATGGGAACTTCATGACAGGCAAGAAAAAGGGGAGAGTCCTAGTTAGACTACTACTGTGTGCAGTGGCCAGATGGGAAAAGGGGGATCAGGGATTCAAACAGATTGGGGAAGGTGGTTTTGGTCCCGTATACAAGGTATTGGAACTACGCATCTTGACTCCTGTAATGCTGACATACAGCTATCGTTATCCTAGTAGGCCGAAAAGAATCTACAATGGTAAAATATTTGGTAATTTGGCACTGCAGGGTGTTCAAGTCTGATGGAACCCCTATTGCAGTAAAGCAGCCCTCATCCAATTCAAAGCAGGGGAGTCGTGAGTTTGTGAATGAGATTGGGATGATTTCTGCTCTTCGGCACCCTCATCTTGTGAAGTTCTACTGATGTACCGAAGTGAACCAGCTGCTGTTGGCATGTGAATACATGGAGAACAACAGTCTCGCGCATGCCTTATTCAGTAATTTTTTTGGATCTCATTATGTGTTCCATGTTTTCTAGTATGCTTGTGCAAAGTACCTAGACTCTTCTTTTCTCTCTTCTTTTCTCTCTTCTGTGAGACAGAAGAGATGCATGGAAATATCAAGAGGTTTAGCTTATCTTCATCAAGAATCAAGGCTGAAGATTGTGCATAGGAACATCAAAGCGACCAACATGCTCCTCGACAAGGACCTTAACCCCAAGATTGCAGATTTTGGTTTAGCAAAACTTAATGGGGAAGACAATGCCATATTAGCACCAGAGTTGCAGGAACATTGTCAGTCCATCTTTTTCTCGTTCTCCAGCTTTGACAGGAATATAGTTGCCAGTAAGAACATTCAGCGAGAGAGGGAGATAGCAGATTTAAGAAAGAAAATGAATGAATTGTGACAACTGCCGGATTTACTTTACTTGAAAATTTTCAGAAAATTCATGGGGCCAGTTTCTTGCCTTAGGAACTACAACTGCTACTGCAGCAACTCAATAATATTTTTGTCGGTTTTGCAGTGGATATATGGCACCTGAATATGCGATGCAGGGTTACCTTACTGACAAAGCAGATGTCTACAGTTTTGGCATTGTTGCCTTGGAGATTGTCAGCGGTCAGATCAACTCTAGTTTTCAGCGTAGGGAGGAATCCTTCTGTCTAATGAACGATTGGTTAATGATGTAAACCACTCGCACTGCTTGAATTTGCACCTATTGATAACATTGGCACCAGAGATATCAGAGGTGAGCTATTTTTTTCTTATCAACCGTCCTTGTTTCTACCGATACTGTTAATCTTGAAACAGGCCTGCAATTTGAAAGAGAGTGGCAACTTGTTGGACGTAGTCAACCCAAGGTTGGGTACAGACTTTGATGAGCCTGAGGGCAGGATAATGATTGAGCCTGCATCAATCTGCACAAGTGCATCCCCATCAGCCCGGCCTCCTATGGCTTCAGTGGTGAGGATGCTCGAGGGTGAGGCTGTGGTGGCGGAATTAAGTTCTTGTCATGGCGACGTGACAACGACAAACTGGGTTGATTTTTCTGGCGATGGAGACAGTAATGAGACTGAGTCTCTAACCCAGACATGGGGCACAACAGATGAAGTGGGGCATATATTTTTCTACCCCGGTGGAACATTTCTCCGTAATAAGTGGTCATTCTTCTTACGCGCTTACAGGGGGCTCCATGACGACGTAGGCCTTGGCTAGTGGTCAGTGTATTCTTCCAAGCATGTGTGTGATTCTGGCCCGGGCTTGCCGGAATTACACGAATCTGAGAAGGTTTGATGGCTGCTCATCAGAGTGTGATCTTGTGACGTGCACCTTTAAAGACGTTATTTGCGTTAGACTGGGGGAAAAGATTGAATCAACTGTAAAATTTCCTTGATTATGTAAATATCATATTACCAAGTCAAGCGTCTTTCTTCCGAGGGGATCTCTCCTTCTAATTACAAGTAATACCGAAGAGCCCCTCTAGTACTTGATTGATGATCTCATCGCAGACCGAACCTTCCAAATACTGCTAGAGCAAAGTCTCTAGTACGTCTCTTATGATCGGCATGGCTGGCCCATTACGAGGCGGACCACCGGAGGTGAAAGAGCTGAGTAATACGAGAGGAGCTGGTGAGCATGACCGAGCCAGGGATGTTGGTTGATATTACGAATCTCTCGCTCTTAGGGAAAGACGGGCATCCTTTGGATCTATGGCCTCGGTGGAAGGACAGCAATGGTTTGCAGCCACTGATGGTTTAGCCAGTGTTCCCGATACTTGGAACGAAATTCCTGACAATCTCATTCTCTGAATGTGGGAACGAAAAAAAATATCTGTTCATCCTTTGTCTTTGACTATTACTTGGAAAGCAAAACTTTGGTCAATTGTCTCTCTGATGACTAAAGAGGAAAGACAATTAATTCTTGCCACCACCCAAAAAGATATTCTTGCAAAATTAAGCAGTCAATGCCCCTTAAGTGGGCGTTACGTAATTGAGACTAGTTACCCTTTAATTCATGCATATAGTTCTGTTTCTCCTCTTCATCAATCCTCTTATGCCTTTTCCCTTCCATTCAAGCCATGTCCTATTATCTAATTACTGCGTTCTTTCTTGTGTTAATCTCCCGGAGCGTTGACTCGTACGGGAGCTCTAGCCGGCAACAGTTTGAACAGGAGATCATGCAGATGAAGGACTGTGATTTGTTCAAGGGGAGCTGGGTCTATGATGATTCCCTCCCAATCTATAACTCAACTGTCTGTCCCTTCATCGGACAGGGATTTGATTGTCTTAGGAATGGTAGACCAGATCATGACTACCTCAAGTACCGGTGGAAGCCTGATGGCTGCGATATTCCAAGGTCAGTCTAGCTTCCTGGAGTGTCTGATATCGAACCAAATCTCATGCCGTCGATTCAATGATAATACTGAACGTTATGATGAGCTGATGACATTCATTATATTTACGATTGTTTTCACAGATTCGATGGTCGGAATTTTCTGGAGGTGCACAGGGGAAAGAAGATCATGTTCATCGGAGACTCCCTGAGCAACAACATGTGGCAATCCTTCACTTGCTTGCTTCACACCTCAGTCCCAGAGGCTAAATATTCCAGAACCCATGAAGACAACAGTGACCTCTCTGCTTTCTCTTTTCCAGTCCGGGATCTTCCTTTGATCTGTTTATCTTGGCCTATCTTCTTGTGTGGATATCTTGCACAGCACACTCAGTTGTCCTTGTTTTCCCTCTCTTGAAAAGCATTTCGAAAGAAGGCACTATTAATGTCATACTAGCCTTACAAAATCTAATCATCCATTGTAATACTTTTCGATCCTGAATAGGACTATGGGGTGACGATAATGCTAGTCAACGATATGTTCTTGGTGGACCTGGTCGAACAGAATGAAGGCTCCATGCTGAAACTCGACAGCATTGCTGCCAGCAGCGAGAGGTGGAAAGGGATGGACTACTTGATCTTCAACACTTACCACTGGTGGTTCCACGCTGGTCATCTTCAAACGTATGAACTGGTTAACCTACTGCACTGATGCAACTGATTGCATGTACCAACTCAATGACGGCTTCAAACTTTTCCAGGTGGGAATTTTTCCAAGTTGGAAACAAGTTTTACAAAGACATGGATCGACTGGAAGCCCTGAAGATCGGACTAACTACTTGGTCCAAGTGGATCGACTCAAACATCGATCCCCGCAAGACAACAGTCTTCTTCCAGGGAATATCTGCCTCGCATTTCAAGTAAGCTTTTACTGTACAACCCAATCTTCCTTCCCCCACCTCACACTTGCATAATACATATCCGGATTCTGGGAGATTCCTAGCTTGATCCTATCCTATTCTGCACTATTTACTGTTGAAGCTCTATTGCTGCAGTGCCCAGGAGTGGAATGGCACAGGTTCAATGGGATGCGAAGGGGAGACACAGCCAGTGCTGGGATCAAAGTACCCCTCACCCGAGATCCCTGGGAAGGCCATAGTAGAGGGTGTCCTGAGCCTGATGGTGGCGCCCCCACACTTTCTAGATATTACACTGCTCTCCCAGCTCAGAAAAGATGGTCATCCTTCGATCTACAAAGGGCACGGAAGCAGGTTCAGAGATTGCAGCCACTGGTGCCTCGCCGGTGTCCCTGATACTTGGAGTCAGCTTCTCTATGCATCTCTTTTAAGAATGTAAGCTTTCTTTCTTCTGCGATCCTTTCATACCGCAATCCTTACTTCTTTTAGGCATGTTTCTCGAGTATGACAGGCAGCAATACCGATAACTGTTTTTTCAGGGAAGGTGTCGATCTGGGCAGAGCACCGGCCTCGAGTCCTGGCAACATGAGTCCTTTTGATGTTCCTGGCCAATCTTCACATGAGTCAGAGGGCCGGACGCCAAGGTCCAGATGCTTTGGTTTTGACCTTTCGGTGATCCTGCTAGCTTCTCTTTTACTGTTAATCCAAGAGTAATGAATTCAACGAGCTGTCTTTGATAGCGCATCATAGGCATAGGTAGATTTAATGGTAGGATCGAGATCTTCATTATACCTAAATCATTCCATCAATATGTGGGCAGCCCCGCTTGCAGTAAGGGGCAAATTTATGAATTTACAGTGGAGTATCCCTTCACTCTAATTTGTCGATAAAGATTCGACTCTTTAGTCTTCACATTGCTCTTATCTGAGAACTACAAGACTCCTCAGGCCTCTGGGCTTCGAGGGGGATGGTCTGGACCCTCGCAAACCTTCAGATGGTTGAACAAATGCTCTTCCAAGCTGAAGCAGTTACATATATGCGTGGTAGCTTCACAGATAGCTAACTCTTTTGAGCATGATCGATGCTCTCAGTCTAACACAATGGTCTCAGCGGGTGAGAAATTGATACCTTCTGAGGCCTATCTCACAGATTATACGTACCTTAAAAGAGTTATTAGTGGATTCTATTGTCAAGAATGGCTATTGGCAAACTGCCTCACTATTTCTTTGTCGTTCAGCAGCAGCAGAAATCATCTCAACCATCATTCCTTTACAGTCTCGCTCACGATGGACAGTAGTCTGCTATGCCGCTTGAGAAAGTTCATAGAATGCGGAGTGAATCCACCACAGACGATATTCTCATGGCCCATCAATCTTTTACATAATAACCAAGACTGGAACATATTCTCTTAAACCATTTTTTTTCCCCTGAAGCCTGGGCGAGTGCAAGGCACAGCAACCGCTAAATTGAGCGGATTTGATTAAAAAAAAAAAAAAAAAAACATTCCAAATTTTATCCTACTCTTCTTTCAATAATGTCCTTTTTCACCTGTTGATTACCTTTTCTTCCTTAATCGCTTATTGGGGTCTGCTTGTAATTGCGAACAAATGTACTGTGAGCGGGTGATGCCATGTTATTCACAAGAGATTATAGAGAAATGACAGCGTCTAATGGCAACATAACCATCAACTCCCACAACTGCTTAGGAAAAATGAATTGAGACGAGCAAAGCACACTCTCTTCTTGATTATTTCTACAATTTGGTACTTTTCATTAAAAAAAAAAAACTCATCCTAAAGTGAAAATAAATGTATGAGAATAATCCCCTTCCATGAACCTCTGGTTCTCTAGATCAATAGAGCCCCGAGCTTAACTACTGTTTTTTTTTCCTGCAATTAAATAGTTCTGTATGCAATCTACATGAAGACAGACCGCTATCAAGTGGGTCAATAGTGTATTTGTGGAATGTGCTTTGACCTTCTCACTTCAGCAAACACTTATGAAGCACACCAGCCTAAGAATGTTACTGCCGTTTTCAGGCACTCCCATCATGATTGAACAGCATGGCATTTTCATGTGAGGAGCAAATGTCTGGTACAGAGACTGCACCTTCAGATATGTGGCAGTATGTCTTAGGCCAGTAAAGGCCTGAAGCGGTAAGAGGTGGAGCCGTCTCTGGCACAGCCCAGGTGTTCTCTGGAAACTGACCCAGGCATTTATCACCATCTTCTTCTTCAGAATTTCTTTGCATAGAGGAGCAGTTGGAGTCTCCAAACTTCCCACTGTCAGCCTAAATGATAAACCAGCAAAAATGGAAGATTGTAAACTCATGACGCTCAATGAAGAAGAAGAAGAAAAGGCAAATTCACTAATCATTAAGGGTAAAAAAACCATCATGTTTTTTTAACATGAATTAACATGAGGAACTACATGAAGTGATAAGAGGTCAAATATGCCATGCACATGCTGTGGGGAAAACTATGCAGGAGGGTGCCGGGACACTTTTCATTTACTCTTCTTCCAAGTTTCAAAGATGCTCAACAAAGGATGTTGATTGTTTAATGCAATATAACAGGCTATAGCACCCAAATCAACAAAATAAGATATATCAATGCAAAGATTCTCCGACAAGCCAACATGTAACATGGTAGGGGAGAGAGGCATAAAGAGAATGGCATCTGAGAAAAAAGTTAGTTCAGGATCAACTTGGTTTGCCTACAGTCACTTTCTCAATAGACACAGAAGAATAGAAAGACATACAGGGCAGAGGAACTTAGCTTGTGCAGGAAGTGTACAACTCCATGAACCATCAAGTCAAATATCTTCCCAGAATATAGGACTGTAAAGTTAAACATGGCAAGAATGGCAAGGTGGGGATACTTACTTTGGATGACCCATTGCTGACGTAACTATAGGTATGGTTATGCTTGGCAAAACCAAGAAAGTCGTCTAGATTCCATTGTTGGATGCCTCCAGCAACAGAACCCCTGGAATGGGACACCTTACTCGGCACAAAGTTTCCACGGGAATCCTGATGCATGGGTAATGCTCCATTATAGTCCCGAGGTAATGCTAGTATAGCTGCTTCTTTCGTTGCAGCATATGGTCTTGTCTCAGATATCTTTCCAGCAGGCTGTGAATTTACCGAAGAGGAGGATGGACAGGACTCAGCAGAATCAAGACCCACTTTGACACCAGTAAGCAGAAACCTCTGGTGAGCAGAGACAAACACATTCGCTGTGTGTATCGCAACATCACATTTCCTACAGAGTAAAGCTCGATCCTCTAGACAGAAGAAAAAGCCAGCCGCATCCTGTTAAGAGATTGAACAACCACTATTACTACTGATCCGGAAAGGAGCTAAACATAGATCTTCTTGAAAAATAGACTGCTTTTGGAACCCAGGGCAGGCGGCAAAATTCAAGGAATTCCTAAGAGCAAGAAGACGATGAGGGCAGGAGCTGCCAAAAATGATAATTTTGGTAAACTTTATGTAGTATGTTTACAGTTTTCTCTCAGTCTAAGGCTGACCTTTCCCTTCATTGCCCACACAGAGGGAGGAAAAGAAGGAGCCCGTCCTGAAGGATCTTTTATTTGACAGGAAAGATGAGCAAAATCTAAGCAAGGTAGAAATCACAGATTATCTCAACAGCAAAAACATTTAAAAATCTAACCTATATATTCATCTTCTCTAATAATTTCATAAAGCCTCTTCCTTCTCCAAGAAATTGCATGCATTTTCAATACTATTATTTTGTGTCCAGAACACGATTAGTTCTTAAAGAGTCTGTTAGCAACACTTTCTGAGGTCCTGTGAGACTACCAAGTAGATGTAATCTTCAGTGACGCGGCAGCTGATTACAAAGTTCGACTTCAGCTTCTGGTTCTCAACTTCAACAGGAGGATTTTAGAGGTATATTTTGGCAGAAGTGAGGGGCACGGTCCTCCATGTATTAGAATAATTCGAAAGCCTTAAAAATTTTTCATCCTTTCGGCCAAAACAGAAAGCATACATCGCCATAACGCGACAAGGATGATCATCTGACAGACAAGATGAGAGCTTAACAGAAATGGAGCACAAGAACTCCAGCATTCGACAAGACTAAACTGAGAAACACAGAAACAGTGACCGTCCGGCGAGGGTTTGAACATGGTCTACCTGGCAGATGTCGCACTTGGGAATCTGAGAAGAGGAGCGGGAGAGGGGAACTCTCTGGTGCTTGCCGGCCACTTTGTTGGCGGCGTGGACCATCTCATCGCAGGCCCAGCAGAGGGCCGCCTCGTCCGCGCAGCAGAGCAAGCTCGCCTCCGCCGTCTCGCACACGTTGCACTGTATCTTCATCGCCCCGACCACCGGAATACCACCAACTGCCCGCCCCGTACCAGAGGTCAGCTCTTCCTCAAGTAGGAAATTCTACGATCTTAACCCCTACAAGAAGCCTCACTATCGGAGCTGATCCAGGCGAGGAAAAAGAAGCTCTTCGAAGGCCCCAATCGACGACGCATCCCCCAGTAGGAGCCAGGAGGAGCTGTTGAAGGCTTTAAGCGAGAGAAGGAAAAGGATGTCGTAAAGGGTACAATTTTTCCCTTTATTAGATATATATATTTATTTATTATTATTTATCCGGGATAGAGAGAGAGAGAGAGAGAGAGGGTGGGGGGAGATTTTTATGAGGCGAGGCAGTGAGTGAAGGAGGCTGGAACGGATTTATGTGGGTTCATTCATATAAAAAAATATTTAAATATAATTTATTAATATTATAAATAATAAATAATTTCTCAATCGACTTTACATAATAAAAATGTACTTGTTGTCCATTCGATAGGAGACCGCATCTGCCGTCCCAACCGACCAATCGACCAGCACACCCGTAATAAAATAATGATATAAATAAATAATAATTAAAAAAAAGGGACACGAAAATATCCCGGAGGATGGTCCAACTCACGCGTCCCCACGCGCCTCCGGCTGGTTCCGCAGGTGCAATCATTAGTGGGCCCGCTGCTGCCGTGGACACAGAGTTCGAAATAGAATATCGTGCGGGAAAACTAATAAATACCAACAAATAAAAGAAATAGAGAGCATATCTGTCGTAAGGTTAAAAAAAAAAAATACATTCCCTTCTCTTGGAGGACCCTGGACTCAGACGCGGACCAGTCACTTTTAGACCTGTCTCACCGTGGCAGTCTGTCGGAAAATTTTCTATATAAATATATATATATATATATGAATATTTCATATTTTAGTTAGTATGAATTTAAGCTTAAATTATATAAATTATTATTATAAAATGATAAATTTTAAGTAATTTTATATTTTAAAATAAA
>CXYZ01010808.1:1423835-1565372 GCA_900006705.1 Sonneratia caseolaris
AATTGAAGGAGTTATAAAAAAAATTTTGAAATTTTTTTAAAAAATTTCAATTTGATCCATAATAGTATTGAAGTACATTTTAGATAGATAAAAAATATTACGTGGTATAAAATAAAATAAATTAATAATATCATGTGATATAAATTCTCTTAATGAAAAGAATAGAAGGGTATAGATCGAGAAAAAATTAACTTGTTGGTCACCAAATAATATAAATTTATTTGAGATAATCATATATTTTTCTCCTTAACCAGAATTTTAGGTTTCGAATATTGTGAATAAAAAGAATTTAGAATGAAAGAGTTTTATCATATTAATAGTACAATCCGTCTTGAATTGGATTACCCATGATCCAATCACCTTTCTATATAAGTTAATTTATAAATATGATATAGAAATTCTCTCTTTTTTTTAATTCTTGATCTCTTTTTATTACTGTTCCAATATTATGGGATGTCCCGAAAGACTTGCCATTATTCTCTTAGTTAGAGATGTTAAACATAAACTCGGAATCAATCTAAATGGTCCCAAAATTGGCATATAATCGGTCCTATTAGATTAAGGACTGATCACGAGACAAATATAAGAAATAGATTAATTGAACTAAAACCATCCCGATAATTTCTTGTTGTACTAATATGAAATCGGCCCTCACCTTGGACCATCATAAAACTGACAATTAGCCTGGACGGACAAAACACTCAGGCAAATTTTAAATTTGGTTAAAAAAATAATATTCCATGTATATAAATAAAATTAATAGTAATTTTATATTTTATGGTTATAAATAAATAGAAATATAAGGTAGTTCTTAAAAATTATTCATCCTAAATGATTTCAAAAAAAAGAAAAGCAAAGGTGTTATGGTTGATGATTCAAATTGACTGAATTGTGAACAGGTTATTTTTACTTAACTTCTATTTAATTTATAATTTTTTGAACTGTGATTGATAATTAATGGGTCATTGTAGCGGTGGTCTAATGGCACATTGGTGAGTCGGAGGCAACGATTGCATACCTAAAAGTCCAAATTTGGGGAAGGGAAAGAGGAGGAAGAGGAGACGGCAACGCAACCGGCCGGCATAGCACACATTTCATATCCTCCTCTTGCTTCTGCAGTCTGTCGATCGACGCTTGGGGGTCTGTCTCTTCTCTTTCTCCTGTCTTCTCTTTCTCCTTTCTTCTCTTTCATCGACTCCGAGAATACCCTGTTGGCATATCTTCTTCGCTTGCTTGGCTGTGATTATACTGTGTCATAGGGCCCATCTCCCCACTTCCTCTTCGGTGTAATGGCTGGATTTTTTCTCTCTCACTGAAAGCGTTCGGATTTAGCCACAGACCCGCCGCTAAAATTCACTCTCCTCCGTTCAGGACGTCCCCTTGCGTGCTTCTCTCTTCTTTGCTAGTGGTGAAAGTAGGAACTTTTTGGATGGATTTCCTCCGTCTTCTGAAATACGTTGGTAGAGACAAACAGGAGGGTTTTCGAGGGTGTTGAAACCCCGAGCGCTTCCTTGATAAGATAAATGAATCGGCCTTGTTGGTTTTTTTGGTCCAATGGGCTCCATCAAGTCTGTTCTATGTTGGGGTTTTTAATTTCGTAGTCTCCGTTTGTCATTCTCTGCACTTAACTGGCGCCTCCTCTCCTCGTCATTCATTTTCATGCTGCCGCTGCTTCATCATCTTCATCTCTTTACTATTCCGAGAACTTTGCTGTTGATTGCCATGCTTTTGTTTCGTAGTTTTTTTAATTCTCTTGAAAAGTTTCAATATTTGATTTTCTTTGCGTTTTCTTTTTCACCTTTTCTCTTGCTTAGGCATTCCTGGTCTCTCTAAAACTTGTAGAAATCGTGGATACAGGCTAGCTTGCTGGAGTCATGGCTCGGGTTTTCCTTCAGTCAAGTCACGTGCCTATGTTCGTTGCTAGTCAAAGAAGCGGAGGCCCCCGCAAATCCACCAACTTGCGAGGATCAGTGATGACTATGTACACGCTGCAAGCCCCTGGTTTGAGGATGAAGGGCTTCTCTGGCCTGAGAGGATCCAATACACTGGATAATTTGTTAAAATCAGGAGCGGATCTTCACTCTAAGGTGGCTAAGTCTGTCAGTCAGCGCACAGGGAAAGCTAGTCGATGTGTAGCTAAGGCAATGTTTGAGCGCTTCACTGAAAAAGCTATAAAAGTAATCATGCTTGCCCAAGAGGAAGCTAGAAGACTTGGTCACAATTTTGTTGGGACTGAGCAGATTCTTCTTGGTCTCATCGGTGAAGGAACTGGTATTGCTGCTAAAGTTCTCAAGTCCATGGGAATCAACCTCAAAGATGCCCGTGTTGAGGTGGAAAAGATAATTGGAAGGGGAAGTGGATTTGTTGCTGTGGAAATTCCATTTACTCCTCGTGCAAAGCGTGTCTTGGAACTCTCTCTTGAAGAAGCCCGCCAGCTGGGTATTAATTTTCTCTTGATCTTGTCCTTTATCCTGTTCAGTTATTGCTTCCTTTTTTTGATAATCATTTGTCCCCTTCTGTTACAATGTGCTTGAAATGCTTTATATTTTGCCGATCTTTTGTGATTTGAGTTGGGCAGCTTAACCTGTGTTATTTAAGTGTTTTTGCTGTTAGATTGGAAGGAAAGTGGTAAATCCGTCTGTCTTGGTCATAAAGCTTCTTATAGCTTGACTTCATGGAAAGGGATTATTCTTTATTGCATCATATTTTGGTGGCGAGATTTTATATATGGTTATCCATGCCATCTCCATACAGATTATTGTTTCTATTCCTTTTCCTGTAAGAGTTTACCCATATTTCCTTTTTTAATTAACCAGGTCATAACTACATTGGGTCTGAGCATTTGCTTCTTGGATTACTTCGTGAAGGAGAAGGTGTTGCAGCTCGTGTTCTTGAGAATTTAGGTGCTGATCCCAGCAACATCCGCACTCAGGCAAGCAATATATGCTGATAAAGATCATTTGGTTCTCTGTTTTATGTTGCTTCTCTTTTGTGGCATGACAAACAATTTTAAGTGACTGGTTACGGTTTGAGTAGGTTATAAGAATGGTGGGTGAGAGTACCGAAGCTGTTGGCGCTGGCGTGGGAGGAGGCAGCAGTGGTAATAAGATGCCTACACTTGAGGAGTATGGTACCAATTTGACTAAATTGGCAGAAGAGGTGATTTTATCAAACCTAAGCTTTGACAAGGAATGTACCTGTTGGTGCATCTTCGGGTCTGTATAATTTTTCTTGTTTTATAGGGTAAATTGGATCCTGTTGTTGGAAGGCAGCAGCAAATAGAGAGGGTTGTACAAATATTGGGCCGCCGAACCAAGAACAACCCATGTCTTATTGGAGAACCTGGTGTTGGAAAGACTGCAATAGCTGAAGGTCTTGCTCAACAAATTGCAAATGGTGATGTTCCTGAAACTATTGAGGGGAAAAAGGTGCTTAAGAATTTTTGGTGTAATGAGCATTTGATATAACCATTATTTTCTGGTGCATAATGTCTTTAAGGTTTTTCAAAAGTTTCTAGTAAAAGCCAAAATGGTACTGGACTAAAGTTGTTCTTACAATTTGTCACTGATTCAGGTTATTACCCTTGACATGGGTCTATTAGTTGCTGGCACAAAGTATCGTGGAGAATTTGAGGAAAGGTTGAAGAAATTAATGGAGGAAATTAAACAAAGTGATGAGATAATATTATTTATTGATGAAGTGCATACTCTGATTGGAGCTGGAGCAGCAGAGGGTGCAATTGATGCTGCAAACATTTTGAAACCAGCTCTTGCAAGAGGTGAACTTCAGGTAAGTACTATGAAATGCAATGCTGACAATTGCTTGGTCATTGCATGACACTTTCTATTTCCTGTTATAGTCTCAAGTTATAGTGCTACATCAGAGTAGTTGCATTTGTTAATGTACAATGCAGAAACTAGGCTTGTTTTAAAATGCAGCAAGTATGCATAAGACATCCCACTTGTACTATATGAGTGGTTTAGTTGGTGTTCTTTAGTTCTGTCAAGAGGGTGTTCACCTTTCGTATGAGTGCCTAAGTGCCTTTGCTACTTAAGACGCTAAGTTATTCGCTCAACGACTTTCAGGTATACCAATATATGTCAGGTGTATGGCTTTAGTGCTTCATCACAGAGTTGAGGAGCCAGGAGCAGCTCATTTTTAATCTAAAACTTGTTGCTTGAAAAATCTTGACATCTACCATAGTAGGGCTGTGGATTTGGACCAACTTCACACCATTATCTGTGCTATCAATTCCTCCTGATAAACAAATGTTTGAGCAGGAATCTTTGACAATTTCATTGGGAGTTATTTAAAATAAAGCCCTAACCAATAAATTCTAAAGAAATTTTTGAGATGTGTACTCTTCTCTCTTTTCCATTCTTCAAGATCACATGCTTTTGTCTTGTGATATTGCTGTTTAGTTTCCCACATAGTTTTTCATCATCAATCTTCTCTAATTTTCTGTGGCAGTGTATTGGTGCCACTACACTAGATGAATACAGAAAGCACATTGAGAAGGACCCGGCTCTGGAGAGGCGTTTCCAGCCTGTGAAAGTTCCTGAACCAACTGTTGATGAAACTATTCAAATTCTGAGGGGGCTAAGGGAGAGATATGAGATCCACCACAAGCTCCATTACACTGATGAAGCCTTGGAAGCTGCTGCAAAGCTATCTTATCAGTACATCAGGCAAATGCAACATTAACCTATTACCTCTTTCTGCATCATTTTTTCCCCGCAGAACAATCAGTACTGGCATGATTGAGTTTTTACATAGCAGTGGACCCTATGCATTTGCATTCAATAGGAAGTGCTGCTGCTCAGTCTGGCTATGCTTGCATTGTTTCAAATCTACTTTCCTTTGCGCTGTGAAACTTGACAAAAAAATTAATAGAACTTTCCATCATTGAGTAGTTCCTTGTCTCTTGATGGTTGTACACTATTCTTCTATGTTTCAGTGACCGCTTTCTGCCAGATAAAGCAATCGACTTAATTGATGAAGCTGGATCTCGAGTTCGTCTTCGTCATGCCCAAGTATGGGTTCCCGTCATCTGATTTGCTTAGTTTCAACCTTCTATATAGTCACAGCCGAACTGATATGCCTTTATTATGTCTGCAGCTCCCAGAAGAGGCCAGAGAGCTTGAGAAAGAGCTTAGACAGATCACAAAGGAGAAGAACGAAGCTGCCCGCGGCCAGGACTTTGAGAAGGTATAAATATCAATTGTGTTATAAGTTAATTATGATTTGCATCATTAAGTATGAGTGGAAGAGGAGATGCTCGAATGGGAGCAAATGCTGGGTCTGTTCTGGAGGCCCAGTATTACAGACTTAAACCAAGTGAAGCATGTTCCGAGACAGTTTATTATTACGTAAATTGTTCCCTTTCCTTCTATGCATCTTCCATCATCTCTAGGATGAGTGACAATGTTTGTCAAAATAGCTGAATTCATCTTTGCGTAAATCAGCCCCTAGCATGACCTGTAATATATTGTTTGATCTAAATGATCCAGGCGATGTGAAAACCAGTAAAGGAAGTAAATTCTGAATGTAAGATTTACTAAATAAGGTACAGGGTATGTACTGAGACCGATGCATCCTACTTAGAAAGCTTACTTAAAAGGGTAAAATGAGTTGTTTTCTCCTGTGAAAATGGTCATTAAATCTTGCATAAATTGGAGAAAAGTTGAAAATGAAATCTTAAAGGATTTGTTTCCTTTTATTTAACATTTTTCGTGGCTTTCCATATTGATGGAAAACTTCATGATAATATGAAAAAAATTTATTGGCAACAGGCCTTTAGCAGTTGTTGAGCTATAACATATGTTATTCCGTGAGTTAAGAGGAATGAATTTGTTGTTGGCTTTCTTCATTTCCGTGAGAACTCTTACTTCCCTGTATTTTAGGAATATATTACTATTTAAGAAGCTTGCTCTGCACGTGATCTTAAACTGCAGGCTGGGGAGTTACGCGACAGAGAAATGGATCTTAAGGCACAAATTTCAGTTCTGGTTGATAAAGGCAAGGAGATAAGCAAGGCAGAGACAGAGGCAGGTGACGATGGTCCTGTTGTGACAGAAGTGGACATACAACACATTGTCTCATCCTGGACTGGCATTCCTGTAGAGAAGGTGTCATCTGACGAGTCAGACCGTCTCCTCAAGATGGAGGAGACCCTACACAAGCGGGTTGTCGGACAGGATGAGGCTGTCAAAGCCATCAGTCGTGCCATCCGTAGAGCTCGTGTTGGACTCAAGAATCCCAATCGACCCATTGCCAGCTTCATCTTTTCCGGTCCGACTGGTGTAGGCAAATCGGAACTTGCAAAAGCTCTGGCAGCTTACTACTTTGGTTCAGAGGAGGCGATGATCCGACTTGATATGAGTGAGTTTATGGAGAGACACACAGTGTCTAAGCTCATAGGTTCCCCTCCGGGTTATGTGGGCTATACTGAGGGAGGCCAGCTGACGGAAGCCGTCCGCCGCCGTCCTTACACTGTGGTCCTCTTTGATGAGATTGAGAAGGCCCATCCTGATGTCTTCAACATGATGCTTCAAATTCTGGAGGATGGCAGGCTGACAGACAGCAAGGGGAGGACTGTAGATTTCAAGAACACCCTTCTGATAATGACATCGAATGTGGGAAGCAATGTGATTGAGAAGGGAGGCCGCAGGATTGGGTTTGATCTTGACTATGATGAGAAGGATAGCAGCTACAATCGGATAAAGAGTTTGGTGACAGAGGAATTGAAGCAGTATTTTAGGCCGGAGTTCCTCAATAGACTGGATGAAATGATTGTCTTCCGTCAGCTCACAAAACTGGAAGTGAAGGAGATTGCCGATATCATGCTGAAGGAGGTATTTGACAGGTTGAAAGGAAAGGATATTGAGCTTCAAGTGACGGAGAGATTCAGGGATAGGGTGGTCGAGGAAGGTTACAATCCGAGCTATGGTGCGAGACCTCTCAGAAGAGCAATAATGAGGCTGTTGGAGGATAGCATGGCCGAGAAGATGCTCGCAAGGGAGATCAAGGAGGGTGACTCGGTTATCGTGGACGTCGACTCTGATGGAAACGTGACCGTTCTCGGTGGCAGCAGTGGAGCTCTCGAGCCTTTGCCTGAGCCGATATCCTAGTGTAAAAGAGCAAACCGATCAAGTGGTGATCAGAGCTTCATCCACCTGTGTCGTACGGTTGCTTTGTCAGGGAGCAGATCACAGAGAGCAGCACATCTTAGCTTAAGTATTATTACAAGTGAATTCTGGGGAGGATTATTCGATCAGTCAGTGTGTGCGCTTCTCTGTCGGAATGCTCTCTTTTCGCCGCACTAACTTGTTAGACAATGAAAATTGAATAATTTTCCTATGATACATGAAACATATAAAATTCAGTTCAGTTTACCCAGTGATCGATGTAAGTACCACCGATGCCACATAGGGGGAAAGAGCGATCCATGTAATCCGCCTGCATATAACGATATTGTCCAGCCAAATTGTTGGTAGTAAGTAGGCGACGGCGGACATTTTGAGCCGTTCCCAATTTTCCTTAGGTGCATTTCACCATTTTCCTTAGCCAGGAGCTCAATATAACTTGCTAGGTAACTTGGAAAGATAGTCTCCTTGGCAGCGGTCTCACTTGTTTACCCCACAGTCGAAGCCAAGCACATGCTCTTATGCACCAGCAAGTCCTTTCTAAGCTTCAGATATGCAGATTCTACTTTCTGCAGTGTCAGCTTCCGAGGTTTTGCTGGCGGGTGAATTAGCTATCCATCCATCCACCCACCGATCGATCAGCGTGTGTCCCTGAGTGGGCTGACACTTCCACTTCGGCTCATTTTGAGGGCGGTCAAGGCCTTCTGTATTTCCATGGTCATTGCGCTGTCCACGCTGCCTGAGGACAGCTTCTTGTGAGCTTTCTGCAGGTGGAGCTTGAGTGAGCTACTGCTCAAGCCAGCATTCTTCCCGCAAATGGGACAGACCTTCATCAATGGCTTTCGCTTGTGCCATTCCAAGGAGACCTTCCCGTGCAACTTCCTGTCCAGGTCCAGGAGGATCCTTGCAAATCCATCATTGGGCTGCGCCCGTCGATGAACTCGTTTCAGGGCATTCCATGCTTCCAGTAGGGTAAAATTCCTGCGTCATGGCAAAAGGGCATAGGTTGCATTTGATACATAATGCTTATCCCGTGGAAATATTCTAGAAATAGCAGATCAGATTTTCCTGCTCTGCAGTTCACTTACATACGGAGCATCAAGTATGCAAGGACCAGTGTAGCACTCCTACTTCTGCCTTCAAAGCAATGTACTAGAACTTTCCCACCTTTCTGCTCAACATGATCGATAAAATTGCAAGCTTCCTCAAAGATGCTGCCAATGTTACTGTCTTCATCATCGCTTATCTGTAGAATCACAGTGCCCTGTTTATGTCATAAGAGCAACTCTGTAGAATGGATAAACAAGAAAAAAAATAAAAGGAGAACGTATGTTCAAGGGAGTAGTAGTATCATTAAGTATAATTAAGTATTGCATGAAGAAGGCAGTAAACTGCTCTTAACTGAAAAATTTTTGTACTCAAAGAGATCGGGGTATTGAGAATCCGATTGACCAATTTCATTGGAGCACAAGCACAGTACGTGAGTTATCCCTAATTGTTGAAGCGTGAAAACAGATCTTGCAGCAAGTGCCCCGCCGATGAACAGGCTGTTGGTAATTGAAGATGGCTTCTCCGTATTTGCTGCTTCTGATATTAATGTTATACGCTCAAGAATGTGCTCAAGCCTGACCTGTAATTAAGACCATACATATTACAAATATATTCAAATATCTCCAAAACGTTTTCAACTGGAGAACTTATGATCCAAAAGATGATAGTACCTTCAGCTCATAGGCATCAATGACACTATTATTATCACTGCCCTCAAAAAAACCTGTATTGAAATTGTTTTCCTGGCAGAGTTTTACAGCCTCATTTTTTAGCATCTCATTCCAATGCTCTAAATCCTTACTTGTTTCAGCATCAACCTGACAATGACAGTTACAATATCATGCTTTTGTGTGCATTTAGCAGAAAGAACTTGGCAAGGAGATACATTTCTAATTATACGCAGAAGCTGCATGCATTTGACATAATAGGTTGTTTGGTACTAGGATCAACGCCAATCTTTTCTCTGTTTATTGCTATTTAAAAGTATAGGAGAAGATTTATAAACTAAGTGACCTGCGATGCCTTCGGCCCAAGTTTCCAAGTGGGTTAGGAGAACATGTGATAGACATTAAGATATATATACATATATATATATATAGGACATAGTATCAACATGCAAGGTGTGGTGGCGTGCTGCGTAGATGACAGCATGGCAGCAAATGAATCTAAAGATTGTTGTTTCTCGACTCAAAAACATCAACTGATTATGTTGATATCTAGGGTTACAGAGAATTGAAGACATGCATCAACCTCATAAAATCCAAGTTCAAAGAATCTGAGTCGTTGATATTTGACTTCAATAATAACATCAGAAAAGCAACGCTGTAATTTAGAACAGAGATTCTGAGTCTGTTAATTTTTTAGTGGTTTGACGGATGTAACACTGTGTGACTTTTATTTCATATGAAAAGATTGTCAAAAGCATAAACTGATAATATTGATGATATTTGTGGTACCAAACTCAGAGAGAAGATAGAACTTGCCTCTAAACTAGAAGAATGATGCCTGAATTAAGAGTAAAAGGTTATATTCTGTTACTTTTCAATGGTTGAAGACTAGCACATCTCATTACTTTCATATGAAAAGATTGTCAAAAACATCAAATGATAATACTGATGATGTTTGTGGTACCAAACTCAGAGCGAAGATACAACTTGCACCCAAACTAGAAGAATGATGCCTGAATTAAGAGTAAAAGGTTATATTCTGTTACTTTTCAATGGTTGAAGACTAGCACATCTCATTACTTTCATATGAGAAGATTGTCAAAAGCATCAACTGATAATACTGATGATATTTGTGGTACCAAACTCAGAGATAAGATAGAACTTGCATCCAAACTAGAAGAATGATGCCTGACTTAAGAGTAAAAGGTTATATTCTGTTACTTTTCAATGGTTGAAGACTAGCACATCTCATTATTTTCATGTGCTGCACACAGCATTTGGGACTTTTTTCCTGCCCACTGCAGATCAGTCAAGTTATATGTAATTTTGTTTTGTTATTTTTAGTGAAGATTTAGTCATATGTAATCTAGATCAAAGCATAATGCACAATGCCAACCTTTGCAAACTTGTGAAAGTCACGAAGCTTTGTTGTCAACCGCAAGCTGCGAAGTTGTTCCCCGCTCCCCTTGCACAGTTTTCCATGCCAATTTTCTCGTGACAGAGGAGAACTAGAATCTGAGCTTTCCTTGTTCCCCGAGGACGATTTTGCAGGTGTTCTCTGCCAATCTGAATCTGTCAAATATTCTTGGCTCTCATTAGGGTTGCGTTCCTTGCTCTGCGCTGAGGGGCAAGGACTCATAGTGAACTGTGAAGGTGACTCTGATGCTCCAAGTTCCTCCTTTTCAAACTCCCCAGAGGATGTTCTATTTATGATGCTCAGAAAGGACCGCAACAGATAGTCCAACTTTTGGTGGAGTGTGAGTAAAAATATGTAGAATCCTTGAAGGTCCCTCAAAGCAGCTCGGAATCCACAACGAAACTCATGGACAGCGGAAGTAATATCAGCTATCTGCATTTTGGTGGCAGATTCATTCTCCTCTACTGCAGGAAAACCTAACTTACCACCTGTTATTTCCTGTAGTAAATACGTTGAGTACTCAGTGCTGTTCAGCAGCAATTCAACCAGTTTTGGATAGTTTATCTGGTCATTTGAACGTTTTCCTGCAGGAGGACGACGAGGTACACCAGTGTCAATGGCCACAACGTGAAAATCAGAGGTTGTTGTAGTGCTGGATACATCGCTACATTGGCTCAAGTTGCTACATTCTGGTGACTCCATAATATCAGATAGGTCAGAGGCTTGCGGTACCAATCCTTGTTTATGAGAGCTCATTCGACTGTCCACAGAAGTTGCTCTCCTTTCCTTTTGGAGAGCTCTAATCACTCTTGGTCTGTACCGCTGAACAGCAGAATCAAATGCCTCCTCCAATGCATTAGCACCGATGGAGGTCATCTTATCAGCCAACAAGAGATTAGCAGGATTGCCACGCCAACGAAGTTGATGGCAGGGCAGCCTATCCTCGTTTCTGATGACAAGGTCCAACATGAAGATCCTTCCAATAGCTGCAGCAGTCTTCTCTGCAGCTTCTCGTGACTCAAATGCTACCGAGGTCTCCAGTAATGGAGATCCATGTACATAACTGCAGGCAAAATGTAACATTAAAATATATATATATATATATATATATATATATTCCTCCAAATGATCAGTCGGAAATAAATGATCATTTAACTCAAGCAAGCATATAGAGATCATTCATAGTCATGCTTCTTAAATTCTGAGAAGAACTGGGAACTTAAGGATGCAAGTGATACACCCACAGCTTATGCTCTCAAAGGATGAAGCCAGATGACATTGCAACTGATATAATAGTAATATGCAAACCAGTACAGTGCAAAAAGAAATGCCATGTAGCTTATCCATTAAAATTGCAAAGCAGGAGCATAAATATGTAGAGAAGAAATATAATAAGAAGGTCTTATGCACAGATCTACTTGCACCTCATCAGAAGAAGGCAACGACTGAGTTCAAGAGCTTCAAGAAGTTCAGTACAAGTCATTTCAACAATTTCATCTCCCTCCGCAAGAGCTGCATCTCTTGCTTTCTCAGCAGCTTCCTTTATTTGCTGCCATTCTGTGCCACAAATATGGACCACTCTAGCCTACAAGTTCCCGACCAGTATCTGTCAACAAACAAAGTGAAGATGCGCAGGGTAAAGAAGAAGAGTTTCCTCACACTCGCAAGGCTCGATCAACATGGAAGAAACCCCGTCTTCTTTTTGGGTTTTTTTTATTGACATTTCATGATTATTAGTTGTGCGTTGTTTTATTTTCATGAGATTAGCTCGCCAACAATAACTATTTTCTAGATAGTAAAAGGGAGCTGCTCTCAGAATTCTTCAATATAGGTTTCGCAGCCCTCATCACCATTACATAACTCAATCATATCGACAAAAAAGTGCCGTAACAAGTGGATAAATTCAGGTCAAGAATAATTCAACCAGAAACCCCCTAACATGCAGTCCCGCTTCTATTTCTGTCTTGAACAACACAGATTCGGTGAAAAAGAAAAGCTGAAGGGAATTCTTGTTCCAAGCACAGACACAGGCTCCTAGGTCAATGGAAAAAATGGTTTCATCACTTAACTTTCCACGTCCATGCTTTTTCAATTGAATGGAGACGTTGCCAAGCAAACATTTCCATTTTATCCCACCAGGAAATTGAAGCAAGGGTCCTCAGGAAAATGATAAACCAAACAAGCTATGTGGTTGAAAGGGAGGTGAGAGTATACAACCTGCGGAGTTTGGATACCAAGCCACTTGGCGAACTCATAGCCGAGACGTTCGGATTGAGTGGCCATCCTGGATGATGATATCTTTATGACAGCTACTGCTTCCCTAGGAAAGGCATGAGCCCCGGGTAGTCTGAAGAGGGCAAAGAATACGACTCCTCCAGAATTTACAGTCACCTCCAGAGCCTTGTTCATTTCATCCTCAGAATGTTCGGTGCTGGTGCTGTGTTCAGTGTGGTGAAGGGAAGATAGCATGTTCCAGGAAAAAGAGCTCGACTCAATATCCAAGGGAGTAGCTTTTCCCAACCTCTCCCACAGGCTAATTTCGGGACATTGTTCCACTGGGGCGGGTAGGTTATTGTTTCTGGGATCAACATCGGGTACCACTACACTGTAAATTATGCGTGTGCCGGCCAACATTTATTTAACATTAAAAAAAAAAAAGAGTTTGTGTCAGGAAAGCGTGTCAACGCTAACTGACAGTGGGGTATAGCAAAGACAGGATGGAAAATGAAATAGGAGAGGGAAGAAGATATACCAGGAAGGAGAGGATGACGAGGAAAGCATAGCATCATGGAGGTGGCGGTGGGGGAAGCCAGATGCACGAGAGAGCGTGCTGCTGCGCTTGCGGACTACCTCCAGCCATTGGCTGAATTTATAGGCTGGCCCCGCCGTTATATCCCCCAACATATAGAGTAACTGTCATACCAGCAGCCATGAACCAGAGGGTGCCAAGAAGAAAAAGGAACAGGAAAAAATGAAAAAAAAGAATGTGGAGTTGTGACTGTGAAAGAAGAGAATGCAGGCAGAGATGAAGGATATAGAGGGTTCTGGCTAGGGAGGGGACGCTTACTCTGGAAGTGACAGTGAGGGGAAGGGGGGCGTCAGGCTCCTCAGATCCCAGCAGCTCCACGTTCCTGTCCTCTTCTCGATCCTGCAACTGCAAACCCAACCCCATTCCGTTCGGTTTCGATAGCAGTCAGTCTAAGGACAACATTGCATAGCAGTTAGATCAGATCGGATCTAATCAGGTCAGGAACAGATCGAATAATAGGTGGCTCATGGAGAATGAGAATGCAGCAGAATCCCTAGCCAGCACTAACTAGGTCAAGATTTCAGATCAAACTCAAACATGAAGGGTCGCTGATATGTATACACACACACACACACACATATATATAACAACATATGGACGAGGACGAGGACGAGGATGAGGAACAAACAAAGCTGTAGGTTGCATAGGCTGGAGGGCGGTGGTGGCGGTTAGGAAGGTTACCTGTCGCTGTAGCTGAGATTGTTCCCTTTTTTGCTCCCTCGACATACTGTTTCTTCTCTCTCTCTCTCTCTCTCTCTCTCTCTCTCTCTCTCTCTCTCTTCGTCCTCGCCCCTTTCCTTTCCTCTCTCGGTGTTAGTGCTATTTTTTAGTGGTACGGCGAGAGAATGGCGGGAATAGTGGGAGAGCGTACGTTTGCCCGACAACCGCTTGAACTGGACCGGGCCGGGCCAGACCGAAAAATTAAACCGATTGGGCGGCGGAGGCGAAGGTGGCCGTTGATTGGGTGCCCGCTGTAGGAGCGGACCCCTCCCTAATTGCAGCAATCGGCGGAGGCAATCATTGATGTATCGTTTCAACGAGATCTAATCCAAATCGCCATGTCTTTTTCTTCATCCTGAATAGGGTTTTTCAATTCTTTTAGATTTACACTCTACCCTAGTTCTGATCAGTACTTCAAAGAATATATAATAAAATCCAATCTCTTCCCTTCATCCCTTTTGTTCGTTGTAATATAATCTATCACGATCCTTTTTATTTGTTTAGTGAATTTACCTCTCTCTCTCTCTCTCTCTCTCTCTCTCTCTCTCTCTCACACACACACACACGCGCAGAGCAATATCAGTTTCGTGGACTAACACAACCGCTCGCTTCAAAAGGTATTCGGAGTCTACAGAAAGAATAAACACAGCCTACATGATATGACCTCATGTTCTGTCGCCCAGTTGAACCAGGAAAATGGATGCAGGCACCTCCGCGAATGGACCAATCAGAGTGGGCAAAAAAATGAAAAATTAAAAACCTGTAATACACTATATAATTCAAATCAATTTCTCAAAGCAAGATTAAGAACGAGAATGGCCGAAATAGATGCAAAAATAGTCACTTGTGGAGGGGCAGGATGCCCGATCGAATTCATCACGAAGAGAACTCGGAAACTGTTGCACTTTTATGATTTGCAGCGACGGCAGCAGAATTGTCCGTGGCAATTTCTCTCCGGGATGCTTCCCAGAGCTGATGCTCTATCCCCAGCTCCCTCAGCTCCATCAAACCCCTTTCAACTGCAAAAAAGGAACCTAGCTCACCATCCAGTCTATTTATTATTCACCTTTGGACGCTAAACAAAGACTTTCCAGGCTGCATCCTGACTTTCCCTACATAACTCGGGGTGCTTTTCGATGCTAAAACTACCCAATTTGCAGCTTTACTCTAGGGTCTTATATGTAATACAAGTACACAAACAAATACCAACCATAACCATAGAAAAGGAAAGAAATTTCGGTTTCAGGTAGCTCAATTTTGTGACTTGGTGCAGTCACAAGATATTGGCTAGTCCCAGATAAGAGGAGAGGGATGCCAGAGACGGACTAACCCCAGGGTAAGATTTAACTAAAATTTACGAATATCCAAATTATGAATATGTTGAGTATTACCATCAACGGCATCATGTGATGTAGGTGACTGCCCACTGCGACTAATCCAATGCTGAAGCCTCTCTTCTGCAATATCCTCTTCAACACCGTGTATCTTTGCCCTTTTCCAGAAATACGTCAGCCAAGCCTATATATGTAATAGTTCGATGAAATTAGTGATAATAAATCCTTGCTCACCACCCACCCACACACAGAGAGATTTCGTGCGCAATCAAGAACAGAAAATTTGTCACAATTTCACAGACATGTCTATAAAGGCACTGATTTCAAGGGGTTACGTGTCTCTGCATATCCAAGCAGAATGTCAGTAAGATGTATTGTTGAAAATTTGTTGGGAGTAAAAAAACTGCTACTTTTTACCCATCGTCACGGTAAGTCAATAGCCAGCACAAAGACACGACAACTAACTTCTCTAGAATTAAACGTTTCCATGACATCATCAGGAACTTGGTAGCAGGTCATGTGATTGACGACTAATTGATTTGCGAGGAAGTAAATAGAAAGAGATCAAATTGATAAGTATCTTTTGTCAGGTAACAAGGAATGAATTATAAAATTTGATTAGGAATATAATTATGTGAATTTAACAGATTAAGTTGGTACCGCCCTCCATGTTTTGATATGTGTAGAAGGAGAGGGGTAGGCAGGTCTTCAAGGGAGTGGAAACACAAGACCCCAAATTCATGTAGAGGTGGATATGGGATGTAAGCTTTTGGTATTGTTGATTGTATCACTAATCATGAGGTATTTATGATGCCCGTACATTTATAGTTTCAAACCCCTTTGTATATATATCCTTAAGCATCTTGTCAGTTCACGATTAACGAAAATTTTTTTATTGAATATTTGAAAATATATATGTATATATGGATTGAAATAACTGAAATATCCTTTTACATTAATATATATTATTTACAATGGTATATACATGTTTGTAATTCATTTTAAGAATTAATTTTCCATGATTCAAAATAATGTTGATGTCTGTTTTTTTTTTTTTGTTGGCGCGGGGGGGTGGTGGTGTTGACGCCTTATTCCCCTTTAACTTTAAATTTTGAAGATGAGAGCAAATAAATTTTAATACGTTATCTAAGATTTTATTAAAATTGTAAAATTTTTCTACATAAAATTTTAGAATTTTCTTAACAAATGCATCCGAACAGGAGCAAAGAATTCTAGGACTTAAAATGGAAATCGAGATTCAAAGTCACTGGACAGAGTTGTAATTTTAAGAAATTGATGATAGTGTTTTTTCAAATTAAGCCTTTATTCCCATTATCAATAACCACCAAGCAGTCCTATTCCTTGTTAGCAAGGAATTCTTCCTCCATGAGGAAATCAGATCCAAATTAATTTGCAATCAAACTATCAGCAACTCATCCGAAATTGGAATCCCCATTCGCCATCACCAAACACACGATGAGAGAGAGAGAGAGACTACCTCCTTGAAAAGAACATCCTCAGCCTCCCCTGCACCTAGCTCTGCCAAGAAAGAATTTGAAAACTTTATCTTTTAATCTCTAATTCTGTCATAGAGTTATTCATTGATCAAAAGATTCTCTTACCAAATGCCTCCATAAATTTGGGTTCACATGGAGACTTGGAATCTGACAATTCACGCACGGAAATATAAGTTGTAAGATATCCCATCTTGAAAATAAAATGAATAGAAAAAAAGCATAAAAGCAGCTGGAAGCAAGTACGCGTGTTATACATAGGCCTTTAGGCAAGATCAGTAAAAAAATTTAGCAGACTAAACCCATTGAATATTTCCAAGATAGTCGGATAGATATGAATCAAAGAAAACTGGAAATTCTACAGAGTATCAGATATCCTACCAGATCGAAACAAGTTTGGTCTTCTGTGTTGTGCTAGTGCAAGAACAACAGCATCCTCTACCTTGAAACAGTCAAGTAACATAAGGAATTGTCTAAGAGACATGCTAAACATTTAACATCATCAGCGATTAACTGCTTTACCAAAAATTGTCACAGCATTTCAGCACTAAAGGCATGCAATTAGATATCAAACACAGAATTTCAGATGAAACCGACATGATGGCAGTTGTAATTTCTAATTAATGTTAAAATTAAAACTCTAGGGGAGCAAATTAAAATTGAATAACTCAAAATTCATCTGCTGGAGAACAACTTGCCCTATTCCAAAATGGACTTTCACATTGAATACAATTGATTAATAACAAACATGGAATTTTATAAGAAACAGACATTGTTACTATCATCATTTTCTTTTTCCTTAATTTCAAAATTTAAACTCCAGATGAGCAAATCAAAAGGTAGCACGAGACAATCTGCTTGCAACAAGGAAACAGGGAATTGAAACAAGGAAGTTTAGCATTTAATACATGCGGTTAGATACCAAAGCATGGAATTTATACATAAAATATAACGAAAATCGTTGTTTTTTAATTAATTTCAAAATTTAAACTCCACATGAGTAAATTATAAAAGAATAATGAGAATTCAATCTGCTAGAGAATAAGTAGCCCTGTTCCAAAGACAAAGTTAGGAACCTTTAAGGAAGCTAGTTCCCGTAAACCCATCTCGACAGAAAGCATACTCTCAATATTCCCTTCTCCAGTTAGATCAGTCAAATCTCTGGTAAGCTTGCTCCTATCTGTCCGATTGCCACCTGACATGACAAAGGACACAAACTAATAAGCATATGCAATAAGCTGAAATCCTCTGAAAAAACTAAGGGACGCAGGATAAAAATTGTTCAGGAAAGTTTACCTTTCCATGATTCCTCCCTAGCCTTTTGACCAGCAGAAATGACAACTTCAAATGGAAGGGGTGCTAGAGATGACCAATGCTCATACTTAGATAAAGCTATATCAGCACAAATACCTACAATGCAAAGATCATTATTAAAGTGCCTTAGATGTGATTATCATAATTTCAAATGAATAGTTTAATATCACAGTGCTTGAGAACCTAGACCTGGTGTAGACCTCAGAATCCTAAAATGTAGATTTTCCAATTCCAGTCTTGATTAAAATAAAAATCCACAAGTACCAAGGCACAGGCCTTCGAACTAACAAATTTCCACCTCATAGAGGACAGGCTATTAGAACAATCTCAATATTCCTCAATAGAAATCACAATTTTCACATACTTCCAAGATTATATTTGCAGCTACTTTACCATGTAGCCAGATAATGAGTAACCATCATGTGGCTATAAAGGGTATATTCCAGCATGCACCAAAAGAAATCCTTTCATATTTTTCTTTACTTAGCAAGAACATTTCCCCAAATTCAAAGCAGGCTCTTCAACTATAAAAGGAAAAGATATTCTACAAGATCATCTCATGGTCTACAGCTCAGCACCAATACAAAGCAAACCAACATCTCTTCATTCACCAATAGAAATTTTTTTTCTTATTTTTCCTTTATTGAGCATGGAAATTTGCTGAAATGCAAAGCAAATGAAAGAGAAAGATACAGCTGTAAGATCAATTACCGTGCTCTACAGCTAAGCCCCAATATCTAGCAAGCCAACATCTCTTCAATACAACTTCCTCCTGAAAAACATGAAATTTAAGATCTGAATGCTACAGTGCCAATCTTTTCTGGTTTTTGATATACATATCATCTATCCAATATAAAGTTCATAATAGATACCATTTCTTCCTGGGTCAAAATCATTCTCTGCATCATTGTCTGTAGAGCTTTTGCTTCTGATTCAGCCTCTTGGAGATGTTCAATAGTTGCTGCTGCCTCATCTTTTAAATTCTGGTTGAAAAATATTTAAGCCAGTCACTATAACATAACAAGTTTAGGACCAAAAAAGGCTGAGGAGAAAGCTGTTATCAAGGATGCCAGTCTCTACCTCCATCTCCATATGAAGTGCTGCAATTTCCTCATCTCTCCCACCCTTTGTTTGTGCTGCAGCCCTGAGTGCAGCCTGTGACAGAATTTTCACGGATATAAGATTGGAACGGCACAAAATGACATTAAAAAAAAAAAACCAAGATAGACATCATGAGGAAGGACACGACAAACAACTAAAAGAACAATCAAGTCTAACATAGGAAGGTGCTGCTTTTACCTCTCTCTGCCGTAGTGCTGCTTCCTTCCTGCAAAAGATTTGACACAAATTACAATAATAGCATAAGTTTGAAATCAACACACTTCCTTGCAAAAGAAAGCCAAAATAGTACAGGACCAAATTTACCGGCTCAACAGTTTAGCTTCAAGAGACACACCTTCTCCTAAAGCAGCAACCTATGAAAAATGAGGTATTGAGAGTAAATATTGAGGCTAGTCAACCATAAATAAACCACACACAGCTGATGGGAACAATGGATGTGGATCTGTAAGCTTATGAAAGAATGCTCATGCTAATCCATAAAGATCCCAAACTCCAATTATAAGTTGAAACAATTTAGATGCTACCTAATCATGGAGAAAGGAGATGCCACCACCTTTTCCCATATATTTACATGGCGAAAGAAACAAAATTGTTGCTTAATTTTCTTGATAATTCGTACAGAATTTGTCAAGTATCAAGTAGCTTGAGGCAAAAATCCAACAAGCCCATAACTGCAGCACAAACATACACCTAATAAAACTGAAACTCAAATGACAAAACCAACTTGATGTGCCCCAGCCAAGCCAAAAATCACCAACACTCTCAATCATAAGATATAAGATAGTGAACTTGAGATGGAGCTAAAGTTATCAACCAAATTGAAGAACGGACCCTTTCTTCAACTGACCTGTTTCTCAAGTTCTCTAGCCCTTGCCTCTGCTTCCTGCCGTCTTTCTTCTGCATCTCGAAACTGCACAAGGCGATGATGCTCAAGTTCACTTTGTATTTTGAAACAATGGCCAAACCAAGATTTTTATTTTCACAAGACAAACCTTATCCAGTATGATGTCATTTTCTTCTTGAAGGATATCAAGCTGTAGAAGAGAAAGTGCTTTCAACTTATTGATCAATACATGCTTTTTCTAAAGACAGTCATAAGTCTGGAATAATAAAATGCCACATGGATCTTCCTGGAAGCAGAAAGTTATGAGAAGAATACCATACTTCATCTCGAAGTGCAGAGGCTTCATGCTGATTTCCTGTGTCTTTTATGTTAATCTGTCCCACATCTGAAATGAACCTGCAATAATTGGTGACAAATCAGTCGAGAAAAAAACATTTAATATTGCAGAAAGCACGCTAAAAAAGTTTGCTAACCTGGGTATAGATGAAGAAGAGCAAGGTTTTTCTCCTATGTCTGTTTTATGATTCACTTGAGAGAAAGAGATATATATATTTATAAATAAGCTAGATATTCTCTACAACTAGAAATGCTCATCGCCTAAGATGGTTTTTCTTTCCCTAGGTAAGAGAAATTCATATTTCACTAGATAAAAACAGACAGGATAAATTTTTATGAGGTGCAAGTTGTCTGTCATGCAAGCCCTTTAACACGTAGCCACCAAAAGATTTAATCAGATTTCAGAAATATGCAAAACTATTCCTAGCTGATAATGATATGCAAAAACAATAACATAAGAGTGAATAAAACTCTATGAATAATGGCGCCACATCCTAGCATGCTTTTAAAGGAAAAAGTATTAAAACCCTAAAACTACAAAATAATGCTGTCTAATCAGCTAAGGCACCTCAAGTTGCCCCATTATTGGAAAACTGAGTGCTAAAAATTTCCACAAAACGAATAGGACAATCTCCTTGTCAACCAAATGAATGCTGAAATATAAAGCTTCAGAATGGTGTATCTGAATTGGTATAAGAACAGAGACAAGAAGCAAAATGATAGAGTTTCCAATGTCCAATGTATATTGTACTAGATTCAACAAGGATCAACAACTTTGATGAGCGCAAAAGCCAAAGCAGAATCATTCAAGTTCCAAGTACCAGAAAATATTTATTTACCTTCTGTTCTCTCTAGCTCTTCTCGAAGCAGGCTCAATAGGAGGAATAGAAACCGGCGTCCTTATCGTACTTTTGCTTGGGGGCACCACTGGGGTGGAACGGACAGACATGGATGGTCTCCCAGCTGATGTGGACCGAACAGAAGGAGCATGATTTACAAAGTTTCGACCTAACTAATTAATAGGAGCAGAAATAGGATCAGCAACTTTTCACAAGATAGCAAGTGCTCAGAATAAAATTATCAACAGGAATCAAAATTATCCGGATCAGATAAAAGCGACAAATCTTGTAGAAGTGAAGATGCATCATAGCCAGAAACCAGATCGAGCATCCGTGCTGGCTAGCAAATGGCAGACTTATCTATCTTACTTCTAGAAGGCAGTAAATGGGAACAGTAAAGTCAACGAAGATTAATAGGATATAAGATCAACAAAAGCGATCGCAGATCCATGAGAAGCACCTCCGTGCCCCCTAAGGGGGCATTGGTTTCGCAGAGGACGTTCATAGACCGGAGATCACAAAGGAGAACATTCAAGGCAATTCGTGAAATATCGAAGGAGTGGAGACATGAGAAAAGAAAAAGGACGGGACATCTAGACAAGATTACCGCAGGCGAAGGGGATCGGTTGGGCCTGCTGACGGAAACGGCGGGCAGAGCAGAGCTAGCAATATTCCTGTTGAGGCCGGTAGGGTAGGAAGGAGGAGCCGCAGCAGCAGGAAGTGGAGGAGGAGCACCGAATGCGAATCCCAAGTCGTCGTCATCATCTTCGTCCTCGTCAGCGCTCCGAGAGGCCATGACCTGAGCCAAACGCTGGGCAGCGGCCTTGGCGGCGAAGTTCTGGGTGCGCTTGACGCTGGAGAGGCCCTGGGGAGGGCGGGAGTGGGGGTGTGCGGGCGACATCGTCGGCGAGGAGGAGCCGGTGCTGCTGGAACCACCACTCCACTGCCGCGAGTACACCGGGCTGCCGGTTCTCCTCCGATCCATCTTCCTAATCAATGAGCTCCCGTGGATAGCTTCTGCAGTTGGGGAGTGGAGGGAAGTGAACCCAAGCAGAACCTACGATTATCGGAGACCGAGATTGTTTCTCGAGAGGAAATCGGTGGGAGATTGAGGCGGGCACTTCTCCGGTCGCGTAGGTGGAGGGTCTGAGCCGAGTCCGAGTCCGCGCGTTGGCAGCAATTGACCTGCAGCCGCAATGTGAAGAGTATATTGGACTATTAAATGTTCGATTAGTAGGACGAGACAAATACGCGTGCACGTGATATGCGCATGCCTGGATTGAATTTCATCGACCAGAGTATATTATATGTGAAATTACTATTAATCCTTAATCTCATCCTAAATTTCGCCAACGTTGTAAAATGGCCTTGGGTGGATTGAATCATTTCCTCTCTTTTTTCTAACGTGTCGTTTTTTTGGGTTGGTAAAATTGGAATACGTAATACATCGCTATTAAAACCTCATGGTGACATGAACTCCGATGATGAAAGAAGGCTGGGAGAGTAGTATCGAATTCAAAATTGAAAGAATTAACTGAAATTTTCCGAAGAATTTCGGCTCAATCACAGACTAATTTCAATATATGTTTTCGCTGACTTGAGAATACTATGTTGTACAAATAAAAAAAAAAGTTTAGAAAGCCAAAGATTTGAAATTTGACCAAAGTAGAGATGCAAAAATATTGTAACTTGTGGCAATTGCGATCTTCCTAAGATCAACTCAACCATGGGACCCCTCAACGAACTCTAGCTAATGCCAAAACAGTGGTGAATACGAGCAAAAAGGCTCGATAAATGGAAGGTGATGAGAGACTGCAGCATCCAATAACATTCATTCAATAGTCAATACTTAATGATAGAAATGTTAAGCATCAATTTGGCCTAGAACTGCTTGGACCACCTCTAAATCAGCACGTAATTGCTTTTATTGGGATTAAGCACAATTACGAGCCAAGTCTAAGAAATAGGGTATTGAACTAAACTAAGTTGACATGTTTTCTCATTAAACTGGTTTGAAACCATTTAAAAACTAGTCCAGACAACCAAAAGCCTTGTAATCAACATAAATGTGGTAAAATTTGACAAGCTTGAAAACATGGCAAAAAAAAAAAAATAGAGCCCAAGTTAGTGTTTTTGGACTTGGGCCGGTATTTTCAAGTTGCCTGAGAGTTTAGACAATGTCAGTTTGAAAGTATTAAAATAAAATTTATAAAAAATAAAAAATAATTAATTATATACATATAAATATATTTTAATAATTATTTCAATATTTTATCAACTCTCGTTCATACCATAAATTTTGTGTAATTAAAAAATAATTATTTGTTTGATTCATGTAAGGCCACGTAGCTCGAGATGGTGGCATAGCCCAAAACCTCTTTGCCAGTCCGAATTGCTAGCTTTAAAATTTTTTATTTGTTTAATTTAAAATTGTTTTAAAAAATTAAAAATGATTTATTTTAAATAATTTGAAATTAAAAAAGGGAAAAAATGAAAGAAAGAGTTGAGATTCACGGTTTAAACCGGCCCAATTCCGGGCCAGTTCATAATTCTCTGAATCATAGTTCGTAACCGGAAGGCCCGTTCTGTTTAACGGGCCGACTTGTAACTGGGTCAAATGGCCCACAACATGCAACTGGGAGTGGGCTGAAGAGGCCCACAACATTTTGTTTGTCTATGGGCCTCAGATTTTGCCTTTTCTTCTCACCTTCCCCCTGCGCAGAGACTAACAGAGGAGGATCTTAGTAAATCGTCGCTAATCTTGTCGGAACGGGGCAGGAGCAAGGATATGAGCTTGCTGATCTCCCAGATCCATATTTGGAGTTGATGACCTTCTTCTTCGGGTAGTGAGAGGGAGAGAGAGACACAGAGAGGGGTTGAAGGAGCAGTGAACGAACTGGGAGAAATGAGGGTGTTGCAGCTGGGTTTGTCACTAGCCCTGACCTCCGGGATCGTCGCCCTCCTCATCTACATCACAGGCGTCTCCTACCTCCGTAATCTCTTCTCCTCTCTTTCCTGTGTCCTGTCTCCGGTCCTTCTGTGGATCGCCCTGCATCCATCTTTACTGAATTCCTACTTATATCATTTCGTGCAGACCAATCCACTCGGCTTTCAGATGAAGATTTCGAGGCGCTGCAATCTTTGCAAAGCGGTTTTCAGAAGTGCGTGGTCAGTTCCTCCCGTCTTTAGTTAAAATATTTAATTTACATTAGAGGACAAGGGGAAAAAAAGGCTTTGGTTCAACTGTGCACCCCGCCGCAGCCTCATTGATATTAACTGCGTTCTATCTAATGTAAAGAGACAGAAGGTGCATCAGGAACGTCATTTTTTCCTAATGTTTGAATCATTTGAGCTTTACTTTTGCTGATTGACACGGTCAGTAGTTGCTTTTTGGATAGTGCAGGGTGCAAATGGGTTGGGCCTGCAAGCTGCTGCTGGGAAGGATGTCTGCCAAGTGACTATCAACTTTTCCAGTGACACTGTCTCTAAATGGGTAAGTCTGATTCTTCGACCCTGTCTGTCAATTCTCGATGACGTTTATTTTCTTATGAAGTTACTGCTGTCAACAGAAAGATCCTAAAACCGGTGAGCTTGAGGGTTTGTCCTTTGATTTCAATCTCTGTGAAGCTGTAGCCACATGGGAACAGGTGATCTTGCTTCTTGCCAGCCAAGAAAAATGCCCTCTTTTTTATTCGTGAAGCTTTGCACGCTTGTCTCCCTGAAACATAGAGGAAATGTGCTGTACAATTGATTGATTATTCTTTTTGAGCTGATTGCACAGGTAAGAAACAGCACCACGATATTAACGAAGGAGTTCATTGATGCTCTACCAAATGGATGGGAGGACTATGCCTGGCGCCGTATTAATAAAGGGATACACCTGTGAGTCGTGCACTGCACTGCTGCACCACATCATGAGTTCACGGCCCAAATGAAATTTTCTATTGAAGATTCAATTGTGCTTTGATGTTGATTTTTTATTTTGGGAAATTGAATCTAAGTTAAAAGATCACAGCATCTAGCAATCTGATGAGAAACAATTCGCATTTGCAGCAATCGATGTGAGAACAAAACTTTATGCGTAGAGAAACTCTCTTTGGTCCTTCCTGAGACACCACCATATTATCCAAGACAATTTGATCGCTGTGCTGTCATTGGTAACTCTGGAGATCTTCTGAAAACGAAATCTGGGGAGGAAATAGATGGCTATGATGTTGTTATCAGAGAAAATGGTGCACCAATCCAGGTCAATACTGTTTGGATGCTAGAGTACTTTTCAAATCACTGCTGGAGTTTTTTCTTTCCTTGTAAGCAAATTCTCATCTTTTGTGGTGCCAGAACTATACAGATTATGTGGGCAGGAAAAGTACATTCCGCCTCCTTAATAGGGGATCTGCAAAAGCTTTGGATAAAGTTGTGGAACTAGATGGTATAAGTTGCATTGGTCACTTGCTATCAGTCTCCCTGGTATTTATGGAACTATCTGAATTTGCACAAAATTGCAGAAACAAGGAAGGAAGTCCTCATCATCAAAACAACTGTTCATGACATCATGAACAAGATGATACAAGTGAGGCTTCTATCTTCTAATTGTCAAATTTTAGTCAGTATTTGTTCAGATTGTTAATCATCAATGCAAAAGTTATCATTTATTAGTTGTTTTATAATTTCGTGACAATGGGTGGATGCAATTATACCATACTATATTTTTTTTCTTCTTCACTTTTGAGGAATTTCAAACATTCTCAAGTGAGATGGGTGCTTTGCCAAATTTAAAGACCCTGTAAATGTAATATAGGAACATGTTTTTATTTAATTTCTAAAAAATATTTAATATTTAACATAGTAATTAAAAATTCTTTAATTATGTTAAATATAAGATATGTGCATGATGTACAATCATTAGGACCGTCAAACTTGCCGACCATTGATGTTTTCAGGTATCAGATCCTCAGGCTGTGGGTAGCTGAATGATCTATGTTGGAGATTTATCATTAGAAAGTTAGTGGGAATACTAGGACTCATACTTATTTCAGATCATACTAGATAGGCACCATGTAAAACCCCTTGAATGAGAACAAATGTCTAATTATACTCTCTTTCTTTTTTACCAAAAAAATTAGTTACATTATCTAACAGTTAAATGAGAATTTGTTCCCTGCTTGTTGAAATTATGCATTATGAAAGGATGCATGGTTGGGCTGTGCTTCAAATTTTCTCATTGGTTTTCATTTCATTATTTTGCAGGAAATTCCAATAAAAAATCCTGTATATCTTATGTTAGGGGGATCCTTTGGATCTGCAGCCAAAGGAACTGGACTGAAGGCGCTAGAGTTTGCTCTTTCGATCTGTGAATCTGTAGATATGTATGGCTTCACTGTTGATCCTGGTTATAAAGAATGGTATGTTGTAACCCATTCAGATTTTAATTGGCGATCTCTATGCACATCCTTTTATGTATTGGCTGATAATAAGGAAATGAATAGTTTTACTTTTCCTATTCAAGTAACCTTATAAATTATCGTGGCAGGACTAGATACTTTTCAGAATCTCGAAAAGGCCATACACCTCTACATGGAAGGGCATATTACCAGATGATGGAGTGTTTGGGGGTATGCTTAGATTTCCTCTTCTTCTGGTCCATTGATCTTAATGCATTCTTGTGGCTCATATATTACTATTATGTTCAGATGAGTGGTGAATTTTTGGTTGGCATTGCATAGGTCCCATTTAAATTGCTGGTCATTTTATTTATATTTCAGTTACTACAAGTTGATAGCCTCCCTATTACTGATAAAGAGACCCATCGTGTATCTAATCAGAGTCCATTTTTGTTCTCTCTCTTCATAATCAGATCTGAAGCTCAGGGCTTGAGTTGCTTTCCAATATGTGGACTAAAATTGTTTTCTGTCCTTTTTTTCTTCTTCTTTTCAAGCTTATCAAAATTCATTCTCCAATGCGAGCTGATCCCAAGCGGGTTGTGAAGTGGCTGCCTAGCTATGATACAATAAGATTGGCCAGAATAGCATCAGAGAAGATATTGGGGTAATGAGAGCTGTTTTTCCATATGACGATTTTCAAAAAATCTAGGTGCATTGAATGTGTTTCGTTTCATATTGGCTGTCATAAGAGTTGGATTAACTGTGACATCCCGTCCTAGTATATTATAGAAGCATCACTTACTACAATATAACTATAAAATCTTTCACAGTGTCAGAGCATGTTAATTTCCTGTACTTTATTAAGCCAAGAGGTGTAAGATGGGCATGAATAGTTGTAGCAGATGATTCGTGTTAGTTGATCATTTTGTCACTTTGATGCATACATGTGTGTAGGAGAGTAGGAGCAGCATCAACAGATCCTCTAGCAGCATGTGCAATCATCAAGAAGCAGGTGAGAAGGAATTCCATGCCCCAGGCAAGCCGCAGAAAAGCAGCAATCGACCACCAAAGATATGTGAGAGGCACAACCATGTATCCATTGGAGCAGAGTCCTGGACATGGTCTTCTTTGCACAGTCCCAGCTTGAGATGATATCCAATTCGAGGTCTGGAGTTTTCTTGGTTGCTTAATAGATCAATTCCTATACCATTCTGATGAGAGCTCTTGTGGCAGAGAATCTGCTCTTAGTGTGCCGAAGATTTTGAGGGTAAAGGGCATTTTATGAGATCTGTTTAGGGCTGCTGCGGTTTCACATTCTTGTATCATAATGTATTCTTTGATTTTTCATTGTTCCCCCTTCTTCATGACAAAACAAGCAAATCTATGGAGTTCTAGCCCATTTTCATTTCATCTAGGACTTATACGAGAGAGACACTCATGTATTGGAACAGTTGACATAGGCTTATAACCATCCCTGGCAATTTGTTCCTGCTGCCTGCTTGGTAATGCCATCAAAAACATCCGTGCGTATGACCCTTTTTATTAAGCATGTTCTGCCCCTGGTAATGTGACTGATCTCTAATCCAAACGTTTGTGGATGTCAGATGTGTTTTTACCTATGCGGAAGATGGCATTGACGCCACACGCAATTTCTCTATGTTGTCAAACAATCCTCGGTCATCAGCAACCCATCCAGCATTTGATTTGACATGGAACCAAGTAAGTGTGCGGAACAAAGGAAACGGGTGTGATTGCCTAGCGGAGCTTTCACAGGCTGCTCTTAAACATAGGACGAGTACTGCGGTCCTTAAACATGGGCTGTCTGCAAAAGTTCTACATGCCAAGGAGATACAATTCCATAATGACAAAGGGATCTAATCATGAGATAGCCGTATCCAAATGGAGAGCTGAAACCGGAGATCTTCTCCTTCGTTGGCTCTCCGTCCTCCTATAAATCAGCTGGCTTCTCAGAAAGTAGGCGAGTCCGATCGTGGCCCGAGCACGAGGGATGATAGCATGACTTGACACTCAGTAGGCTCTTTCTGGCACCCGACCGTTTCCTCCCAAACAGCTTACCCAGCGCCCTCGCCCCTTTTCCTTTGCTCGCATTGCTCTTGTTCTTGTCGCCGGTCACCGACTCCTGATCCTAACATATGTAACGCAGATGGAATGTCACTACACCGGATATACACCGCCGCCGCATTGGGTCGATCGACGGCATGCAAAGAGAGGGTCCATAATGCGAACAATACTCACCTCGGTCGAATCAACAGATTCGAGCGTGTCACCGCTGTCTTCGCTCTTCGATGCAGCTGTTGGAGTATCGTCAACGACATCAACATCTCTGCCTGCATTTATGAATGCAAAAGAGAGAGAGAGAGAGAGAGAGAGACCGCGTTTACATCGACTGAGCTGGAGCGGGCTAGCCCCGCCCTTCCCTCCACTCAAGGCGGCTATTCATCCTCAATTCTTAAAATGATAGCTATCAACAGAGGTGATGAGCGGGAAGGAAAGCTCACCTTCTTCAATGCCGTTTTCAGGGTCTGCTGAGATGGGTGCCATGCAATACACTCGGAAACTGGGGGATCCAGGGAAGCTGTGATCGTCTTGCAGCAGAGAAGATCTGCCGACGGCTCGCATTTCGCTGTCATCATCATCATCATCATCAGCCTTGTCCTCGTCTTTACCCTCATCGCCATTGTTGTCACCTTCCTTCTTCGCCGCCTCAGTCTCCTCCTCATCGGCGTACACCTGCTTGATAGCCGCAGTGACGGCGGCAATCACCTTCTCCTCTCTAAGCCTCTGCGTCTCCTTCTCATCATCAGCTTTGCTGCTCATCGTGCTAGTTTCCTCAGGCTGTTTCCCTCTACCAAGAGTCTTGCAATCATCATCAACGGTGGCCGGGAGAGAGGAGAGGCTGTTCCTGGCATCTTCGTCATCCTCGCAGTCCTGCTTATTGGAAGCAGAAAGGCGGGAAGAGCTGGTATCCTCTAAGGAGTAGGGAGCATTGCCGGTGTCCTTCAGGAGCTCTTTCTTGGAGAGGGTGGACTCCTTGAGAGTCATGGCATCCGCCACCCTGCTGCGCCGCCGCCTGATATTCTCGAGTTGGTGGCGGAGGAGGGGCCCCAGTTTTGAGGGAGGCACTGTCTCCGATGACTCATCATGTACAATCTTCGAGTTCCCACATCCCATCCTTATTCTCTCTATCTTCCCGTTCTCCTTATACGTCCGAACTGATTCTCACAGAATACAGACAGAAATAGAGATAGGTAAGGTAAACAGACAGGTGGTGAGAAGGGAGAGTTACACACAGACGAAGGAAAAAGGGGGGAGGGCTCCGGCTATGGCACTTGTCGGAGAATTTATAGTACGGTGGGACAGGAGGGTCCTAGCTAGAGTTTGCTTGCTGTTAGGAGAACAGACACCCATGGGAGGAGAAGATGGGATCGGTTGAGGATTCCTCAGCTGGAAACTGATCGGTGAGCGGGGCGAGTGGGACAACGGATCCGAGTGCCATTTGCGGCCCTTTTTCGTTCCAACAAAATTAAAATGCTGCTTTCTTCAGCGCCCCTCTCCCAGCACCTCAAAGCCACAACCAAAAGCGAGGAAGAAAAGGAAAGCCACCAGCTGCCGTCTGCCATCTCATTTTCGGTGCCATGCTCTCTGCTCACCTCGCTGAGCTGTTCCCTCCATCCAATCCTCCCTTTGACAGTTAATTTCTCAGGTATTTTTACCTTTGTGTTCCCAAGTTTCTTTTATATTTCACGGTTAAAGGAAAACTTACATTTACTTAAATTATCTTTTGGGGGGGACAAGTCTCCCACATCTCGTCCTATCTTCTGGTGAAAGTGAAACCGTCCCTTTTCCTTTTGACACTCTGCCAAAAATTAAGTACACCATGACGTTGCCGCAGCCTGTTAATTGGATTCTAGATTCAACTAACATAATTTGTTTCCAAACTTTTAGCACTCAATATTGTGATCCACATTGCGTCCCAACACCACCAGTTCGACAGTCTGACTCTGCTGAAGGGAAAACTAGATATCAAAATTTTACTGATGTGGCACCATAAAATACGCAAGAAAAAATGGTGCTCACAGTCTGATTTCTTAATATTTTGTGTACATCAATCTGAGATCTACAATGTTTTTGCTAACCCAGAAAGAAAGCACCCACAGAGAGAGAGAGAGAGTTCAGTACAGAATGGTCGGGCAGCTCAATTCAAGGAAGGAAGGCCCAGTCCGGATAAGGGCATTCATAAACCCAATCAGGGCCACTGTATCTAACACAATGCAGCCACAAGCCCTCTTCATGCCCTTCATATCTGCAAACATATCAAATTTAATCAAATATCACCACTCCCAACATAATAACAATATAATAGATGAAGGGGTTGATATTGGATGAATGAGATCACTCCAATCCACATCCTCATTTCTGATCAATTCCCAACCCCACACTTGTTCAGATTTTTAGCATCACAAAATTCTCTCTCCTTTTTTTTTGGGAATTGTAAAGAATTCTTAGAATATTTTATCAAATTTGACCATCTTTTCATCAATATTAGACACTATATAGCAATAACATTACAGGTAGCTTATTAAACCCAATTTTATGGAAGACAAGGTTCACTTCATACAGCTGCTGGCTCAACCTGATGGCTCTATTCTTTGGGCTTTAGATTTACCGCCACTCCATAACAGTAATGTTATTTTGCTATTACCCATATTCAAGCATTGAGAGAACAATTCTTACCCCTTCGGTGCCAGACTGGGGCAGTGGGTGCACATGTAATCGATGCTGAAGTCCTTGGAGCATTCCTCTTCCTTTGAAGGCCAAATCTGGTCAACTCTAGAAATCAAACTATGGCCAGCAGCAGCTCTGTCGGCAGTGGTTCCTCCAGCTGAACGATTCACTGCTTGCTCTGACAGGTAGAGCACATCATTGGCAATCGGATGTCCTGTATACTGCAAATGTACTCGTATCTATGCCACACCACCAAACAGGAAATAGGAGGAAGGAAAGGGGATGAAAGGCCGTATGAGTTAGTTGAGATCATGCAGTTAACATATCAAATAGAAAGATTTGCTGCAACACATGATCAAAGTGACCATTGCTTGGGTAGGCAAGAAACCTATCCTCTCCTATTAATTGATTTAATGACACTTGAAACTTGGTATTTCCATAAGCGTACAACTCTATGCATCTACTCACTTGATGTGTACGCCCAGTTATTGGTTCACACAAGACAAGACTGTTCATTCCATCGGTGCCAATCCTTGTAAACTTCGTACAAGCAGGCTTTCCTTTTGGAGGACCATCACTGCAAGAGTTGCCTCCCTGCAATAACCAAGCAATGCCAACATGTTCATCGGCAGCATATGGGACTTCTGCATGGTCATATTATCAGCATATAAATCTAATTGAGAAGAAAATAAAATGAAGGATCACAGAGCACTAAAATATCATTTCGTAGAACCATCATAGCCACATTTTGTGTACTTGCATTGCAGCAATTGCAATTATTGATCTATTTTCCTTCTTTTTTGACAAGTATCCTTGTTTCTACTATACAGATCTAAGCAGAAAACCAACCCTGGCTGTGCTCCTCCCTTCTCGAGCATCATAATCTATGTTGACATTAACCACTACCTGCAAAAGAAAGGAGTCAAAACATGTGTTTACCACCATTTGCATTGCAGAATATTAGTTCACTACTATTAAGCCTCCCCAGTATAGATTTAGATAATTTTAAGTGAAAAGAATATTGTCTTGGGAATGTATTCAAAATCCTGAAGCACAACCAAACCATTTGCTTCAGAAAAGGTAAGACTGCACTACTTAGCACCAAAATGTCAACAGTTAGAGCAGAGGACAGTTTCATTCTTCATATATTTCTTGAAGAATGCACCACAAAGTGTGGGGGGAAAGTAACACTTCAAGAGGAAGAAAATTCGTATCTCAAGAGAGATGGCCGTGCTTACTATGGGTTTTTTGTAGAAAGAATCAAATACACAGTCAGCCATGCCATGCCATTTTATACCATCAGTGTGGTTTAATGTCATAACATCATACTACCAAATTTTTGGAAGGATGTACCTCATTCTCCGGAAATATTCCTATAACCTTTGCAATATACTGTTTCTTCACCTTTCCACCTTCAATCTGCAGTAAGCTTCCAAATAGCACATATTACTTAGAGAAACTGAACAGAGCCAAAAAGGTAGTGCCACCTATAAGGTCTCCTTTACACAGGGAAAAAATGGTGTAATAAATATTTTACTACAAGTAGAACGCTAAAGTTGATGGCACCATTTCCGAGTTGGTAAAGTCAGATCTCATTATCTTTCAAACTTCATCATATCTGGCTACCTTTCTGATCGGTAAATCTCATTGATGCAAGAAATGATAACCAAAACTAAAGGTAGATGATAGCAAATGGATGTGTGAAAAGGTAAAAGAGTGTCAAATGAATCACACCTGTTGCCTAAAATATTCAGCCTTTGAAGGAGTCCTGGCCAAGATCAGCAGCCCTGATACTAGTCGATCTAATCGATGAATTGCTGACATATTAATTGTCAAGGAAAAATATGAACTCTGACACAGCTTCATTGCCACAGTGTGATGAGTATTTTATCAGTATGAAAATGACGGGCAACTTTAAGACGGCTGCAAAAAAATCATAAACCAATTCAGGTGAACATGTAACATATGTTTCCAGATTTCTGGTGTCTGGATACGAAAGAGAGGAGCTAATCCATGTTCTGCCTGAAGGATGCCAACAACAGTGTTCTTGCGATACTGGCCACATGGATGCACCTGCTCACCAGTGAAAAGTTGATAACTTGCCACCAACCAAGTTAGAAAAAGGACATTGGTCCCTGTCTAGCGACTGCAAATGAAATTATACTGATTGAGAACATGTACGTGTTCCAGTTTAGCTTCAGTTGATGCACCAAGATCTGGTGACTCGGAAATAAATTAAGACCCGGTAGAAGGGAAGTGAATGGTAGCGTCCCTGAAAGAGGCGTATCTGATAACTTCGAGAGGTCGTCAACTTACAGGAACAGTTGGTGGCTTGCAGACAGTCACGACGTCAGGCTCTTGAAGGATAACTGAAACATCGAATGCCATTACCGGCGGTTCATGCCTGTGAAAACTTGTCATATCGAGTTTTAGGGTTAATGACAGCAGTAAATTGCCAACAGAACAAAGTGGGCAAAGGCTAAAAATTCAAGGACAACTGACCTGTGCAAGAAGTGGCTTATCTTCTGTGAGGGCTTAAGAATGTATGAGACAGGAACCATCTCTCCATCAACTTGTATCCGCCCACATTTAACCGCATTAACCTACAACATAAGAACTCAAGAGGATTTAGCACCAGTGACTGGAGCAGAACAACTGAAGAAATGGGATGCACCCAATTCATCCAAGAGGCCCAGCAGCAGGCGCAGCAGTGCCTGCAGCTGCACTCCCGAGATGAACGTACATAGTAGTCATAAGGTCGGCCTTTGAATTCATGGGCGAAGAAATCGACAACAGTTTTGCCAGCCCATCGATTTTTAACCTGTACGACTAGCAGAGAAAAATAAGATATCAAACTGACGAGCAAAGGGAGGCTAGAATCAGGCGAAGAAGCTGTGCGGAGCAGGGGTAGGTGAAGTGGAGTGAGTTAAGGGAGTACTAACATGGGAAATGAACTCAAAATAGTAGGGTCCGACGAGACGCCTCCCTGCGCATAGTTACATGATCAAAATCCAGACCTTTTCCACACCCGCGGAAAGGGATTGGCTAAACTGAAGCCAGGATGGAGTGATTCGTCTCACCGTTGCGAAAGATGTAATCTTGACGCTCCGGAGGATTGGCCGGTGTCTGCCAAACAATCTCCATCGCCATCCCTCCTCGCTCCTCTCCCCCCCGCCCCTCCCTTCCCCCCACGCCGCGCACTGTCTCCGGTTTTTCAGCAGATGGACGATGACTTTCGCGTCACACAGGGTGGCCTCTTCCTCTCATCATGCCAACGACGTCGTTTTTTGGGAGACGGCCGCCAGCCATTTTTCCGCTGGAGATTTCCCCTCTATGAAGCAACCGGACATTCTTGAATTAAATATTTCGGCTAATATTATTAATTTATTTTTAAATAATTAAAATGATAGATCAGAACCGGTTTAGACGAAAATTTTGGTTTTGCTCCAACCGACATATCCCACACAAATAAATAAATAAATTCCAACTGATATTCTTACATATTCACTGCCCCGAATGTGATCTTATAGGTGAAGAAGACACATGTACGCGGTGGATCTCATCATACCACGTCCCAATAATTGACCCATCCATTGCGTGACGAAATTTGGAATCGCCATATGTCAACAGTCAGAAAATATGCACTTTGAAATATAAATGTTCGGATAATCCCATCACCGAGCTGAGATTGATCAACGAGATGAAAAACTTGACGCAGCCAGTGAGCATATACGGGACCGATAAAAAGGAGAAAAAAAGAAGAAGAAGAAGGTGACAATAGCTAGCGTGTGTGGCCTTCTCCTTCTCCAGCACAGAGTCGCATGCCGACGGTGCCATCCCAACTTTATCTGACTCGTGTCTTGGTTGGGGTGGTGGGCGCGGCGGCGCAGTTCTATCTGGGCAGATCCGTCATCGATCGAGCCGTTTTCATACGAGAGGGAAGGAGGGAGAGATGGTCGGCCCCTGCACCAGCCTCCCTCCCCCCATTGACAAACTTGGCGGAGTTGGAGTCTGGGGGATGAGGGAATCCGAGGAAGTGGTGACCCCTTGACGGCTAGGCTTGGCTCGAGGATCGTCGGCCAATTAAGCTGAGCCAATTGACCCACGTGGATCCAAATGAACCCTTCAATGCACATACAGGACACGTATTTCCGTACATACATTATAGCCATCCATCCATGAGTCATGAATGTTTGCTAATAGGGTTGTTAACTGAGTTCACCGACGTCACCCCCTATGAATGGGTAGGCTCAGTAATTTCCAACCCAACATGACAATAGACAAGTTTGAATTGAGTATAATAAAAGTAGATTGGACTTATATGACCGATGAGATACGAATAAATTTATTTGAGTTAATATGTGTATCCAACTTATTAAAACGCCTAATATATTTAAGTGTGTGTATATATATATAGGGGTGATGATATTAAGTATGTTAATTATTGCTTAAATGACTCATCGACAAGACATGACAAGGATTGCTGGGCCTATGAACGACAGGGTTTTGGGAAACTTGGGAAAGTAATATTATGCAGTGTAAGACGCAACTATATAGAGACAGAGAGAGAGAGAGGGGAAAACTTTCTTACAGCAATGGCCAAATCGACGATCGCTCATGATGACGCAAGAGAGACCGTCATGGTCCTCCTCCAGCAGGTCAATATGCTGACACGAGAATGGACTAAAGCCCCAACTTGCTCGGCCTGACTTTTCTGGTCGCCATCGACAACCTAACAGGGAAATCTACGATCGAAAGGATGGCAGTAACGCCCCTGTGCTGAATAATTGCGAAAAGGACTTTACAGGGGACACACGCCAATAATATTAACCAACACTAATACCGACAATGATGCTCACTGGCTTATCTTCATTTAGACTCTAACGGGTCTAATTAATTGTAGAGGAGAAACATGCGGATATATATGGCTTAAATCGTTTTTGGACGACCCAATGTGTATATTCGAGCATGTGTGTTCGGTGGGTATCTTGTATGTCCCATCGATACAGGCTTCTTAGTCAAAACCTACTCAAATTTATCATATGAAGAACTTAACTATGTACTATTTTTGACTTTCATAGTTGATATGTCCATACGAATGGGGTTGTGCCATTTTCATGATGAAGTGATCACATAGCACATGGACAACTGTTTATCAAAATTTCCTCAACTTGTTTCTCTATTTTTAAGTATTTTTTTCTCATTCTGAACTATCGGATCCCAATTAGAACTCTGTTAAGTTATGACTAATTCAAATTCAAGTTAAATAGATCCGCTTATGGTCCGCTTGGATTGAGGGATTTGGAAGAGAGGGGAGGGGAGGCCAAGAGAATTATGGAGGGATAAAATATATCCCAATATTCATTGTTTAAATAACATTATTAAAGAGTATAAATAAATTATTTTATTTAATAATCCCATAGGCACTTTTAAATCCGATGATAAAAATCGCCCTTTATCAATCATTGTCCCTCCAAAGCCGAGGAAACCTCCTAAATAAAATACCGGGCATGATACTTTCCGATCCCTTCGAACACACCATCCGAACGTATTTTTAGTGGATAAAACTCTCATAATATAAATTATCTCGATTTATAAGACTCTGAGAATTCAATTTAAAGGAAAGAGATAACAAATTAGAGTTTATATTAAAAGTTTCAAGTATATTTTTTTAAAGATATTAAGTAAAAGGCTGAGAAAATATTGAATTAGGGTAAAATAAGAAATTAGAATCCACAGGGGATATCCTTCCTAAATTCATATCTTGCAGAAATACTTTCCATGAAAATATATGCATCAATTTCCCATATATTTTTGGAACATATGAAACACGTGTTCGTAGCTAATTGGAGGGTGCATCCATATATATACATATATGCATTTGCATGTATATATGTATCGTCCTTCGTGTAATGGCTCCAGGACCGATGTAATTTAACATCAAGGCTATGCAACTGGATATAATCAATTATGGCCACGACAAGGGTTTGATTAGGGTTCGATCAAGAGGTGTGAAGCTCTGTAATGACAGATTGCATGCAGCATTCCATCTTGCTGTTTTAATTGATGATTAGATGCAAGTGTCTCATGTTAGGGTTTTTCCTCGACGTTCTGGCCCTTTTCTGTTCGTCCTCCGTAACTCAGCTGCAGCCGTGGATTGAGATTCGGAACAGCAGGAACGAGATGAGGAGTTCTTTCTTCTCGGTGAAATCTGGTTTTGATAATCGTGCATGTGATCAGTCCTGATTGATTGTAAGAGAGATATCAATACAGGTCAATGGTGTAAGTGTATACGTGTGAATGCAGGCGCGGAGACCAGGCGACCTGACTTCAACTTCCATGGGCGGAACTTCTTCAGACGACGAGAGAGAGGGACGACTTGCAAGCAAAAATCGACTGATCAGCCGCTTATGCTCTTGAAAACCGTAGTCATTTTACGCATACCCATAAATCAGCCCTCGTCACCTTCCTTGCTCCGCGCCCTAATTTTCTTCCCCGGGACCAGTCCGTAAAAGCGACAAGCCAATTCATATCCGGTGCAATTATCTTCCACATCGACGTATAATATATACGTGTAGATACAGAGAGAAAGAGAGCCGGAGAACTAAAAAGCCGAGTCGACATGGGGATTTCAAAGGACAGCGGCCGCCAGAGTGGTTCCATCTTCAGCACCTTCAAGGAGCTGCTATGCAGGAGCCCTTTGAGAAAGCTGATAAATAGCATCAGCAGCAGCGGCAGCAGCGGGAGGAGGAAGATGAGTGGTGCTGGTGCCTGCAGAGTGGCGCCCCAAGGGTGCTTCACGGTGTACGTGGGGCCCGAGAGGCGGAGGTTCGTCGTCGAGACAAAGCACGCGAACCACACCGTGTTCCGGAGGCTGCTCGACGAGGCTGCGTCCGAGTACGGGTACCAGAGGGACGGCCCGATTCTTCTCCCCTGCGACGTCGACTTGTTCTGCAGAGTCCTGGCAGAGATGGACGGCAGAGGCCGTGACGGTGATCATGATGAGATTGCGGGAGGTGGCGGCGGTCCTCATGGAGGAATCCGCCGCAGAGGGGTGCGAGCGTACTGGATGTGGCGGACGAGCTGGGCAGCGTGCGGCAAGCAGCTACAGGGTGGCCGATACGGCCGCCTCGGTCCGCAGAGATCCCTCCAGGCTTAGCTTAATTAGCCAAGTTGTAGCAGCTTGTTTTTGCTGATTTCAGTAAGCGGCAGAGATGAAGCGCAGAGCTAGCGCACATGAAATCACACAAATATATCTCATGAATACATACATACATATATATATATATCAGAGAATCGTATTACAATGGAGGTGTTAGCTAGGTCTCGTACGCATATACGTATGTGTACGGAAGAAATACATACCGTACATGTGTTCTATCCGATCGTGAACGTGATGAGAGTGATCTGTTCCTCAGCTAGCTCATTATACAGGGTTCTTCTCTATATCAATTTCATGAACCTCTTCTCTTGCATAGGAAAGCTTGAATATGGAAGGCCACAAGCGATTCAAGGGGGACCTGATATCACCTGCACGAGCTGTTGATCAAGATGTTCGACCATTCGGTCCTCTCTTCCCTTTGAACGAGTAGGATTCGACGAGGTCTTGCGGGTTTCACAGTTTCCATAATCACGATAATTTTACCGGTTTACGGATCGATCTAGTTTGAATCTTGATTGGTTATGGGGCTCACGGAAAGCTGAGCGATGCAAACCTCTGGTCCTTCAATTTCTAGTGGAGTAAGTTGTGGATGGTTTAGTATGTGTGTGTGTGTATGATACTGTGACGATCGACAAACATGGGGCTTCCCTCGATGAACCAGTGTGGAGAAAAGAGGGTCGGCATCAGTCGCCCTTCTGAGGATGATAAGCTTTCATGGTGGAAATTAAAGCATTTATTTATAAGTCCAGGGGAAAAAAAATCAGAAGTTCATCCATTTAATGCAAAATGAAACTATGAAAATTACTATGCAAACCGAATGCTATCGTTCAGAACTCACTCGCATACAATTTAATGAATAATATAAATTGCAGGTTCAAATTCTGGTCTAAGTAAGTACTCGCCATGCAAGTTCCTCCCGCTACCTTACTTCTATTGAATTAAAGGAAAATAAATAAATAAAAAAGAAACCATCCCTTCTACCACCATGAAGGCTGAAAACATGGTGATCTCTGTGTCTCTGTATACACTGGAAAATGTTGGTGGCGGCGGCGGTGGTGATGATGGTTCTAGGGCCCAGTTCTCAACGCCTAAGTCGAAGAGTCCAATAATGTTGGTTTTGGGGCCCTCATTACGTACACTCTCATTCATTCTTGGGCCAGAAAGATTTATTAATTAGAAACCTTATTCCATGGCTAGTGTGCACTACGGTCTGCGGGCACTCATTGTAGTCTACAGAAAGAGAGGGCCCCTCACGACTCCCACTGAAGAGGAATGGGAGCTGGCTGTGGAAACTGAAGTCTCGACCTGGGATACTCCCCTTTTTGTGGCTCTCTGTCTCCACCAAAGAGTTCCTTCAGCTATCTTACTAAGAAGAAGGAGCCCAGATGCCCCCTGCAGTCTGTGCAATGCGCAGAAATGATGAAGAGGACATAGAACCATCCAATCCTTGGATCTTGGGATGGCTTAGCAAGGGGATATTGGGAGAGAGAGCTTGGGAATTCCCTCCTCCAAGGAAGCCACCCTTCCATACTGCAGTTCCCGAATGGATTGAAGTGAATTATAAGGGCCTATGGAACCCATCGTTATGGAATAAAAGTGGAATTTGCTCTTTCAAATCTCTGTCCGCCTGGGCAGGGCAGGGGTCATGTGGCTCTGACTAAACAGAGTGGAGCGCTGATGGACAATTGCGAACTGCTGTCCCACGAAGATCGGCTGACTAGGTGGACTCTACCAATGCCAAACTTCTCCAACTTGAACAAAGGCGGATGGTTCAACTCGTGAAGGTACGGCTCCGTATTGCTCGGGAAAGTCTGTAAGAGGGTTCGGCCACCATCTGGGCCGAGCAGATGTGGTTACAGGTGAAGCATGGGCCTTCTGTGATGGGTTACTGGCTTCCCGAGATCTGGAGGTCCAGGCCATTCAACATGAAGTGGTCTCAAAATTCCTCTTTGATGTTGTTGCGTTGAAGGACAGTTCCTGTCAATAACTTCGATCGTTGCTGATTGCAGGAGAATCTGCTGCGACTTCCAGGACAGGACATCGGATCTCCTTGAGAAAAAGGCCACGTCGGAGACCGATGACGCATCTTAAAGTTAAATACGTACTGTGTACCAACCATTGATTTATGCATATCTGCTATCCTTGAGGTCCCAGCCGAACGAGCCCAATTTCGTGGATGGACCTTGTAGGCGACTATTGCGGGTCACTATTGTAATGCAATATCCATTATCTATCAAACAAAGAAAGGGCTGCTTGCAATTCATCATTTGTGGGACCGATCAGAGCACAACCTAAGACACAGCATTCAATTAAGAGGGCTCTCTCGACAGGCAATGCTCCACCCTTGTCATGTGCAACTTACTCCGTTGGTCTCATTCCATACGAAGTATGTACACACACATGTACACTCCTCCATTTAAGATTAAATGGTCATGTTTCTCGTTGAAAATCTGCTTGAAAAAACCACAGCTGGGAATGATCGGAGCCCATCTATTTATTCAAATGCGTGCGTCTGATCGGAGCCGTTTGATGGGAAACTGTAATTTTTATGGAGAATCTTCGCGGCCGAATCAAGTCGGTGCGTTGTGAAGCGACGCATACTTGTGCATGGTCGTTGCATTAATTGGGTGCTGAGTAGTCCTCCATATCTGTATTACTCCGCCATCACAAGGCAGTAGAACGGACTCGTAGATGCTCTTTTGTCCAAGCAGAGACTGGGCAATAGATCGCTAGAGACTTGATGGTCAACGCTCGTTCTCGATGCAGCTGGCTCTTTAATGGCATGGCACAGCGGAAGACGACCTGATGATGGCTGATGGATCGCCTACCCGATAATGACTCGAAACCGCCAGTCCCCGAACCCATAAATCCATCGCTCCCTCTGCATATGCTCATCGAAAGGGGGGGAAAAAATGGAATTTTACAGTTGAGTAGAAGCAGCCTTCTGCAGATCTGGCTTTCTAGACAGACAGAGACGCAGATATCTGTATTTTCTGTTGGTTCGTTTGTTTAGCAGCTGAACGGTCGAAAGATGCGATTTTCACCTCCCCGTCGAACGTTAAATCCATTACTGGCTAAAGGGTTCAGCTTAGGAGCAAGCAATAATACTGATGCTTTATTATATTAACGACAGAAGCAACAACAATAACATATGGTTTCTTCTGTGTAGCAAATAACAGATAAGAACACCACCTAATACAGGTGATTCGATAGATAGTAAACCCAGGATAAGGAAAATGAGCGAGTGAGTGGAACAGAGTAAGACAGTAGTACTAGCAATACAGTTGATTGAATGAGTCAGATCTGCACCAATTCTTCGAAGGTTTTCATGGCGGGCTCAGGGAGACCGAGGAGCACGTTTATGCTTTTCCTCTCTTTTCCATGGGAGAGGAACAGGATGACCTCCTTCTCAGGCAAGGCCACGGGCCCTGACAAGACGGGCTCTCCCCAACCGAAATCCGTGGTGTGGAAAGACAGCCTCGACCAAGTCGTGATCAGGAGAGTTGCAGCAAGCGAAGGCCTCGCTCGTGTAGTTTCGAAGTAGTCAATTGCAGACCTCATGTAGCTGTCCGTCACCATCTTGACGGCATCCTGGACCAGCTTCACCGCGAAGGACATCGGATTCTCCAGCAGGTCCCCAGCGTTGCAGAGAGAGTTTGTAAGCACGATGCCGTTCCCAAAGTAGCCTTCGGGCAGAGGAGGATCGAATCGGGACCGGCCATCCACAGCGAAGAGGAGCTTCGTCTGCTGGTAGGGCTGCATTCTCAGCGCTTGAGTTCTTGCCTTCCACACAAAGGCCGATATCGCTTCAAACGTCGTGCATCTAGACAAGGCCCCATCTTCCATGCATTTCTTCTTGAGCTGATCAAGCTTTTCCGGGTCGAAGCAGAAGGACCTGTAACACATCTCCTCTTCTTCGTAGAGCTTCCAGGTTTTGGATACGTCCTCGATCTCTGCGAACTCGTGGTGCTCGAACTCTACCTTTGGTGGATTCCGGGACCTGAGGATGGTTCTGTCCAGGAAGGGGGGAACTTTCAGGGGCAATCCCCTGGCAGTCTCACCCCATGAGTTCACAAACTCCATGGCACCAAGCCCATCAAACATACAGTGGTTCATGCACAGCCCAAGGATGAATCCTCCACATTTGAACCTGGTCACCTGCGGCAAAAACGAGTTCTTTGATCTGCAGAACGGAATCCTCTGCCATATGTATCCCATGGCTAAAGTTGATGTAAGATCACTAAAAGGCGAGCACCCGAGCAACGGAAAGCCTTACTTACTGGACCTGTACTAAAATGTTTGGTCCTGAGTTATCCCAGGAGATTTTATTGCTAATCCTATCTTGGCATTCATTTTCGGATGAAAAATAACTAAATTTTAACCAAAGAGAGTTCAAAACAGCTCCACTGACTCCGAGCTGAAGGTTGTCAAGTGCATGAACTTCTCACCAATCCCAGACCCACCTTAAACTGTCCACCAAAAGCAGTTGCATATTTGTATCAAGGGAAGGAGAGGACCTGTCAGTGCTTCATATGATAGACTTACGATCTGAGGGAACATTCGACGATGTATAACACGAGGCAGTGTACAGAGGGTTGAAGAGGAAAGCAGGAGATGAGTTCTCAAACCTGAGCTGCCAAGGGAGGAATCTCGAGTATGTTCTTGGCGCCGGGGATGTCATAGACGAGCTTCCCGAGGGTCACAGGGTCAGGTTTTGTGATGTCTCCGATCTCCTCGATCCTGCAGCTGGCTTCGGCTTCGACAAGAACAGCTCCCTCCCCGGTGCAGTCCACAATAAGCTTCCCCTCGGGACTCAACGTCAGCCGCCCGGCTAGCGGATAGTAGTGAACAAGGACCTCTGACAGGGCATGCTTGATCACTTGGAAAGCTTCCTCGTTGCCCTTCGATTCCGACTTGAAGCAGTAGATGGTCCGGACGATGACAGCTATGTTCTGGTCGAGGTTTGACAGGAAATACAGCCCTCTCTGGGTATCCTCTGCAGGAGGAACAAGAATAGGTTCGCCTTGGCTCACTCTGAGTTCGGGGGTGCCATTACAAGGACTCGCCATGACCTGATCACAAATCAGGAAGTTGGTTACGCTATGCAATCAAGGAAGCGAACTGAAGCACACACGAGGAACTGAGAGTATCAAATCAAAAGCAAAACGGGTGGGGGCAAAGAACATGAAGTGTGATATGTACGTACCCGCAGAGAGAAAGTAATGGCAAGATGAGTAAGGGACAAAGAGAGGAAGTCTACGGTGAAGCAGAGAGGGTTCCACTGGTGCTGCCTATCTCCCAGCCCGTCCGTGGTGCTGGGGACGAGAGGAGGGCGTTAACGTTATATAAGGAGGAGCTGATCCCACAAAAGTAATCGATTGAGCAAAAACGATTTGGTAAACAAAAATGCACCCGATGGAAAGGGACAGCCGAATTTGCCCGGCCCACCTCCTGTTTTCTCTCTGGGAGATCCGTACGCAAAATGCTCCCCAACAGTATACAGACATTATACGGACAATATATATATATATATATATATATATATTTTAGGATCCTTGTTGGGGACGTAAATCATTCGCCGTCGCTGTTTCTGTTTTTTTGGGTAAACTTCATTTCAGTGGCGAACAGCTCTGAATCAACAGGATGGGGGGCGGGGGGGGGGCGGGAATAGGCCACTGGCATGGAAAACCAAAACATCACCAGCAAGCTTTTCCTCCTCGTCCAAAAGCAGATCTTTCTTGCATTTCTAAATGTGCTTTCTTTATTAGGGGTTGGTAGGTGGGGTTGGCGTCCAAAGTTTGGTTTACTTGATCCTTTTAGCATTAAATCATTGCAGACTTAAAAAGCCATACTCAATTTTAGGCTGGCACTTCAGTACACACTGCCAATGAAAACGGATAGCCCCCTCTTGGTTCCATAATCGCGTGCAGTGCCTTAGAAGCCATGCACGTTATCTTTAGCAGTAATACAGAAAAATCTCGTTGCCCATCAAGCTTTATGAGGTCGGGCCCATAGATAGGTTGCACCAATTCCACCGCGGACTGCCCTGCCCTGCTGCTATTCTGAATCTGTTGCTAGGAGAGGACGATCAACTGCGATGACCCCCCTACTGAAATCAGGCGTTCTTACCACCATTTCTTTCCTCTCTTTTTACTGATCAGAAACAACAACACGGCTGGTCGGTCTGAGTAGATGGTTCGACGTATAGGCAAACTGATCCGCCTTCAATGCAAATGCAACCCCCCGATTGAGACCTCAGCTCACCACACCACACCATTATCATCGGCATCAACCATTGAGATTCAAGGATTGGCCACCGCTACTTAACAAATGACAGGTACTCGAATCCAGATTCTCATAAAACGGTAAAATACCATGGCTGGGTTCACCAGTAAGAATGCCATCGAAACAGTCAGTCGCACATGCTCCCCCCAGCGTGAGATATGCTGAACCCAGAAACATACGGATACACCTGACAACGCTCTAATAAAGGAGAACCTGTCAGCTCAGTCTTTCACATTCTTCAAGTCAATTCGTCCATTGTCTAGTCGCTACAAGTTCATGGAGGGAATACTGAAAACGAAGAGATACATCTGAGAGCATTTCAATTAATGGGAATTCTAAGACTAGCAGAAATAAAGATCAAGAGAGAATCACAAACAACATATTTTGAAAAACTAACGGTCCACTGCCAACAAATTCAACTATAACTTTAACAATGTTGGAGCTCCAATGGCACCTGAAGCATCCAAGCCTCCAGTTCTAGAGATCATCCACCAGCCAGCTGTTGTCCAGACCCCATATAATTCTGTCTTCAGGACACACTCAATTAATTCTACGACTAACCTAGAAACAAGGGTTCAGCTATCGTCACTTATCTGCATCCTCTGAATCATCGCTCTTGGCATCCTCCTCCTCCTCATCCCCTTCATCTTCCTCATCAGACATGTCATTTATCACCTCAGCTATTATATCTTTCACCTCTGCTTTCCTACTATAAAGATCCACATCAAAGTGGGTGCCTGCAGAAAGTTCAAGTCAGCCATATGTCCAGTAAAGGATATTGTAATCAAAACAGATGATACAAGGGAAAGAATTATACCAAGTTGCTTCAGAATATCAGATAAGGTAGCCTGCATTTTCACAGACCAAAATATGAGGTAAAAAATGGTACTGAAAGCCTAATAAATACTTCACAGATGCTACCAGAGATAAAATGAGATACTCACTGTATTGAAATCAACTTCTTTCAGAATTTTCACAACCTCTGCATGTATCTCTTCTCTGCTAGGCCCTGCTTTTGCCTTCTTATTGGTTTTTCTTTTCCCTGATTTAAGAAATAAAAAGTTAAAAGACCATGTAAAATCAGCCAACCAAAGAACCCTGCTAGATTGTTCAAAATGGGAATTGGATAACAATGACAGAGCGTCACTACTCATACATGCAAACCACCATTATCTATAGAAAGCAACCCATTCAAACAGAGACCACCTTGAGATAAAAGCTGATATCCACATAAATTTTGGGGAAAAAACTTCAGTAGAATATCACCTTTACATCAGGATATTGTCAAGATATGTGCCTCCATGGCTAAAAAATGTTTTCTTAGCACCAAATCTTTTCAAATAAAATTTTGTCAAACAATTCAAAGATCAAAACAAACCTTGATCCTTTGCAGAAACTACAGATGATTTTCTTGAACTTTTCTTGCTTGAAGATTTCCCTTTTGCAGCCTTTTCACTGTCCTTTTCAGCCTTCTTTTTTGAATCTGATTTTTTCTTTGAGCTCCAAGGTTTCTTTGCAGATGTTGAAGGGCTTTTAGAAGATTTTGCAGCACCGCCCTTTTTGCCTGGTTTAGAACTATCCCTGGGATTGCCCACTTTATCCTCCTGAGTGTTATCTTTGACCAAAGTATTGTCTTTCATGACTACTTCCTCCATATCATCCTCAGATTTACTCTCAGTTCGAGCTTCTTCCTTTGAAACCTTATCTTTCTCATTGTCTTCACCAGAGTCATCTCCAGTACCTGAGTGTGTCATGTTATCATCATCCTTGGCATCTTCTTCAGTTGCTGATGGTGCCTTTTCCTTTTCCCCAACCTTGCCTCTTTTCTTTTGTTTCTACAGCAAACAGGCAGTTCAAATCAAAATATGAAATCAATAGAGAATAAACCACCTTGTCAACACAGATTACATGCACACTGAAAAATGAAAAGTAAACATTACGTGTATTTCTACATGAGGGTAGATATAGAATCTGCCTACAAACATTTGGTATATACTGAAGATATTTGTAGGGCAATATTCGGGGAATACCAGTAGTTCAGACTCAAAGCAAAGGGAAGAACAAAACATTGAAAAATTGTATCAAGTATGCTTATCATTTCTAAAAGATCACATTTGAAGGAAATTATGTTAAGAAAAAATGATGAACATACTAAAACACCTGGTTGAATCACACTTATTAATTATCCAAAGACAAGATAAAATTCACACTCCTTCAAGCTTCCCACAGTATTGAACATGTGAACATGCTTCCAGTTAGGGAGGGCGGCAAATGCAGCCAAGTCTGAAATGAATAGTCCAGTGAATGGAGAAATATGAGTTCAACCAACAAATTTCTAGCAATATTTGCTACGTTAAAAATAATATCATGAAATAGCATTTTTCATCCTCAATTTATTTTTTGGCCAAAATAAGCTAGAAATTATTATGTGACTTCTTAAACCAAAAAACTAGACACTTCAGGAAATGCTACAAAACACCCTACCCCAAACAACAAACATGACAATTTAAACAAGAATGTCCAAAACAAATCACCAAGCTGGAATCATACTATCTAGTCAAACAAGTTCCAGGAAGAAGAAAACCATAAACCTCCTACAAATGACTATCAAAAGATAATGCAATCAGGTTAAAGTAGGAGGAGGACCTTTTCTGTAGCTTCTGCAGACACTTTAGCAGAGTCTACAAATTTGCTTGACACAGATTTCCTCTTTCGTTTTTGACCCTGTTGTGATAAACCAGAGCTTGTCATTACAGTAGTATGGATGACTAAATAGTCATGAGGCAAAAAATGTTGACCTGTTCCTTATCAGCAAGCAAGACATCTGTAGTCATGTGGGGAGATTCCAAAAAGTCTAATAACTTTGCTGAAAGTTCCTCCTAGAATCACATTACGCCCGACAAAGAGATGAGCGGGCACCATAACAGAAATGAGGCAGAAATTACAATTCTGCTTGAGTTACCTTCTTTGCAGTTGCCTTGTTTATTGGGATATTCAGTAAATCACAAAAGTAAACCAACTTCTCTTTAACACACTTGTCAAGTTTCTCCCTCACTTTTGCCCTCTGTTTCTCCTGCTAGAAAAATGTTCAATAAGTAATGATGCCTGATAAGGACGCTATAATTAAGTACATTTGATAAGCCATCAATACCGGCAGAAACCAAAACATAGAACAAATCTGTAACCATAAAAATAACTACCTCATTGTCACCCCACACAAACCCAGAAAATTGGGCGATATTTCTCTTCAAAGTGTGCGCCTGCAAAGACATGACCATGACTCTCATGAATTACAAATTGGGAGAGTGATGAGATATCGGGGCTAATTGCTTGGTAAAAATGAAGTAGATACAAGTTGAAAGACTGATGGGCAATTTCAGCACCCTGTACCCTAAAACAACAACCCAGAAATGATAATAGAAATTGAAGCACTTTGTGCCCATAAAAATTCACCATGAAACTAAGAAATGTGGGTCACCTTGGCCTTCTTCCCATAGAGTATCGTATGAAACAATTGCAGGTTATCATCAGCTTTCTGCTTGGACAACTTGAAAGCCACTGAAGCAATTTTCAGAACGTAAGATAAAAAAGATTAATAGGGAAATAAGGAAACCGTCAAGAAGGACCACAAAATTGGAACGCCCCAATCCCTGTACATGAGGGTCCCACTCCATCAACCAGATGCTATATGAAATGTAATTACACCATGAACCCCAATGGTCAGGAGAGATCCAATTATCCGATGGTTATCATAAACACTTTTTGAGTTACGAGCTACTAAAGCCAATGGAAGCTCAGACAGGTGAAATATGTGATGTAGCAAACTGAAGATACATTAGTTGTCACGTTGTTTGCCACAGAAGACACGCTATGCGATCAGATTGGTGTAAAGCAAAAGAGTTGAGTAAGTAGCAGAGAAACAAACCGTTGGGAATATCCTTCAGCTGCGTCCCAGAACCCTGAAATAGCAGCGGGACAAATCTCAAGAAAAGCACCATAAAAAGAGGTGGGGGATGGGTCATGCCGGGGCATGCCGGGGAATCAGCGTCATTTCTTTCATACCTTGGCAATCGCAAATGATTTACTGCCAGGAGTCCTGCCAGAAGGGGACGCGGAGTAGCGTTCTACCACCTTCCTCTCGCGAGTAGGCCTGTCGGTAGTAGGGGTGGCGGTCTCGCTCTTCTCTAACGCTTTGCGGCGCCGTTTCCTCGACTTGGGAGCGGATTTCTTGGACTCTTCCTTCTCTTCCGCGGGCCCGCCTTCGTCGCCACCGTCTCGGTGATCCTCGTCGGCCGCGCCCTCCCCTTCCCTGGAAGGGTGTTGCGGCTGCTCCTCTGTCTCTCGGTGGGCCGGGGTCACTCCCCCTTCCTCCTGGGCAGGAGCGGGCTCCTGCACCTGCTCCTCTCGGTGGTCCTCGGAAGATTTGGTGTCTCCGGGGGTATCACTCGCCATGAGAATTATTGCGCGGATCAAGCCAAGAGGAGAAGCTAAAACCCTAGATTTGGTTGGGTGAGAACGGGGGGGTGGGGTGGTGCGAAGAGGTTTAAGCTAGAGCAAGAACAAGAGGGTAGGGGGGAAGAAAGGCGCTAAGAGGGACAAAAGTGAGTGGATTGTTATGAACTGAAATAGAGTGATGTAAGAAAGAAGGTTTTGACTTGGGAATTTGGGTCCTATTCTCTCTGCTCTTCTTCTTCTTCTTCTTTATCTCTTGCACAGAGAGAGAGAGAGAGAGAGAGAGAGTTTTTCTATTTCCAGAGACCAAATTGAAACGACGGACAGCTCAGGGCGAGACGGGGCGCGCGCGCGTGTTTTTGCCAGGGAAAGGCGGGCGACAAAATTTTCCTGAGCGGGCCGATTGGGGCTTTATTTGGGCCTCCAGTTGGGCCTCTGACGGAACATAATATCCCCATCCATCTCTGTTCTTATTATATTTCCGAAAATGTCCTCCTCTTTTCCCCGAATTTACTAGATTAACCACCGCCGTCGTCGGTCGTCGCCTTCTTCGTTCTCTCTGTACCAGCGGCCGCGGCCCGCGGGACTTCTAATCCACTTCCGTGCGGAGCGCTGATTGTTGGCTGTAACCCGAGCTGAGCTCTTCCTCTTCGTCTCTGGACCGGCGCGATGGCGAGCACACCAAGTGCAAGCGCAGACCCACTTTCCAGGTCCTCCCGACCCGAAGGATCCGAGCTCGACGATCTCTACACCATCCCTATTCACTCCAGTGAGTCTCATTTTCTTTTTCAACCGCGCCTATCTCTACTTCGGCTTCTCAAAAACCCCTTTTTTGGGTTTTTTTTTATGCCTTGTGGTTTAATATCTAGGAGACCTTGTGGCGTTCAAAAATCGAATGCTTATCATATTGAACAAGTACTGTACAGATAATGAGGATTTTTTGTGCAGGTTGGTTCTCCTGGGGTGAAATTCACGAGACGGAGAGGGTCGCTTTGAGGGAATTCTTTGATTTGAGCTCAATATCGAGGACCCCCAAGATATACAAAGAGTACAGGGACTTCATCATCAACAAGTACAGGGAAGATCCTTTGAGACAGCTCACGTTCACCGAGGTGCGCAAGTCACTCGTCGGTGACGTCAATCTACTCCACAAGGTGTTCCTGTTCCTGGAAAAGTGGGGCTTGATCAACTTTGGCGCGACAAATACTGGTGCAGCTGTTGGGGATGACGAGCTCAAACATAAGGTGGATTATGAGGAGGCAGTTCCAAATGGTATCCGTGTTGTTGCAGTGCCAAATTCCGGTCGACCCCTGTCTGCTCCCACAACTACCACAGGCAGTGATAGCCGATCTCAGGAGGGTTCTGCCATTCCTCCATTGGCTTCTTTTTCAGATGTCTTCAGAGATATCATGAAGCACAAGGCACCAGCCTGCAGAACCTGTTCTAGCATGTGCAACTCTGGATGCTATGAATCTACAAAGGTTTTGCTAATGCATATTCCCTCTCATTCAGCTGTACAATTGACTGGTATTGCTGCTTGTTTAGTGCACATGTTCTATGAGTTATTTTCCTGTAAGGTTCTCTAATGGGGATTTGATTAAATGTCACTCTTTGATAATTTCTTTCAGCCTGACAAAGATTCGATAAGCCTTCCATGTCCATGCCTGATTATAAGAATCCTGTCTTTCTTTTTTAGTTTATATCTTTTTCTGTGAATCACAATAAAAGCATAATTGGCCATTACATCCTGAATACAATCATCTTAGATATTCTAGTACCTGCATGATGAATAATGCAACATATTATTTATTTCAGGAGGACGGATTTGTCATCTGCATAGACTGCTTTAAGAATGAAAACTTTGGAGAAGGCAAGTCAAAAGACGATTTTAGGTTCAATGGCTTCAAAGGAATTGGTGGTAGTCATGTAGCTGAGTGGACTGAAGCTGAAACTCTACTTCTTTTGGAATCTGTGTTAAAGCATGGGGATGATTGGGAGCTTGTTGCTCAAAATGTTGAGACTAAGAGTAAGCTTGATTGCATATTGAAGCTGATCGAGTTGCCTTTTGGTGACTCCATCATCGGTTCTGTCTATAGAACTGGTAGAAGTAGGGACCATGATAGTGAAGTGAAAAAGGGAGAGCAACTTCAGAGACCTCTGGCTGAATCTCCAGAAATTGTCAAATCAGATTATCAGTGTGTCCAAACAGAGAGGACTGAGAAGATTGAGAATGGTGACCAAGAGCATCCTCTTAAAAGGAAGCGTGTTGACTCCCTTCCAAGTGGTGGTAGTTCTCTGATGAAACAGGTACCTTATTTTAGTTGCACATGGAGTTTTATTTATTAGGAAGCTGTATTTTACCATAGTTTTGTTGAACTGTCCGAGTGTTACAGTGTAGAGTTGATTCTTTTTGCTAATATGTTAAGGGCTGCTTTTGCTTAGCATAATTTTGATATGCAAATGAGTTGGTGACCCTTTGTTCTGAGCTAATCTTATGTTTCTTTTTCAGCTGAACAATCTCAGACATTTTGGTTTTACCATTTGTGCCATTAATATTGATTGTTCTATGCCAGGCGGCTTTGATGTCAGCAATGGCCGGCCCAGATATGGCTGCCGCTGCAGCTGAGGCTGCAGTTGCTGTAATTTGTAATGAAACCTCGTGTCCTAAGGAGATATTCAATTGCCAGGATCTCTTTACAGGAAATGCATCATGTGCTCTCACAGTGGATAACAAACCAGAGAGGTATGATCCCTGGTTACCCAATTTGCAACGTGTAATTGATTATCCTGCTCTTTACTTTATGATTTTAAACACTCATAGGAATAATCTATCTGTTTCTATTGCCAGCGGCAGCACAGTTAGAGATTCTGGCAAGAAGAATGGGCTCAGTCAAGCAGGTTATGAGCTGTCTTTGCAATTTTGTGTGTCTCTAGATATTGATATGGGGACGTAATCTCTGTTATCAAGTGTTATCAGTCTTTTTCTAAGGCATGATGTTGTATTTTCTGCACAAGTTATGATACTTGCAATTGTTTTACCAATTTCATCTTTTCAGCAGAAGCTCAGGAATTGTCAGCCAGCAAAACTGTCATTCCTTTGCAAATGAGAGCTGCAACTGCAACAGCGCTAGGGTCAGCAGCAGCTCATGCGAAATTACTGGCTGATCAGGAAGAAAGAGAGATTGAACATTTAGTGGCAACTGTAATTGAAGCCCAGGTGGATAACAGCTTTCCTTACCTGATCAATAACCAGTTAAAGTTTTTTGACTGATTTGCTTCTAATCAGTGTTAACTGCACGTGCATTCGTAGATGAAGAAAATGCAGTACAAAATGAAGAATATTGAAGACCTGGAGCTCATAATGGAGAAGGAATATGCAGAAGTGGAACATTTAAAAGAAGAGATCACATCAGAGCGAGTGGCTGTTTTGGAAAGAGCATTAAGTGGGGGCATATCTAGGTGGAGGGATCATCCATCTTTGAAGTAATAAAAATGGTCAGTACTCTGTTTTTTTTTTTTTATTCTTTTTGGGGTGGGGGAGAGGGATAATTTAGTACTTCCTGTTATAATGTATATGCAGTAACATGACAATGCCATACACGCTTCTAGCTTTTTCCTACCATAGAAGATCAGCACCTTCAAGTGATTTTCATAATAACTATGCAACTTTTTTCACGTACCATCATAAACTAAAACATGTCATCCCACTCGCACTGAAGCATAGTCCTTTCTCTCTGTGACTCGTTGGATGAACTCTCGCTAGAGCAACTGTATAATGAGAAGAGACTATTTAGCAGCGGAGAGACGCCACTTCCAACATCTTACGAGGAGGATTTCATTTACTAAGCTGATTGTACATATACATGTTGGTGGCTGGGGCCTTGATCCTCCATCTTTATTTTCTGCTATAATTAGGGGTTTTTGAAGAGCTGTTGCTGCTCTACTGGGTATATTAGGTGGTGGCTCTTTTAGTTATGGAGCTTCATTCGTGATCAGCAGCTTTCTTATGCAGTTAAATCCGATTCAAAGGCACGAAGACGAAATGCATGGATCCTACAGTGACCCTGAAGCTGTTGATTCCTGATGTCTTGGATGGTGATTTCTTTGTGCCGTTGATGTTATAGGCTAGCTTCTGGGTCACTTTGAGAAGGAAGAAATCAAATGTGACGGTCTAATGGAATTCGGAATTGGCTAAAGAGGATCTTCAGTGGCTTGATCCAGGCCCAACGTGATGGACGAGATGCCGTTTCTGGTGAATTGCTGAATCCAAGTTCTACGGCAAACAACCATCATGCGTACCGTCATCATCCCTTCTATGTGTAAGATTCGAGTTTTCAAGTGTACCACCTGGAGGGACAGAGTAAGTAGAACACATCTGCTGATGTGATTCGTTCCTCGAATAGTGATGTAATGTAATTCACATGTTGTTTGTATCCTTTTCGTAGCAATCGAAATCATGAATCTCTTAGATGAAGCAAAGCTTTTAACCGTCAGTTTGTTCATTCTCTATTCCGCGCTTTCATCATACAGTTATGATTCCACCTCTCTGTGGATAGCAGTACATCGAAGGTTGATTCAACAAAAATGGGGCCTGTTGGACTCTTAGGGAGACCGTGTAAACCGTTGTAGGGTGCTCGCTCTCCTATTCAAGAAGAAAGATTTATAAACTGTGCATCAGGTTCTCAAGGGGCATGCGTACAAGTGGTGAGGAAGACGAACCATACGTGGGGGAAACAGCCGTAAAACCCCGAAAGAAAAACAAATGATTCGGCGGTGACCCGTCTGGCCATCTCTTTGATCACTGTTCCACCTGTCCGAAGGCAGAAAGCAAGGTGATGTCCCATCAATGTGTTGCATTTTCCACAAGTCTTATCAAGTCGATGGAGTGATAAACTGAGAGATCAATTGATCGATAGACTCACTTTCTTGGGGATGATGAACTTGACGGTCCTGTTCCTGGGCCTCCCATTTGTAGCAGCGCCAGCAGAAGCCGGCTTGCCTCGACCAGCGCCGTCTTGCCTCCTCCGCTGGATGAGCGTCTGCCTCACATACTTATTGTACAGGAAGGCTGCCCCGTTGAATTGTGGGAGGACCAGCCACGCCGTGAACACCAGCTTCACATCGTACCATATGGGTATCCTGCTCGTGATGACATCAGTAAATGAAAACGTGAGCCAGTTCAAGTTATATGTGCAGCTGGGCTAAAGGATAGTGGGTTCACCATTCGAGGACAGGGCGGATGAGCAACTCGATGAGGGTGATGAAGGAGTAGAGGATCCAGTAAGCTAGCCACTGCTCATCGTCCAGCTTTGATGTGCTCTCTAGGGCCACAACCGATGCATACCCGCCCCCCCCCCCCCCCCCCGAACAACCAAATCGGTACTTAATTATTCACCGTACATGTGCACTGTACTGTAAAAAGACTTCAAATGCAAGAGCGATGACTACTGAAGAAGGAAGTGAAGATCCCCTTACAGTGGATACAGAAGCGTCAACACAGGCCTGCATCAGGGAACCAAAAAAAAAAGGCAAAAGAATGAAACCTCTCTGTCAGATTTGATCGATCCCTTCTGAACAAAGGATTTTGGTGATGAAACTGAGGGATTCGAGCGGTCGGGCACCCGCAAAAGCTTACCCAGCGACAGAGCGGGCGTGTGTGAGCACAGTCCAGTAGCTACCCATCCTTCTTCCTTCTTTCTTCTTTCTTCTTCCTTCTTTCTTCTAAGGACAACAGACAAGCAGAGCTTTTCTCTGTCACTTACAGTTGCGGCGGATGGTGAGGGTAAGTGAAAGGTTCGGTTCAACTTCGATGCTCCAGTATGTATCCGGAAACGAGGAGAAGGCTGTGCGTTTTCGATCGAGTCAGGTATAAACGCGGCCATGGCGGAATTTCTCCTACTTATAGTAACATCCCACCCACAGCACGGGGGGCCACGTGGCGGTGCAGTAGGTATTGTCGGATCCCTGCGTGGCTACAACGCGTCCACGTAGGACGACCAAAACCGAGACCCCCGTTGACTAAGGGAATGGCTGAAAGCATTGTCTTGATCCATCAACTGTTTCTAACAGTATTACTATTATGTTTTAAAATTAAATTCATTGCCGACAGACGACCTCCCTCGTCCATGGCCGGGGATGCACCCAGTTGATTAGAGCCACGTGGGGATGCCGCTCTCACCGTAGAGATGAAGGGTCGGCGCCACGTGGAAGAAGGAGATCAGGGCACCTCCTTCGCCAGATGTACGTAACATATGTCGCGCTGACACCATGACACGTCTTCCGCGACACCAAATCTTCACAAATTTGAACCTTTTCTATTGCCCGAGAATTCGTAACCGCAAACCTTTTCGTAAACACAGCTTTCTTTGTTTAATATGCTGACAACCGATAATGCGTGAATGAGTTTTAAATTATGAAATTACCAATGTAATATATTATATAGCAGGTGAGGAGAAAAAATTTCAAAAAATTTAAGCCTAGATTCAGCATTATATGAAGTTCGATAATTCTTTTATATTAAGAAAAACATATGAAAAAACAAAGGGAATCGGGTAGGCTCAAATTCCATAATTATTATTTGTTATATATTTTATTAATTATATCCTATACTTAATATTCATTATTACACCCATTAATTATACATTTAGTATTCACATTATTAATTTTTAATGGTCAATTTTAGAAAATTTTACTAATAAATTATTCATAATCGCTTAGAATCAATTCTATTCGTTAATTAAGTTCAGATAATAATGGTTTAATTATTCTTTGAATAATTTTAAACCAAGACCCAAAATATAACCTAAAAAATATATATGAATTAATGGGTAATATGTGATTTTTCACTTATTTAAATGATCATTCCCATTCCGGAAAATCGGCCCGAAATAATCGGGCCCGACAATTTGTGAAAAAGCCCACCCCAATCCACACCAATTTCACCCCTAATTATATATCTATATGCAACACACATGGAATACCTTAGGCATGTAGGAAATTAGGTGAGACAAGAAGGATTACCCATTTTTTAATCATATAAGAGATTTATGAATTTAGAATAAAATGAGAGAAAAGTTGTCGAGCTTATTTATAACGAGATAGAGACGAAGTGAAGTTAGAAACACATGGGTTGATCGTAATTGATTTTTATATAGAGAGAGAGATGAGAACCATATTTTTTAAAATCGAATCGGACTAGATCAGGAACCGATCAAGCTATAGGTTCATGGGTCGGACCGGAGGTTCAATGGATCGAACAACATATTTAATAAATAATATTAATAATATAATATTACAAATAAATTCACATAATATTATAATTTAACTATAATTTATAATAAAAATAATTAATATAGTCATTATATTAGTATCAAATTTAACATCAAATATAAATATAAATATTATAAATAAAATAAGTACATTATAATATATTTTAATTTTTAATTTTAAGTTGACCAATTTTTTCATCGGTTCAATTGAATTCACTGATTTGACCAGAAACCAGCTGGTTCAACCTGATTTGACATAATTTAAAGTATAATTTGATTATTTATAAGAACCGGACCGGTGAGTGGCCGGTTCCCGGGTGAACCGGTTGAACCGGTCGGCCAGGTTCGGTTTTTAAACTATGATGGGAATCCCCCGTCTTAATGGACAACGCCCATATAAGATGCCTCCATATCCGGCTTTTTGGATTGCTTTCATTCATCATCAACGCCATCCACCACCCCCGTTGACTGGACAAGACTGCAACTGCTGATTGTCATTTGTCCCATTGCATTGCCTTCGTTGTTAGTTTAACTTCCGTTGCCCGCGAAGTTAACAAGCCAAGATCTAAGGATTTGGGGTCACTGACTAACGACTACTATACTTCCTAATGCAGACAGTCAATGATGATAATCTCAGATCTCTGTGGTCGCCGGGCCTTGCTCTTCCCTTATTTTCAGCAGAAAATAGTGAAGGAAATTCGTCACTCACCGTTTTTAGTCACCTGTCTCTTCCCTCCCTGCCTCCCATCTTTTCTTCCACTCCGTCCATCCGATTACGAACAGGGGCAATAGATCTGCTTGCTGTAATTGCGTGTAAGCTATCGAGAGAATAGCTATTAACTACACGTCTCTCTTCCCGTTTATTAGCACTGGGTTGGTTCAACTCCTCCTGCTCCTCCTCGTCTCTCTCTCTCTCTCTCTTTCTTCTTCTTCTTCTTCTTCTTCTTCCTCTTCTTTTTCCTTGATGAAGATTAGATATTAAACTAGTCGGTAACATGACTGCGTTCATGTAGAAGCTGCAGAAACCTAACCTCATATTGATCGATCACTCCCGGTACATAATTGTTGCCAGTAGAAAGGTAAGAAGAAAAATGAGTTCCCTCATGGCAGCAAGCATCAGCAACAAGTCGTTCAGAGGAGGAGACTCATGGTTATCGTCAGCAGGATATGTTCTACGTCCGAGAGTGTCGAATGCCCTTGTCTTTTCCCAAAAAGCTTTAGATTTGCCGAGTCGGGCGAGGCTCTCAGTTACAGCAAACTCCACCGGCGGTGACCCGGTGCTGGATCTAGTTCACAGGAAGAGGGTGAATGGCGCATCCGTGATCAAGGACGTCAACTCTGGGCTGCTCAACGAGAGCCCGCCTGACACACCACTCCATTCGAGTTTGCTGGGCAGGTTTGTGGAAGACCATTACGTGTACCGGCAGACATTCATCATCCGGTCGTATGAAATTGGACCGGACAAGACTGCCACCATGGAGACCCTCATGAACCTTCTTCAGGTACTGATATGACGACGCCATGGAATTAATGTATGCAGATTGCGTGCGGATCTATACTGTAATGTGAATGGGAAGTATCGTATTGGCTCATGTGCAGGAGACGGCTTTAAACCACGTCGCCAGCTCTGGCATTGCCGGCAATGGATTTGGCGCCACCCGGGAAATGAGCCTCCGGAAGCTCATCTGGGTCGTCACGCGTATCCACATTCAAGTCCAGAGATACAGCTGCTGGTAAAGCTGCAGCTTCCGTTGCTCCCTCAATGCATGAACAGAAGGAACATTTTACTCGATCTCTACAAGTCTGTTACACCTTAACACTTCCATGGATTGATTAGCTAATTTCTGTGGCAGGGGAGATGTGGTGGAGATCGATACCTGGGTTGACGCAGATGGGAAGAACGGGATGCGCAGGGACTGGGTGATCCGAGATTACCACACCAAGGAGATAATAACAAGAGCGACGAGGTAGTATAGGACCGATCCACTCTTTCGAACTGCCAAAGATATATTGCCGACTCCCTCCCTCTGATACTCACCGTCGATGTGCATTTGCAGCACATGGGTGATCATGAACCGAGAGACGAGGAGGCTCTCCAAGATCCCGGAGCAAGTCAAGCAGGAACTCACTCCCTTCTACTTGAACAGGCTGGCCATTCCCGAGGAGGAGAACGACGTCGACAAGATCGACAAGCTCACCGATGGAACTGCCGAAAGAATCCGCTCTGGGCTGGCAGTAAGTCGTCATCAGAAATTAAGTTCCGTTCCATTCAATGTTTCCCCTTTAAGAAGTGTCTCTTACAATTCCCACGCGATAATTGACCATCTCCAGCCGAGGTGGAGCGACATGGATGCCAACCAGCACGTCAACAACGTCAAGTACATCGGGTGGATTCTCGAGGTACGCTTTCTCCGTCCATCCTCGAGACCGAGGAAGGAAGGGTTATGTCTGCTGCTAGGAGCCGTCCGCGATGAACTCGTATCATATTTGTTCGCTGGTCCTTGCAGAGCGTGCCGATGAACGTGCTGGAAGCGTACCATCTCACGAGCATGACGCTGGAATATCGGCGAGAATGCCGGCAGTCGAACCTGCTCGAGTCTCTGACAAGCAGAGCCGCGTCAACGGCATCGGAAGGCTCCAGCAGCTGTTCTGCGAGGAAGGTCAGGAGCGGCCCCGACCTGGAATTTGTTCACCTTCTGCGCATGGAACCCGATAAGGCCGAGATCGTCCGAGCGAGAACCGACTGGCATTCCAAGAGCTTGATAATGAATTGAAGAAGACATAGCATATATGGGATGGGACCCAAGGCCTCTTCGGATCGTCTTGCTTTTCCTCTATTGTTTCGATTATATCCCTCTCCCTTTTTTTGTATTTTATTTTATTTTATTTTTTCTTTCTGCTAAATTAATTAAACTAATTTTCGGTATATATATATACGCGCACATCAAGACTGAATATATGGGTACCGGTTCCCCGGGTCGGTCTGGTGCTGCAATTTGAACCGAGAGACAACGCGCTCGTATTGCATGGGCTGCGTTCAAAGGCCCAAGTCCCAACTTTGCCCATGCTAAAGCCCACTACAGCTCTTGGGCCCCAACGTCGGCCCAGCTCATGAGGGGATTAGTAGTAATTAAGGGAAGTTTAGAATATATGTTTTTTTTTTATGAGTGGAAGAAGTTTGGAATAATTTGTTTTTCACCGAAAATCCTCAAATAAATAAATTTGAGTAAAAATAATCCAGAAAATGTCACCCGTGATGTAATATATAATTGTTAATATATTTCTAATTTATAGATATATTATTGTGTTTAAATGAATTTTGGGTGATAAAATATTCATCAAATATTTACCGCTATTTACGGGTCGACCAATCCATGAGGCCGAGCGGCGGCTGCTGATCAGAGTTAGCGGCAACGAAAATGGCGGATTCTCCACCCGCAAGCGCGAGCAGCAGGCCCAGGTCCGATCATCGTGACCATCCGTTCTTCGCTCTCTGCCACGAGGACCTCCTCCACAACATCCTCCGCAGGCTACCCGCCCTCTCCTTGGCGTCGGCCGCTTGCGTCTGCAGGGCCTGGCTCCGCGTCACCAATCGAATCCTCTCCCGCCCTCTCCTCGCTTCCGCCCTCTCCCTCAATCCATCCCCACATGTACGAACGTCATTTGCTCTGTCAGACTCGTTCCAGCTGCGGCCTTTCTTGGTTTTATGCCCACCTGTTTCTGTGACTGTTGGCAGGGTGCTTTGCGGGAGGTTTTGGACAAGGTTCTATCGGACCCAATCCGGCCCCACTTCGCCATTGTCAATGTTGGAAATAATTGTGACTTGTCAAGGATGCTTGTGCTTGTGCGGATTCTCCCATGACCTTATTTTATTTTTGTGATCTTGAAAAATATCAGTGTAAGATTGTTCAGTAATCGGTCTAGTTGTTAATCTGTACGGTTGCATCGTTTTGTAGACGGCTAAACACTTGGGAAATACAACTCCTGTCATAGTGTCTTGCTCCAGCGGAATTATCGGGAGGGATGCTTCTACCGGTGAAGTCATAGAGGTCAGCATAAATATGCTCTTTTCCTTTTCATTTCTTGCTTAATTTTCTGAGATTTCTGTTAGGTAAGATGGTTGTTGGAGGAATTTAACGCTTGGGAGGACGTGCTTTTAGAGGTATCCTAACATTTTCTTGTCCTTTTATTATGAAAAACTGAGCTTGAATAGGTCCAACGGGGAGATGATGGTAGTGGAGCTCGTGGTGTTGTTTTGACTGTGGGATTTGTACCTGGACTAAAAGTTGATGCTATCCCATTGAGGCAACCACACGAGGTAGTTGGATTGGAGTTTTGTGCATTTGCACTTATGCCTTGATTTAGGGGAACGTCATTTGAATCGATTTCTTTACTACCTCCTTGAAGTTTTTTCTAGCACTACATGCATAGAATAACCCAAAAATATAAATTTCCATGCGAAAATAATTACTTTAGAAGATATTTTCATATATACTACATATATCTAAGTCTCTGGAATGTTTGCAATCTGAGATTTTTCCCTGAGATTATCTATATAATCTAGCTGACAAGGTAATTTACTTTTACATCAGAGACCCACCATGGTAGACAAGCTTGTTATGGATATCAGAGAGTTCTCAGCCTCTGTCTCAGGCCAGCCGCTGCCTGTTGGAATTATGATGTTTGGGGTGGGTTCATATGTTGTAGTTTCTTTCCTTTTTATTAGTAAAAAATTATTGCCCTTGTGATACCATTTTTGCTGTTGCAGGATGGACGTTATGATCTCAAGCATGCAATTGAGAAGCTGGGTGAGTTTTTTTTCCCCTGATTTCACTGTCCATGTTTGGCAAATGTCCTAATTAGGCTCTTCTCTGTTCCAGAGGCAAGTGTTATGTTATGCTTCTGTAATGTCTGTGCTTTTTACCTTCTGGTATTTGAGCAAGCTAATTTGTCTGAATTCATGTTGCAGACTATGCCATGCCTATGCAAACTGCCATTGTGGGCGATGAAAGAGGCCGCTTTGTTTACCAAACTGCAGATAAAACAAGAGGTTTCGTTAGATCAGATGGTGATCATGGCTGCATTGATAGTGCTGTGGCTCTTACATTTGTAAAAGATAGCAACAATGTTCATGGTACTTTATGAATAATTTCTGTTGTCATTTTACATGCTGGATTCCCTAGAGCTAATAAAATTTGAACAACTTCTTATCCATGCCTCATAAAGTATTCTTCTTTTATATCAAGGCTCACATATGATCTTTTCTGTAACATAATTTTTCTTTCAAATAAAAGAGAAAGGTGTAGATATCATTTTGTCCTTTCTCTGAATTGAAAAGCTTAATTTTTTTTCGTATGCTTCACATTCTTGAATAACTGAAGAACTATCTCACAGTCAAAGACACTCAGATTGCATAGTCAGGGTCATGCGTTTTGGATGCAGGAGAAATGCTCTGCATTACATACTCTGCAGGACCTCTTGAAATCTGAATACTGCAAAATGCATTGTTTCAGTTTCACAGAATATTCGATTCATTCCATTCATCACATTGCACCATTTTTGAGATCTGAAGTCCCTAATGGCTACTTAGGAAGGAATACAAAATACTTTTGCATATGATTTGATTTCTTTTCTCCCCTCTGCAATTCCTACACTTCCTTTCATTTATATTTCATGTTTTTTGTAACATTAAGCAGTAAGAAATACTCTTCATAGTAGCATCTGCAAGGGGCATCTCAGAGTATGGAGGCATGGAAATTGTTGGAGTGTGTCCTAACAATCAGCAAAATGTTACTAGAGACATCATAGAGAAATAGTGATTCTATATGCTCCTAGAGGAAAATATGATGGATTGTTTATGCACGTTGTTCTTTTTCCCACTTTCCAGCTTTCAGCTATAACCAAGATTAAGGTGATATTTTGGCTTGATTTGAATGAGCAGGTTTTGGGGAAATAAAGTTTCATGTTGCATTGTCGGAAGGTGTATCAGCTCTCGGTCCAATTTACAAGGCAGTGTCAGTAAGAACAAGTGATCGTACCACTTGGCTCACTGCTAAAAGAGAAGGAAGCCAAGAAATTCTTGATGGTGAAAGGATGATGATGGAAATTGATGAAGAGGTATGCGGTGTGCCAATATCAATTTCGTTGTTGTTGTAGAAATGCTTTTATCAAAATTGTTGATTTTAATGTTAAGGATGTTGAAGCTTCATTCCGTTGGTCTCTCATTATTATGAGTAGCTTATATGAGTCTCGTTGATGGAAAGGCTATTCCCGATTGTTTTCTTAACGTTCTTTATCTTTTCCCCTCACTTGGATTTTATTGCTACATTACTTTCTATGGCATGAAAGCAATTTGGCTGATTAGTTCACATTATGATGAGTCTGAGCACCAGTAGATTTCCTTTGGTGAGGTGAGCAAATTTTATATAATTTTCTTTTCATTGGAGATTCTATATCTTTGATTTTGTGGCTCTCAAATTTCTAGCATCCTCTTCCATAATGCGAAAGTTAATATATTGACCATAGTCTTCATGCATATGGGTACTCCTTTTGCCATTCATCAGTTCTGGATTTGCATGCAACAGTCAGAGTTGCTTTCGTCAGGGCTTTAGCATCATGTTAATGCGCTTGCATGTGAATTTGACTACATGTTTCAGACAAGTGTAATGCTGATTCGTTATCATTCAATTTTGCAACGTGAACATGAAGATGAATTCAGTAATTTAGTTGTAAGATATCTTTAGGAGCCATGCCATAATTATCAGTAAAAACTATACTTGAGGACCCCTAGTGTCAGCTGCTTTCCATATTGAATTACATTTTGTCTAAGGGCTGGGTAATGCTACCATCTGATCAACATACATGCACAATGTGCTACCAAATTTAACTTTACCTCTTCAAAGATGCAGTTTTGGCAGAGCTACTGTCCTGATTTTTAAAAAGACAGTGCTCTTTTTCTTGCTGGTTAGCTAGTTGTGATTGGTAGTGATAAACCATTCCAGGAAACATGTTCAGGCTTCTACAGTTCTCGTAGTTTCATATATCCTCCTTTTTCCCCCCAGCAATCCCCATCCAACTCTTCTTTGTTAGGGCTGTGATCTAGGCCTTATTGGGTAGGATATGCTTTTGCAAGGCTTGGGTTTACCAATTGCAAGTGGAGAGAGCCTGGGAAAGCTATGATCTGGCCATGGAATGTGGAGCCTGGCCTTTGCTGGTTTGAGACTAAATCACCTCCCTTGCCAAGACCATGTTGAGTAGGGGTTACTGAAAAAAGAGTTTTTACCTTGAAAATTTTTGAAATTGGAAATTACACTTTCAGCATTACTTACCTTGTTATCTTTGCTGTTTCCTACAACCAGAACATGCTGTTGTGTCTTCAATGAGAGTAACTCTTCTTTTAAGTGTATATTTCCCTTGTTTCTGAAGAAGAGGAAAATAGAATGCAGATTCCACATCTCTAGTGAAGATAATGTTTGACATATCACAATGCCTTGATATGCTTTCAGAGGGAACAGTATATTGAACAAGTTCCCTTTTGTGCTCCATGCATTCTATTCCTAGGTTGAGTTGGGAAAATGCAAGCTGTTTGCCTGGCTTTGCTTTAGCTGCTGTTTGAACAGATACTGTCTTCGATAGCTGCAGCTGCTCTTTGGCGTTGTTCTCCCAATCTTAAATACCTCTCTCATTTGCAATATGGCAGCCGGGAAATATGATTGACGATCTTAATCTCTACATTGGAATAACAAAGAGAAGAAAATATGCCATTGGGTCTGCAAAGGCCGGTCTCATGACATCTTTGTCAATGCATAGCATTCTCAGGTTAGCTCCAACACTTTCTCCATTTGTCACATTTATACTCTTATATGTGATGTTTCTTTGCATCTCAAGTGCCAACGTGTGAAACTTTTGGGATAATGTTAATTAGTAAATTATTGTGGTTTGTCTGACACTTACTGAAAAATTCATCAATGTGTTGCTTCTTTGTCTCAGTTCTTGTACTTATATAGATGACTCTATGTTCACGATCATCAAGAAATACAATAGCTAATACTGTGGACTTCAGAGAAAATTACGTCCCATCTCACTGCAATTTATTCGCTTTGCTTGCATCACAAGTAGTATCTTTCTGGCTTTCTGGACAGTAACAGTAATAATATCTCTGTGATGACCGACGCCTTGTGCATATTCCCAAATTCCTTGTAATGTTGGCGAATCTGCAAAATCTGCATAAGCCTAAAGGAGAAAACAAAGGCTAAACTGTGGTCAATTTCTTGGAATGGAAGATTGTAGTTTCTTTGAGTAGTCATGGAAGTTGTCGAGCATGAAATAATCAGTTCAAGTCAGTTTAAGATCAAGGAATACACATAGCAAAAGTCTTCTGTTCTATAGAAAAGATCCTTTGAGAATTTTGAGGATTCAAAGCAGTCTTTAGATAGGAATACCCCTTTGGTTTGGCAGATCTACTATTGTTGCTTGTGGTACCTTTTATCATCGAACTGGTTACTATATCTTGGGAGTCTTTCCTTTTCTGGAACCGTGCTGTCATGTCTTTACTGAGTGCAGCTTCTGATACCTAAAATTTTTTTTCTTGTATTGAATTGAAACAATTGAATTAGAGGCATTTAAAATGGAAAAGAAAGGAAAGGGAAATAGAAAAACTTGCCCAAAGTAGTTTGAGAAAGAAGGATCTACCTGATGATGTGTTCAGACCAGTGTTAACTGTATTTTTTTTTTGCTCTTTGCTGTGGTTGTATAAGATTCTTTTATCTTCCGTCTTCCTCTCTTTGTTTTTGTTTTCCTTGGAAATGACTAGGTTTCCTGGTCTGTCACAGGGCAGATGAAGAATGTCTACACGTAGAGGGTCTTGGCATAATAACAGGAGATCGATTCCAATTTTATGCTCCAAATGATGCTCTGGCCTTATCAACTTGTGACAAAGTATATGCAAGGCTTGAAAGATTAAATCTGGGCATTCCCGCTGCCAACTGTCATCAGACGGCACCTAGCTCAGCTAGTAGCAGTGTGAAGAAGGAAGAGGTCTTTGGAGGGTTCATATTCTCGTGCTGTGGACGTGGCGAGTATTTCCTTGGACCCCACAAAGCCGATACCTCCCCATTCACCAAGAACTTCCCAGGAGTTCCATTGGCAGGAATCTTCTGTGGCGGGGAAATAGGGCGCTGCTCAAGCAGTTTGTCCGATCAAAATCCAGAAGGTGCTAGGCCGGTGTCTCTCTGTTCCCATGTCTTTAGCAGCGTTTATCTTGTGATGACCTACACTCCACCACCTCCGTAGCAGGGAGGAGGGTTAACTGAGGAGAAGAGAGACACTTTTTCCTCTTATGGTAGTGGATATAAATCTTATCAGTAAGGCTGTGTATCGTATACTACGGCATAGCAGCACTTTTTACATCTCAGCAATGGGATTATTATTAAGTTACAGATATGGGGATGGGTGCAATTGGCTGGGTCACAATGCATGCAAGAGCTAGGCAGTGGCAGAGGGTAGTTAAAGAAGAGAAGATATTGGCACGGCTCAATCAGACCAGACGGCGCAAAGAACTTCACCTTCGGGCAATCTGATTTGATTGAGCCGGTCCAACATCTCTCCCTCCCCGCCTCCTCTTCTAAGCTTACGCATACCTGGTTTTGCCGATGTATCACTCCTTGAGCTGGTGGGATCGATGCTTTGCTGACATGTTCATCGTGGTGGAATGACTCCTTGGAGCAATCAATGCTAGGTATTTATTCACGCCTTCACACGCACATGCAGGCAAAACAAGACATGGAAGACGGAACAGATGGACTATGGTTGGTTGGTTGGTTGGTTGGTTGGTTGGTTTGTCAGATGTACCTGAGGCTTCTGATTGAGTTAGCTACGACGTCCAAATCCTTTCCCTCATTTTTACATGACCTCGCACTGCGTCCTCCTCGAATTAAGTGCTTGTCCAGTCAGAAGATTTATAGTAGCCCGCTAGAGCACGACGACTTGCACGCTCGAGCAGACGCATTAGATATATTACTTGCCTTCGTTTATGATTGCCCACTTGTTTCTCGTTATTGGCACGGATACATGAAAGGCCTTTGATAGCAAAATGAGCACAAACAAGGCTGTCGGTCGTGGGCTCTCGAAAATATGGATGGCCCTACTCTGACCTAACGGATCATCTGAGGATGCGGACAGGTAGGCTACTCCTTGTATGCAGAAAGAAAGACAAGTTGATAACAACTTGTTACGGTACATCAGTGGGACACGGCTGAGAAAAATGTACATCGGGTAAAATGTGCTGTGCTATCGTCCTATTGGATTAGTCTCTTGAATCTGTTCCTCCCGTTTAGTCCATGATAATATATCATCTGGATTCGGTTAGGGTCACAGCCCGCGTCCCATAAAATAAAATCCGGGATTCTCGGAACTCTCGATCATCAGGTGTCGAAGGGATGTTGCTGAGACGCCTCGAGGCTACGTAATGTGCAGTGCGGAGATTGAAGTCGAACTTACATGTATGGTCGGTAAATATTGTACAGCCAGGGGTTTGTTGTTTTTCTTTTGGTTGGTAAGAATGCCATTGTTGCGGTTTACAGCTTATAGAACTTAATTAGCAGGGGATCCCCATGTCATCATGGAGATGTCCCCCGTGCCTTTCTTCTATCCTCCTCCACTCCAAGTGCCCATCATTCAATGGAATTATCTGATCTGGAATCAGTCTTTGGCCCCCCGATGATTTCCACCTTCTTAGAAGACCAAAAGACTTGATCCTCCAGCAGCAGAGGCATGCTACTAGCTATGTCCTTTATAGGATGCATGCAAGTGCCCGAAGCGAGTGAAGGTGCCCCGTAACAATGGAGTGCTTCACTTGGCAGAATATACCTTTGTTGGCGTGGACAAAAGTACCTTGTTCTGCTCGAACATAGCGGGATCTGAGGCCATCAGGAGCGGATCGTTCCATTGCCATGTTTTGTGGTAGGATTGGACATTTCAGAAAGAAAAAAAACAGAACCGGTGGCGGGAGGAATGTCCTACTGACTGAGTTCCAGTCATCAAAGCCATTGGGTTTTAGCAGAAGCACCGAGTCAGAGAGATAAGCAACCTGTAGCTTTTGCGGCCACATTCCTTGACTGGTTATCTGCTCATGTTCAGCCCATCAAATTAGTTCCATACATCAGCTGCTGCCAAAGATGGCAGCAATGCTTAGAGCTGTGGGCAATATGTCCAACTACTGAGTGAGCCAGCAGGTTTTGTTGTGGGTTGTGTGCTAGGTAGCTAGCTGCGGACCCATCAGCTGGCAGACTAGCGGAAATAATGCAAGACTTGAATGAATGGACTCTGCCTTGTCCATGTCCTTCAAATAGAGTAGAGCAGCAGCTCAGCTTGCAAGTCCAGCTTTACATATATTTTGCTGCTACTTCCTGTCGGAGAACATAATGTAGCTGAGTTTTATAACTTTACGACCGCATTTTCCATTTGGGAGGAGCTCAGGTTGCATCTAAAGTGCTCGGGAACAATAGGCCGGGGAAGAGGATCCCATTCGGGGAAATTCAATTACTGTCAGCACTCAGGAGTCAGATGCATGGGCTGATGCTTCCAGTGTTGTTGCAGCAGGAGATGCTCTTGTTGCTGGGTTGGGCATAATTAGCTTACTTTAAGTGATCTGGGATTCAAGCCAAATCAGATAGTAGTATGCAAAAAAATAATAATAATAAAAGATCCGCCGATGACACGTTTAGATTGGAGTGTGCTTGAGAAGGAGCTCTTGTTCTTGAAATCCGTTTCTTTCAGTTCTTTTGGGCTTGTGTCGGCTGTGTTGCTGCTGCAGATTCCTGCACAATTCTTTGACCCAAGAGTTTGCCGCAGAACATTTCATATCTGTCTATCTTGGAACGTGGAAATTTGGAGATCATATGCCCATGAGTGAATCGTGCCAAGAGAATTCAACTAGTCATCTGTCCCCGCATTGCTGCGATTTGTTAAAACTTGAGACAGCTGTAAAGACATTAACTGAAAAAGTAAACGAACAGAAATATTGAGCATTGCTTCACCGGCCAAGCAACTCAAGTCTTTTCCCCAGCTACAAAAGAGGCCCGTCTAGAAGGGATTAGAGTAGATGTGGGAAGAGTGAATAAAGGGCTGACTGACCGAGCAAATGGTTTTGCCATGTTGGAACATAGACCGCTTGACATCAAATTGTAAGGTCCACCGATTCGCTCCCGATATTGGCCCATTGACAGGGTGATGAGTAATATCGGTTGGTAGCAACAGCCACATCGAGTGTCGGTTCACTTGCCATGTGCTCTTGTGAATTTGTGATCCCCCAGATCCATAGTCGGGAGGTTTAGTTCATGGAGATTCGATTTTAATAGGAGAAGGAGATCTGCCATGAGAGTATGGTAACTGAACAAGTATGAACCCTTTTTCAGCCATTCACAGCTGAGGCTGAGAGGTGCGCGTTGCTTCCTTCCAATTCACCGATTGATTGGACATTCCTTCCACTGAAATGCTGCCGACTTATTTTGTCCTGTAATTTCACGTGCGCCGATCACATGCATTTAATTTATTATCATTATTATCTGTAATTTAACGGAAGCTTTTTCCGCCTTTTTTGACAGCTTGGTTGTCTGCCATGGGTGTGAATGGTGATGCCATGCCAGCACTCTCTACTTTGTCTTCCTCCTAGTCTATCTCTCTCTCTCTCTCTCTCTCACCGATAAAACAATTCCATTACGCCATCATCAACATCTAATCAGAAAAGTAAGTGGTGATTATGGCAAACGCTCCATTTTTTTTTCCCTTTTCTACTTCAATTCTTTGACATTCTTTACTTGCCATTTAAAGTCAGATTGGTATCTGTCTCCAGCTCTGCTTTCCTCTGTTTCTCCTATGACTCCAAGAATCTGCAGATTGCATCTCATGGCACTTGGATTTCTTTTAGAAAAAAATGCACCAGATAGGGAATTTCAGTTACATCCAAAGTTGCTTCCTTTATGATATTGTATATATTTTCTGGCTACCCAAGAAAACAAACAGTAGAGAAGAGGCTGAAAAGGCCCACGAAAGGAAACTAGAACCTTCTCATGATCTTCACCGTAACTGGCTTCGTTGTTGATTCAGCCATCCCTTATCTCCGGGCATTCATTTGAAATATCGAGGAGGGACTGAGACTGCCTTTGCAATGCCGGCAGTATCAGCACACAAGATCCTCTGTCTGTGACTCTTCTTGATCCACACAACAAGAGAGCCCCTTTATAAATAAAGCAAAAGCCATTTCTGTCCACTACCCTCAGACCCATCGACCCAAGCGGGAAGATCTCCTCTCTTTCTCTCTCTCTCGCCTTTTCACTAGCTCAACGACTGCCGAGGGCTGAGCTTCTCTCGGGGTCGGGCAAGCATGCAAGGATCTCCAATGGCTGCTATTTTCCTCGTCTTTCTAACTCTCTCAGGGGTCTCGTCAGCCCAACAGCAGCAACCCATCAAAACCATTGTGGTGCTGGTGTTGGAGAACCGTTCCTTCGATCACATGCTCGGTTGGATGAAGAAGACAGTTAACCCTGACATCAATGGGGTCACCGGGGACGAGTGCAACCCAATCTCCACCAACACTTCCAACCCTGAAACGATCTGCTTCACGGATGACGCCGAATTCGTGGATCCCGACCCGGGACACACCTTTGAGGCCGTCGTTCAGCAAGTTTTCGGCTCGGGCACAATGCCCTCCATGAGTGGCTTCGTGGAGCAGGCACTTTCCATGTCCGGAAACCTCTCGGAGACGGTGATGAAGGGCTTTAGGCCTGAAGCAGTGCCCATCTACGCTTCCCTTGTGCGGGAGTTCGCGGTCTTCGACCAGTGGTTCTCTTCGATTCCAGGCCCCACACAACCCAATAGGCTGTTTGTGTACTCTGCAACTTCTCAAGGATCGACGGGTCATGTGGTGAGGCAACTGGCTCTGGGCTACCCTCAGAAGACAATCTTCGATTCACTCCATGAGAACGGTATAGATTTTGGAATCTACTACCAGAGCATTCCCAGCACACTGTTCTACAGAAATCTTAGGAGACTGAAGTACGTGCCGAACTTCCATCAGTACGACTTGAAGTTCAAGAGGGATGCCAGAAATGGGAATTTGCCGAACTTAACAGTGATCGAGCCAAGATACTTTGACATTGTGGGTCTGCCTGCTAATGACGATCACCCATCCCATGATGTCGCCAACGGGCAAAAGCTGGTCAAGGAGGTCTACGAGACACTGCGAGCTAGCCCTCAGTGGAATCAGACCTTGTTGATCATCACCTACGATGAGCACGGAGGCTTCTATGATCATGTCAAGACTCCATTTCGTGATGTTCCGAACCCCGATGGGAACACTGGCCCTGCCCCGTACTTTTTCAAGTTCGATAGGCTTGGAGTCCGTGTGCCGACAATAATGGTCTCTCCTTGGATTAAGAAGGGGACTGGTGAGGATTGAATTTTTCTTGCTGCTTTCCGCAATATTGTTTTTCTCATTGGTGTTTATCATGCTATGTTTTTCATGTGTTTCTCTTGATGGCTCTGCAGTCATAAGTAACCCAAGAGGACCAACCGCAAGTTCTGAGTTCGAGCACTCCTCGATCCCTGCAACTATAAAGAAAATGTTCAACATCACATCCAATTTCTTGACTCACAGAGACGCATGGGCTGGCACATTCGAGCAGGTGGTTGGAGAATTAACCTCCCCTCGAACTGATTGCCCAGGTACGCGCACACTAGTTTGAGCTCCAATTCAGCAGTCCGTCCCTCCACATTGAACCATGTCTTATAAAACACTATGGCTAGTATCCTGCAGAGATATTGCCTGAGGTGTCCCCTATGAGGACCACAGAGGCGAAGGAAAATGGTGGTCTATCCGAGTTTCAGGGCGAGATTGTCCAACTGGCAGCTGTTCTTAATGGAGACCACTACCTAAGCAGCTTCCCGGATGAGATGAGCAAGAAGATGACAGTCAAGGAAGCTCATGACTACGTAAAAGGCGCTCTATCAAGATTCGTGAGAGCAAGCAAAGAGGCCCTCAAGTTGGGCGCGGAGGAGTCTGCCATTGTGGATATGCGGTCATCTCTTACTTCAAGGTCCTCAACGCACCACTGAAGCGCTTTCTCACCTCTCCTTCAACTATACTAAGTTTGTCCATTCTTCCAAAATTTGTCGAAGACAATGTGTTCATGGAAAAAGAAGCCTGAATCAGCAAGTTGTCTCTGGTTTCTTTTGGTCTTGAAGATGAAGTAAGTCTGCATCTTTTGCAGCCCATTTTCCAAGACAAGTTCCTCATTTTTCGAACGGTGTAACGTCAAGGCTTAAGGTATACGCAGGGATAGTTCTCAAGCCTAAACTAAGAAAAACAAGAAAAGAAAAGAAAAATGAGAGTAAGATAAGTATTCCAACCAAACAAACAGGAAGCAACTTGATCTTTACACAGAAACAGAACTAATCACCGAGGATATCCAGAAGAGAAGAGGCTGCAAGCCTAAAAACTTTTGGTCCAAGTCAAGGCTCTACTTGGTTCCTTAATAGGGTGTAAGCCTGACTCTCCAACCAGGACTCGTTACGAAAGAGGGTGGACGATTCAAAAGGAACCCTGTCTATGACTCAACATTTGCAGTTTATCAGTTCCTTATTAAGTGAATGAGTATGTATTCAGTAACCTCATGGAAAAAAGGATCAGAGGTACCTCCTTGTAGAACAATAATGCATGCACAACAGCATCAAAGTGAAAGAATTTCAAGATTCAGATGGGCAGAGCAAGAGTGTAAATACATCAACTTGTCCACTTATGCCACTGCTTGATAATCTAGTGCTCATGACAGTTACTTTACAGGCTGAACACAGTCACATACACATTCCCCCTGCGAGACTAATTCAAGGTCTGAGTTTTGGGCCAATGCTCCCTTAGCATGGTTTTCCACTGAGAAAATCCAAATACTACTGCCTGGCACAAAAACTATGTTCCAGTAGAGCACCTTTCTGGACTACAGCATCCATTCCCAGCGTCAAATGGAACATGGACTTTGCCAAGTAGAAATGTCCATTATAAGATCACGTTGCTGATCTATGAGAATCTTGAGATAGGTGTTCTTCTTCTCCAGCTCCTGAATCCAACAATACAAATCTCAGCAAAAACAACTTGATAGAGAACAGGGAAAAAACAGCCTCGGAGAAAATCAACTGCTGTTATGATAATTCATCCAGCATCAAATATGGCACTATATTGGATGGAAAACATGGCAAATCAGATTTTCCTGGAAAACGGATGCAAAGGTAAATATAAACAATACAAGTATAACAGGTATCCCCAGATTTGCTTCATGAACTTGAAAAGACAGTATAATTTAAAATGTATCAACTTAAACGATTGAGAATAAAGACAGCCACTGCACAGAAACAAGTACCTTTCTCAGGATTGATGCCCTCTCCGTTAACCTCTCAAGTTCATCTTCACCTGCAAAGGATGCAATGCTCACAGCGGAACCCGTATCAAATGATCGAGCCTGCAGTTACTAATAAACCTTTAGTTAAACAGAAGAAGCAAGTAACGCAGCTGCAACATTAGAAAAATAAATGCAGGAGGTTATACTGTGAGTAGACGCCTTATCCTCCACGTCCTAAGATACAACGATAACAACAAACTGCACAACTACCCCTACCAAAAAATCTGCACAACTACTACCATGAGCTTATAGCATAACATAAAGCTTCCCGAAGAAGATTCATTCAGCTGATTAATACGAGACCTTTCCATGTAATTTGGATAAATTTTCTTTCTTTTTTGAAAGGTAGAAAATTTTCAAAATTAAAAAAACAAGAGGACATTTTCAATGAAAAGTTGATGAAATTTTTGGGCAAAATGAACGCAAGAAACTTTTGTGTCTTATGATGCCACCAAGAAAATCGAATTTGCGTTCACTTAGAAGAGTAAAGGTATTTTTTTTTTATGGCGGCTGGAATTCAAATTCAGTGCCCCTTCTCCAAATTCCCCCTATTCAAAAACCTAAACAAGGCTGGTGGCTGCTCTGACTACTGACGACATCACCCCTGAGATTCGAGCAGGCATGATGTTCTGTCTTAACATAGCATACGAAGATCGACCTCAAAGAATAAGAGAAAAAGCGGCTGATTGCTAACCACCTTTTGGGAGCTGGGTATTGCAGAGAGAACGGCCCGTAGAGCAGAGACGCAGGTCTTGTAGCGGAGGCGAGCTTCTTCAATGGCACCACCTCCCCCGCAGCCGGGACCAGCAGTATCAGCGTGATGGGTGGGGTCAGAGGAGGAGTCCCCATTGACCGCCACTACGCCGTTCGACGAGTGGCCATTAGAGGACCAAAGGACGGGGTTGCAGAGCTCGTCCTTCATGGAACTGAGGACACGGAATGCCGCCTCCACGGTTTCTTCGAGATGCCTCTGACCTTCGACAGCCAGCTCCTGCGTGCTCTTAGGGCTAGCTATGGCGGTCATGCTCTTCTCTTCCATCCTGAGGATTCTTACCTCCCACTACCTCCAGATCCCCAGAAAAAGAAATCTGGAAGACGGTGTGCAGGGCGAGGTGCAACAGATTCTGGGCCTACTGTGCTGTCCCGGCCCAAAAACAGTAGATTTAAGCCCGTTGGGCCTGCTAACTGGGCCTTTTGAGCCTAAGGTCGAGGCTACGACCAGGCCCAATTAGGCCTGTTATTATCCACAAGGAAAAAAAAAACACAACAAAACAAAAGACCAACACACTCTTGCTGACTCGGAGTGCGACTTGGAGGACTTTAATAGAATGAGAAGATGATGAAGAAATGGTTTGATCATCTTATTTTTATTTATAGAATATCAGCTTGTGCCTTAGGAACGAGACGATGCAAGATATTGCTTGAACAAAGCTCTAATGACTGATGAGTTGCCCTCTATTCTAAAGCCCTTCTTCCTCTACCTTGGCCACTTTCCTTAAGGTGCCAAGAAATCTTCAAATCTCTTCCTTTTGTGGACCGTAGAAGGCTTCTTCTTCCATACCAAGTGTTTACCAAGGTCTAAGTGAAGACTAAGTTTCGATGAGGCGAGGTTGTAGTTCAAGTGGCACATAAGGATGAGTAACGTGGAGAATCAAGGGTCGTCATGTTCATTATTAGGTTTGTCGAGGATGCTGGGGTCAAGTTCGAGCATATCTTCTGTCCATCAATACTACTGAGAATGGACACCTAGGTAGTAAAAAAAAAAAAATACTATCAAGAATGGATGGAGTACATTGCTTGACAGGACTTTTGGATAAGATAAATGAAAATGAATTAGTCCCATGTAGATGGAGGTTTCCTGTAGTATACTTAGTGTCGTTGCGTCCTTGTCTTCCTTTTTTTTTTTTTAATCAGGTGACTATAATTTGCACCAACTATGTAGTCATTCACAACCTTTTTCTTTTGGTTTGTATATCCTGGAAAAAAGTAAAATCTACTGTTCCAACTTGTTATCGATAGTAATTCATTGTTAGGTCCCCTTTTCTCATCTTGGGCCGATTACATGTTAGATAGTATCTGCTTGGACGACTCTCTTTACTTTCTTTTGTTGGTGAGAGATGTTGGTTTTGCATCTGTTTCATAAATATTTGACACTATTCATCCCCCGCACCCACAATGAGGAATTTTCTTTTGGTTCTCAACATTCTATCATCTATGATGTCAATGCCTATTTGTCTTCTATAGTATCCAACATTATTTACTAATAAGCCTTATCTTTTCAAGAAATATGATTTGATGTTGGATCAAATAAATTGAAATTTAGGTCAATTTCTAATTGTTCACAGTTGTTTCTGTTGTGATGTAAGTGATGTGTGAGTTTGTCTTGTACTTTATATTCATAATGCTTTGTTTTTGTTAATGAATTTGACCAATTAAAAGGGAAGAGAAGAAGAGAGATTTCATGTTTTGGCTCAGGAGAGATCCTTTGTCATTTGGCTGGTGATTTCTATATTGAAAAAGATCAAATTAATAAGATTGTAAATCGCCATCACTCTTTGCTCTAAAATGATTTTTTTATTTATCATATTATATTATCTAATACAAATAAACACAACAAATATATTTCCATTTTGGGAGTGTAGAGCTGCAAAACAAATGCTCGAACAATTCAGATATCAATTAATTCGTAGAAGATAAAGACTGCATAGGACAAGCTTATGAAACCACATAATCCGAGGCATTAGCTTACGAAAACGAGTCACATGAGATGGAATATTTGCTTGTGTCTATAATGCTGTCAAATATAAATTGAAGAGGGAAAGGAAGGAACATCCATCCGCCACAACAAACGAGGAAAGAAAAGGGGTGGGAGAATTGTAGGAGAAGAGCTATTTCTTCTTAGTAGAAGAGGGTTCTTGAAGGCTAGACTATGCACCTCTGCAAGTTTTTTGTAATTCAGTTGCCTTGCATATTTAGGGTAACAACGGATATGTTTCCATTTGTTTGGCTTGGACATGCAAAACTTTATTGTAGACCCATGCATATAGTTAGCTTCTAGATCTCCAAGCACTCCCACAGTCTACCGGCACCTTCCCACTAAGGATTCCTCCAAGATGTGTTCTTCTTGATCAAATAGGTACATGTGACCTCAAAACAACAAGCGATTGTAAAAACTAAATTATATAGATATAGGCTTGTGGACCATGTTACTACTCTTTTGCAAAGTCATCTGCATAAAACAAATATACTTACTACGCTTAATGGCAAGAGTTATTTTAGGAACCTACCAGTATTATTTTAAAATAATTGATTGACCACATAGTATAGTCAAAGATAAATAGTCAAACCCATTTTCTACCATTTTTTTACAATATTAAATTAAGAAATCTGAAAAAAAGAAAAAAAAATACTCGTATTGGTGTCTTTTTCCCTTACTACTACAAAGTACAAACAACCTCTCCCTTTCCTTTGGCCCATTCTATTTTTCAGCTATGTTTTTTATTCTCTCTGCAGGGGGAAAAGAAGGACTACTCCTTTGTGTCATTTCATTATTGGGTTACAATGGTGTCTCCGAATTGTCCAAGCTATTCATTAATGCGACCTCTGGTATAATTCCCATTATCTCATGTGCATCAATGGTGCAAATCTTTGTCAATGCACTTCTTATTTGTGATGGTCCTTTCCATGATCCTAGGTCTTTAACCTACTATCTTGATGTAGAACAATTCTAGTTGTGTAGCTAAAACCTTCTTGTTTGATGGAATTTTGTCTTTGAATGATAAACCGCTAATGGAAGCGTTGTCAATTCTCAATGCTCGTATTAGTACCTATGTGGTGCTCTCAAGGCGTATCAAGGGCTTCAATTGTTCTTGTTTATTATGTGATTGGTTGAGAGGAACCAATTTGCTTCCTGCATTTTCTAAACGTCCAAGGGTAGCTTGAATAATATGTGTGTTTGAACTAGTAGCATGATGATGTTTGGAAGTTGGTTTGTTGCATGATAATATTTGGAAGCTTGTTTGTTGCATGTTGATCCCCATCATAGATTTAGTTTGATCACCTGCATTGTAAAGTTCTCGCTATTCTTTCATATATTTAAACTCTCATACTTTCCAAACCATATCAAGTATCAACTACTTGTGCTATTTTTCTCCCACATATCTTCTCTTAATTGCAAAACTGAAGAAACTTATGCATCCATGCATCAAACTACCTAACTTGCAAAATAAGAGAACCGGCTAACGGTTAGCAGCTATTTCCTGTTAGTTTTTCAATCGGAATTTTATGATGAGAATCTAGCATTTTACTTAAACTTTTATTTTTTTTGATTCATATGATTACTATTGTTTGAATTTTACATTGTTATGCAATCGATGCGCAGTTTCTGGATTGCCTATTATGCTTGGCCATTCATTCTCTGTTTTATATTATATTGTTATTTTGATCTAACCTAGCCTCTTAATGGTAGGATGGAAATGGGTCACTGGCTTCATGCTCCTTTTATTTTTGCCTCCATAGTTGTCATGCTCATTTTGGATTTTCAATACTTGAATGGATGAGAGTATATGAAGTGCATGCATCATGTTCTCTTTTGTTTGCTACTGGATTGATTGATAGATATGAGTGAGTACATTGTAGACATGTCAAGGTTTCCTTCTCTCTTTTCATTTTCCTTTCTTTCTTTCTTTTCTATTTTTATGTTTAGTTTGTGCAAACTAAATGTCTATCTTATTATTTGCCTAATCTTTATCACTTCACTTTCAATCAAATGTTGAGTTTTTAAATTTGTTCTTTGCTTTAGCGCACCCTTTTCAGGAAATATTAGAATTATTCACCACATACATTTTTTTGGCACAACAAGTAATTTTGATGCATTTGCTAAGCTTCCTCACCTTTGACATTTGTGGTATATCGCACCATAAGTCATCAATTGTGCACTTACTTTTGAAACTTGATTTTTTCTAGTACTTGGATGTTATTTGATTGCTTGGACTACATTATTGACTTTCCTTTTTTTGTTTTACTAGTCGGATGATCCTTTATTTCTCACATGCATTGCACTTATTGCTCTATACATGTAATCATGAATATCACTTTTTTATTCTCTGTTCTCGCTCAATCTTTCCTTTCCTCGGTGGTTTTCCTTGCTTCAGGCTAGCATAATCAAATCTAGCTGTTACATGGGGAAATGAAGATCTTGACCCTGATCTTGTCCCTCAAGCTTTTCGAATTTGAGGTGTTTAGTGTTTGTTCATGTAGGAGTGAATAGGAAAATAAAGTAAAGGCCATTGAAGTAAGATATCAATCAAGACAAGTGTATAGAATGGAACAAGGATGAGGCCCTCAAGGCAAAGAAAATTGTAGAGAAGAAGATCAGGGGTATGGACGTGAATGGAGCCTTAAGATTTGCTGTGAAAGCCCATAATATGTGTCTGACTCTTGATGGCCTTCCTCATTTGCTAGCAACTCTGGATATATATGTTTCTACTGAGAATAAAATAAACGGTGAAATTGATTGGTACAAGGTGCTTGGTGTACAACCAACAACTAATTATGAGACAATCAATAAAAGCTATAGTGAACTTGCTCTTGTTCTTAATCTCAACAAAAATAAAGCAATTGGTTTAGATGGCGTTTTCAAAATATTAATCGAGGCTTGGAGTGTTCTTTCTTATAAGAACGAGAGAATATCCTATGATCAAAGGTGGAACTAGGGAAGCATGCGGGAGATAAACCCAAATAGGAAATTTTCAATGCTATAGAATTAGGGTAAATTATACGGTTAATACAAAATGTTTTACTAATGTAACACTTTGATACAAAATTTTTAAAATGTAACTCTGTGATACATTTTCTTTCAAATATACTACACTTTAGTATATTCCGTTAGTTTTTTATTAACACCATTAATTTTTGATAACATGGACGATTTACGTGATGTTCCTTGATGACGCGACTTCATGTTTTAAATATGTAAATTGTCACGTGGAACATTGTGGGACCCACTATTTCTTTCTTCTTTTCTCTCTTCACACATCTCTCTATCTCTCTGTCTCTTGACTCTCTCCCTCTCTCTCTCTCTTGCTTGGCTCTCTCTCCCTCTCTCTTGCACACACTCTCTCTTTCTCTCTCTCCCCGTCTCTCTCACTTGCATGCTCTCTCTCGCTCGCACGCTCCCTCTCTTTCTAAATTTTTATGTGGGGCTTTCACGATTTCGGGGAAATTAAAATTAGATGAGAAGAGAAAAGTGAGAAGGTTCAATTAATTATCACAAAATTTTAATTCGAGAGAGATCAAGAAAATATTTAGTATTAATTTTACTATCTTATTATTGAATTTTAGCTTTTTTTAGTTAATTTTTTATTATAAATTTTTTTAAAAGATCAATCTTGAGATCAAATTACATGTTAATTACCCTTTATTATACTATTATGTTATATTATTATCATTTTGTAAAAAAGAAAAAGAAAAAATCATAAATAAAAGACAGTTAGAAAAAATTAAATGTTATTAGACGGTAAAAAAAATTTAATTGAATCTAAGTTGAGAGAGAGAGAGAGAGAGAGAGAGAGAGAGAGAGAGAGAGAGAGAGAGAGAGAGAGCATGAGCGAGAGAGAGAGAAAGAGAGAGAGAGAGAGAGGGAGAGAGAGAGCCGAGCGAGAGGGAGAGGGAGAGAGAGCCGAGCGAGAGGGAGAGGGAGAGAGAACCGAGCGAGAGAGAGAGGGAGAGAGAGCCAAGTGAGAGAGAGAAATAGAGACAGAGCCGAGAGAGAGATAGAGAGAGATAGAGAGAGAACTGAGAGAGAGATAGAGAGAGGTGTGGAGAGAGAAAGGAAGAAAGAAATAGAGGGTCCCATCATGTATCACGTGGCAATTTATATATTTAAAGCATGAAGCCATGTCATCAAGGAGCGCCACGTAGACCGTCCACATTATAAAAAATTAACGGCGTTAATAAAAAACTAACAGAATGTATTAAAATGTAGCATTTTTGAAAGAAAATATATTACAAAATTACATTTTAAAAATTTTGTATCAAAGTATTACATTAGTAAAACGTTTTGTACTAACTGTGTAATTTACCCAACATAATCATGATCGCTTTTATAGTTTAGGTTCAAGTAGTCAAAATATTGCTCCAAGGGATTGTACTGGAGCTACTTATCTCAGTGGTGTTTTAGCTTTTCCTCCACCACCATATAAGACCATATTTTGGATTGTCTGTAATGCTTGCAAAGTGTAGCTTGAGTTCATGACCCGATATGTGAACTGCCATCTTCGCTGTCCCAACTATTGTCAATCCTTCATGGCTGTTGAGGTTTTGCCTCCACCAATAAGCAATAAGGATTTGTTTGCTTCAAGGGCTTCATCCACATTGTAGAAGCATTCTAGCAGGATGATGAGCGACCAATTTGTATCTAATAAAGAGCAGCTTTCTGGCAAAGTACATTCAATGGGCTCTTGTTGTAGTGACCTATCAAGCAAGTCCAATTCCTCTTATAGTGTTATACCACAATTAGGTAATGCTACAACATCACCTTCACCAACATTATCAATTATAAGCTTTCAATCAACCTTTGGATTGAAACTAGCTCAGAGGAGTCACATTTCTCTCCATATTAATGGAGGTCTATCAGGCATGCCATCTAATGCCATTTTCACTTCCAAACTAGAATCTGGGGCGCCTTGGAAAAAGAGCTGACCACTTGAACCTAGGATGAAGAGTATAATAAGAGAAAATATGGCAAGCCTCTCAGTGACAGGAATTGGAGAGGGTGGTTCGATGACGAAGACAGGAACTATGAAGATTGGTGGAGCAAATTGTTCCAAGGGTTTCGCTGAGATGTCCCCATTGCAAACTTGAACCATGCTAATACAGAAGGCCAAAACAGAAATTTGGAATAGGCTTAGTGAATGGAGCATGGTGAAACAAGTTGCAATTGAATCATCTTCTTTAAAGAAGAAGGTCAAAGAGTAGCACAAAGAATTGGAGGATGCTTCTTCAAATGGGATGGAAGCTAATGTGATTGAGTTGACAGAGTCTATGGATGTCAATTATACAGATCAGAGAGAGAAGCCTTCCTGCGTTACTTCCACAATGGATATGGAGGCAAGTTGTATGACTAATAGAATGAGCGTCCTAGATCCAGATTTTTATGATTTTGACAAGAATAATGTGGAGTCATCCTTTGGTAGTAACCAAATTTGGGCTATGTATGATGACGATGATGGGATGCCCCGCTATTATGCTCTGATTTACAATTTGATATCCACAAAACCATTTAAAATGCGAATTAGTTAGCTAAATTCCAAAAGCAACCTTGAATTCAGCCTTGTGAAGTGAGTAGGATTTGACCTTCCCAAGACATGTGGAGACTTGTGGATTGGCAAATTTGAAATCTATGATTCTCTCAATTCTTTCTCCCACAAAAATGAAGTGGACCAAAGGACCCAAAGGCATAGTTCAAATTTATCCCTTAAGGAGTGATGTTTGGGCAATCTAGAGGAATTGGTCCCCTGATTGGAATGAGTTCACACCATATGAGATTATACATAGCTATAACATGGTTGAAGTCCTTCAAGATTAAAAAGAGGATTGTGGTGTCAATGTTGCCCCCCTGGTAAAAGTTCATAGCTTTAGGATTGTGTTTTAGAAGTATTTGGATCCCAAAAAAATCTGGACAATTCCAAGGGAAGAAATGTTCCACTTTTCACATCATGTTCCTACTTAGAAGCTTTTAGGTCAAGAAGCTACTCATGCTCCCAAGGGATGTTGGGGGCTTGGTCCTGCATCCACTCCACTAGAACTTCTTCAGATAGTAACTGAGTGCAGTAAGCAACATGATTTGTTGATTGGTCCTAAAATTCCAGTGGGAGAACTCCTAATTAATGGGAATGTTTGTGTGGAAGATCTTTCAAAAAAGGATGTTGAAAAGAATAAATTAGAAGAGCGGTAAAGGTAGAGGGAGGGGTGCAGGGGAAGGAATTTATGGTGTATGTACGAAGACGTAGAGGAAGGAAACAAAACGTTTGCTTTTGAGTCACCACCTAATCAACTTGAATGTGTCACCCATTTTACAAAGCACTTTACAGGCTTATGTTAGAGAGGCTAATGGTGAGTCAAAATGTTGGAGAAAGCATTGACCACATCAAGGACAAGGTAGGTGACTCGCATGTTATTACTTGTTCCTAGTATGTGTTACTTTGCTTTTATTAATGAATTTGATAGATGTTCACTGGTTCTCTATGGAAAAGATTAGGCACATCTCCTTTAATAAGGAATGAGGATACTATACATTTTAGCATAATTATGCTTAGGATAAGATTTAGAAAAAAAAGGGACCATAAATCAAATAGAAACCCTCTTACTTAAATCGTACATTGAGATAAAAAAGATCCATATAATAAAATATGCTTGCCTTATTCAGATCCTTATATGACTTCTACGCGTTGTAAGTTGTTTAGTAGAATGACTAGAAGTTGATATTATGTGGAGGTCCCTAGGGAGGTTGTCCTGCTTTGCTTTTGCTTTGAAGTTCCAATAATTTGAGCAATAATTCACAAAAGTGTTGAACTTACCGGTCACTACGAGTTTTGAGCTCTTGAGGACTAGGCTAGTATGGTAAGACAATTGCGTATGTATTCTCACACTTATAGAAATCTGAAAATTCATTTGATTCACTTAATTTCGAGGAAATTTACAGCATATATTGGAGGCCATGAGCATGTATGCTGTAAAGACCATATGGTACTTAGTGTCATAGAAAAATGATAAGTAATGAGGAGTCGAAAAACTATAACAAATATTGTAAATGCAGATTAATCTCATTTAACTTGACCATTTCAAGTAAACGAAATAGGTACAACTCTGTGTACACTATCAAACTCCTAAACAGAGCCTGTTCAAAGGGCCATTTTTCTTAACTGCATGTCAATATTCTTGTTGCAATGCTACCAATGGCTCGATGCATGTGGTCATGGATGGGATCTCCGTCTATAATTACATTATTATTAGACTTGTCAATTTGTGTCGATATGATGAATTTGGGCCGTGTCGGCACGACACGAATTTACTATTGGATACTAGCGGCCAGAAAGTTTCAACGAGCAAGAATATTTTATGATTTGGATGACTTGAGTCTGGAATAATTACACAAATAATTACTTTTTTAAAATAAATTTAAGTAAGTTATACTTTAAAATAATTTTTATAATATAATTAATAGATTAATATAAAATTTATATTAATTTAAATAAAATATTAAAATAACTATAAAAAATATAAATATATGTTATAATTAATGAATTTTTTAAAAAAAATTACCATAAATTTTGTTATTATAAAAATTATTTTTATATTATTAGATGGACACAATTTTTTTAGATTATACCGATACGACGTAATCTCTCAAGTGACCCAAAGCACGAGTCCTAGTACAGTTTTTTTATGTCATAATCATGCCACATTAAAATAACCTCTAAGGATAATTCTTATGACCGAGAAAGATAAAGTTAAAATGCCCCTCCTTGGGCCTGGTCCGTCATCCGTGCCTTATCTATCCTACATCGTCTTTCTCAATACCATCCGCGACCCTTGAAACCGCCAAACTGGCAATCGTCTCCCCCTTCACCGTCTGATCTGAATAAATTCTCTCTCTTTTATCTCTCTGTAGCCACTAAATCCCCCGTCCGAAGCGCCAATCGATGGAGAACAACACCCAGCAGCAGCAGCAGCAGCAATCGCCGTCAACCTCCTACCCGGCGGCGGCTGCGCCACCAGCTGCGGCTGCTGCCCAGTTCCACAATCTGCTACAGCAGCAGCAGCAGCAGCTGCAGATGTTCTGGTCCTACCAGAGGCAGGAGATCGAGCAGGCGAATGACTTCAAGAACCACCAGCTCCCCCTCGCCCGCATCAAGAAGATCATGAAAGCCGACGAGGACGTCCGCATGATCTCTGCCGAGGCCCCCATCCTCTTCGCCAAGGCCTGTGAGCTCTTCATCCTCGAGCTCACCATCCGCTCTTGGCTCCACGCAGAGGAGAACAAGCGCCGCACCCTCCAGAAGAACGATATCGCCGCTGCCATCACCCGCACTGACATTTTCGATTTCCTGGTCGACATTGTTCCCCGGGACGAGGTTAAGGACGAAGTCGCCCTCGGTCTTGCAGGGGTCCCCCCCGGAGTGGGGGGAATGGTCGGCAGCATAGGCCCCACAGCCAGTGGGGTCCCCTACTACTATCCTCCCATAGGGCAGCCAGCGGCCGGCCCTGGAGGGGTGATGATTGGGAGGCCAGCGATGGATCCCTCCGCAGTCTACATGCATCCACCATCCCAGGCCTGGCATAGCGTTTGGCAGACATCAGCTACCACTGGGGACGTTGGGTCCTACGGTGATGGTGATGGTGCTGCTGGTGGAGGGAACAACGAGCAGGGCGGTCGTGACGCTCAGGTGTAGGTAAATATGTGTTCATCTACGTACGTATCTGTACAGTTATCCAATATGCTGGATTTTCTTATCTTTGGTGCTTGATTACATTCTCGCTCTGACTAAGCCCATTGCTCTTAAGTTTGCTGATGATGAATTGTGGATGTGGTTTATCTATTAGATCCAATTTTCAGGCGCAATTTTCGGTTAAAGATGCCACGTTTACTGTTGTTCAGTTATCTCAGTAGAAAAAGAATTTCTCTGGGCCTGCTATATTGCTGGGTACTTGCCTCCTACAATTGGGCGTGATCAAAATGATATGTCATTGTAATGAGAAATTTGACTTTCTTGTCAGGCTTAACTACACAGCATCACCTGAGTTTATAGTACCAGATGATTTATCATGTGTAGGTCACAATTGGTTTTGCTTCCACATGTTGCTGCAAAATTAGGCATATATGGTGTTGATATTGCATAAGACTTCCCTCATTGATTACCCTATCCTTCTCGTTCGGTCATGATGTTGACATGCACAGAGTCTTATGTTCTCATTTCATGTTTGTTCCAGAATGCTGCAATTTTAAGCACCCGTTTTCTGTTGTTTTATATCATTTCTGATATAAAAATCCGGTGCTTTTCATTTTTCTGGTGAAAAATGCACTGTAATTACTCATATCTTTCTGGGGGAAAATACTTCCCTTTCCTTTTCATGGTTGTGGAGGCGCCATAAAGAACTCTTACGGCCTCTATTGTTTTCATCTTCTGAACTTGAAAAGCCGTCCACCTATTTCTATACATGCCTCAAAAACGCACTTTAAGGCTGTTCAGGATGTTGAGAAAAGGAGGCTGTTAAATATGTACTCTGAATCATTTGCTGATTTTTGTTGCTTTATATTCGCTTTATCTCATTGAACATGGTCCTGATATATGGATTTGATTTTCTCTTCATCTGGCTGGCATAATCTTGTTTGTATGAACTTTTTTACTTTTGCTAGTCATTGCGACCATTAGGTAAAATGATATAGAAAGTTATCTCACCTGGGTGAGTAATGGAGGAGCTTAAGAGCTATTTGGGTCATTGAAAGCTGGAAGTGGTGGAATTCTTCACTTACCTAAAGGATTTGCACAGATACCAGAGAAATTAATTCATGAAGAAACTGCTAGGGATTTCAACATGGTGTCTGTTGCAGAGTGATCGTTTTGATTTGACAGATCATATAACAGTGAATTGATGGGGTGGAATGTTGTTAATGTACGTTAAAAACTTCTGTGGAATATCTTCACTTGCTTGTTTCACGGAGTTTGTTAATGCTTGTGTGGTAAGTTGAGTGCACATTAGGGGATGATTTTGGTTTTTACAAAGTTGCTTGCACTTACTGTATCTCCTCCCTCTTTCCCTGAAAAGCATGAAACTCCATTTAACACTGGTTAAATGTGGGCGGAACTAACAGGATGAACTTGTGGTGTGGTAAACATTATCAGAAACTGATACTTCGTTTTCCGTGCTTGTTGCAGCTGATCGTGACCAAAGGCGATGCTTGGTGGTGCCAGAAAGGCAGATGGGTTTTCTCCCAGAATTCCAGATTTACTTGTTGAAATGTTCTCTTGCCCGTCGTAAGTCTGCGTGTAGACTGACATCTATTCAGGTTGTGCAGTAACAAACTCGTGATTGCCTGCTCCCTCATTCTCAATCTTTGAACTTGCAGTTCTCTATTCAAATGTTCCCTCTCTTTCTCTACTGATCAATGGTGTTAATTCATGACAATATATGAATGTATCTTCTCGAATGACAGAGCAATGTTTCCATAGACTTTATCATCTTTTTTGGGCATATCATCAGACAAATCTTGTAGTACGAGGATAAAGCACTGATGTTTTCCTTTCAGTTTACCGTTTTTCTTCAGTCACTTGTGCTCTTTATATGCCAAAAACTGGAAAAAAGAAAAGAAAAAGAAAAAGGGAGGAGTACATCATCAGGATGACCTTGATCCCGCAAGTCGGGATATAAGGGAGACTGAACGGCGGCGTTTTGGTCCTGGGAAGGGGGAGTTAGCAATTGGGCCGGGGTCGGGCCGAGACTCAACCCTGACAAAACATTAAACGACAGCTCCCCTCCTCTTCAATAAACGCGTCCGGTCCTCCGTATATTATTAAATCGGAATTCCATTTCTACCCCTCCTTCTGCATCTTTTGCTCCTCTTCCGTCTCGCTTTCTCGATCTCGATCTGTAGGAGAAAGAAAAGGTCTGATCTCGAAGATTTTCTGGATTTTTTGTTCAAGGGAAGGATATGGATGCCATAGATTCGGTCGTCGATCCTCTCAGAGATTTCGCCAAGGACAGCGTGCGCCTCGTCAAGCGTTGCCACAAGCCCGATCGGAAAGGTAAAAAACCTAACCTCCCGCAATCATCGACCCTCTCCGATCCTTATTATTACATGGATGCACATCTTGCTGATGAATCTTCACCATGGCTTGGATCCATTTAGATCTGGTCAGAATTTGTGGTGTTTCTTCCTTATATTCAATTCGTTCGTTTTTCTCTGTGATTAAATTGTGAGCCCAGAATTCACGAAGGTGGCCATCCGTACCGCAATCGGATTCGTGGTCATGGGCTTTGTTGGATTCTTTGTGAAGTTGATCTTCATCCCCATTAACAACATCATCGTCGGTTCTGGTTAGGTGAGCCCGAAAAGCTACATCTTTCATACTCTCTCTCTCTCTCTCTCTCTCTTATGCATGTGGACTTCGTGTTCTTTCCTGTCGAACTGGTCCTCTGTTTCATTGCGACACATGGGTAAATCAATTGGATCCGATTGGATAAGCCGTTAGATTGTATGAAAGCTGCTATTTTTGTGACTAGCTTATGAGAAACTGCGCCTGTCAATCTGGTTGTTTCTTGCATTTATCTCTATAAACAGCTGATGATGATCCGTATTTGTTAGTCGCAAATTAGGGCTTCTGATAATCATCGTTCTAGTTTCAATGAAAACTTTCTGCATGAGATCCACCTCCTTCCAAAAGAAAATACCTTGCCTACATTATAATAACTGGAAACGTAATATCATGATAAATTTGCACACTTTAGAATAATAAATCTACTATTCTTATTAGAAATTATGATTTTTGACAAGCAACTGTTCATCTTTTTCTACATAGACACAATTTGTGTTTCTTTGGGTGAAATCCATCCTTTCCCTTTCCAGTTTATTCAACTCTACATTGATGATCCGTAAACTCTTATCTCTATCTGGAAATCCTGGATATTATTGGGATTAAAGTTGTTGCACACTGTTTCGTGGAAGCTCATTCTAATTGATGCAAAAACAGGTAGATGATGGAACTATGTGTAATGACTGTTGGACGATGGAAGCTAGATCTTGTATAGTCTGGGACCTCTCCTGTATCTTTCTTGTATAGTTGAGCTTCTATTCTTATTCATGACACATTTCCGATGCAGTTGTCCCTATTCCAACGAAACATCTGGTTGGTTTCTGTGCAGAAGCTAAAATCCCCTTTCCTTTTAGCATTTGATTGAACGGGGCTATGTGTGATGTGCAGGTCGGAACCCGATTCTAGATGGATGGAGGCTGCTTAAACTTGATTGTACTTGGGTCAAGCGCCAACTTTTAGCTCTGCTTAGTGCCATCAGTCATCAGTGTTGAACAATGATTGTACTTGAATTTTCTCAATCCCAGTTATGAACTGAAATTTTTGGACCACATATCTCTATTCTCTCCTGCTCATGATGAATGGTCTTGCAGTGGAACAAACATCCAATATCTGCTTAGAAGTTTCCCCTTTTGCCGATGGTAGCACGGAATGAATTATGAATCTCGGTACTGTGATGTTTCTACCCATTGCTAGAACCGCATTTTGTGCTTGTGAACTTTTCCCCCTTTTTACGTGCTGCCGCTGCTGCTGTTGCTGACTGCTGAAGGGGATGGGTTCACTGCACATTAGATCGGCAAACAGTTGCTTGAGTTGAGTATTAGCACGTGCATCAATTTTTCCTTGGGGCCATGCCAATGGCCCTTTCGGAGCCCAAAGACCGTTCTCTGCTTGCAACGCTAGGAAAAGCGGAAAAGATGAACAGAGTGTGAAGCAAGCAGCCCAAGCGGTAGACTTTTCTCTTGGCAAGAAGTTGCAGACATCCTAGACCAACTTTGCTTCCTCTCCCTAATCATCCAGCTGACAAAAACCGAAATCCACGAATGAGACGATGTTGTGAGATTCTTCAATAATTTATTTAATCCTGCAGTGCACTCTGTACGAACGGGAGATTAATATCGAGCAAAATGACATGTTTCACTACCACCAAGTCCACCACCACCACTCATTCTCCTTTCCAGCCATAAATTTGCGCGCCCACCGCTCGCGGCCCCACCACCAGTTGCATTGTGAGGGCTTATTCACAAAAGGACAAGAATGTGGGGGCTTAGTTATAATTAATTTCCAGTCCTTTTTTTAAATTTTCGGTGAATTTAAAAGGGTTGGCTAATGCTACTCGCCGCCTCCTCTCTCTCTCTCTCTCTCGTTTTGTCCAGGAGACCTCTTCCCAAGCGGAAGAGCTTGCCCTTCCTCAACAATGGCGGCTGCTGCCACAAACATCGCCGTCTCTGCAAATCTGAAGCCTTCTCCTTCCTCCAAGCCCTTCAGTCCTTTCATCGGATTCGCCCGCACTCTCCTTCCCAATCCCTCCGAGGCATCTCCCCTTGTCCGTCCCCTCCGGATCTCCGGCTCTCTCCCCGCCCCCAAAGCTCCCAAGGCAACAGCCACCGTTACCGCCCCCGCCCCCGACCCCGCCCCCGCCACAGCTGACACCTTCGTTCCCCGGTTTGCCCCGGATGAGCCTCGCAAGGGGGCTGACGTCCTCGTGGAGGCCCTCGAGAGGCAGGGCGTCCTCCACGTCTTCGCGTACCCGGGAGGGGCCTCTATGGAGATCCATCAGGCCCTCACTCGCTCCCACATTATCAAGAACGTTCTACCCAGGCATGAGCAGGGCGGCGTTTTCGCTGCTGAAGGCTACGCCCGGGCCTCTGGGCTTCCTGGCGTGTGCATAGCTACATCTGGGCCCGGTGCTACCAACTTGGTCAGCGGCCTTGCTGATGCCTTGCTTGACAGCATCCCCGTTGTTGCCATCACGGGACAGGTAAATTTTCTTTACATCTGTATCCATTCTCTGCCTTTCTGGTCTTCAGAAATGGATTAGATTTGCTTGTTATTTGGGTAAGAAAAACAAAGGGTCGATTTTTCTTTTCCTCATGGAGATATTTCGGCGTGGTGTATCATAGAAGCACCTTCTTGTTTCTCTTTCTATGAACTATTAATGTTCCTTCTAAGCCCATAGTGACGCAACTTGTTATTAAATGCGGAAAATTTAGGTGCCCAGGAGAATGATTGGTACAGATGCGTTTCAAGAGACCCCAATTGTCGAGGTAACGAGGTCCATCACCAAGCATAACTACCTAGTTCTTGATGTGGAAGACATACCCAGGATTGTGAAGGAGGCTTTCTACTTGGCATCTTCTGGCAGACCTGGGCCTGTCCTGATCGATATACCTAAGGATATACAGCAACAGCTTGTGGTTCCAAACTGGGACCAGCCCATCAGGTTGCCTGGGTACATTTCCAGGTTGCCTAAGCCACCTGGGATTGAACACTTGGAGCAGGTCGTCAGATTGATCTCTGAGTCGAAGAAGCCGGTTTTGTACGTTGGCGGTGGATGTTTGAATTCTAGTGAGGAGTTGAGAAGGTTTGTGGAGCTCACTGGAATCCCTGTTGCAAGTACTCTGATGGGTCTTGGCTCATTTCCATGCTCAGATGCGCTGTCTCTTGATATGTTGGGAATGCATGGAACTGTCTATGCAAACTATGCAGTGGATAAATCGGATCTGCTGCTTGCTTTTGGTGTGAGGTTTGATGATCGTGTGACTGGTAAGCTCGAGGCATTTGCTAGTAGAGCTAAGATTGTTCACATTGACATTGACTCGGCTGAGATTGGAAAGAATAAGCAGCCTCATGTTTCCATTTGTGGAGATGTCAAACTAGCACTAGAAGGTATAAATAAGTTGTTGGAGGCTAGAGTGCCGAAGCAGAGATTTGATTTTTCAGCTTGGAGAGAGGAGCTCGATCACCAGAAAGTTAACTATCCTCTAAGCTTCAAGACGTTTGGGGATGCTATCCCTCCTCAATATGCAATTCAGGTTCTCGATGAGTTGACTGATGGGAATGCGATCATAAGTACTGGGGTAGGACAGCACCAAATGTGGGCTGCTCAATTTTACAAGTATAAGAGGCCTCGCCAGTGGTTAACTTCTGGAGGGCTGGGAGCTATGGGCTTCGGATTGCCTGCTGCTATTGGAGCGGCCGTTGCGAATCCGGATGCAATCATTGTGGACATTGATGGCGATGGAAGCTTCATGATGAATGTTCAGGAGTTGGCCACAGTCAAGGTGGAGAATCTTCCGGTCAAGATTCTGCTATTGAATAACCAGCACCTGGGCATGGTCGTCCAGTGGGAGGATCGATTCTACAAAGCCAACAGGGCTCATACATACCTAGGAGATCCTTCAAGGGAGTCTGAGATATTCCCTGACATGCTGAAGTTTGCTGAAGCTTGCGGAATCCCAGCTGCTCGTGTGACGAAAGCGGCCGAGGTAAGAGCGGCAATTCAGAAGATGCTGGACACCCCTGGGCCCTACTTGCTGGACGTTATTGTTCCCCATCAAGAGCATGTTTTACCTATGATCCCAAGTGGTGGCGCATTTAAAGATGTGATCGTTGAGGGTGATGGGAGGACAGCGTATTGATTGATTGCCTCTGGCAAGGTTTTGTCTGTCCAAGAGCTGTAATCATGTCTCGAGGAGATGCAGACTCTTAACTTGAGAGTTTGGGGCAACTTTTCTCACGCGTGTTTCTCCACCGATACTTACTGCACTTAATAGAGTTTTACTGCAGCTGTTTCTCTTGTTTATGGAGTGTAGTAGCACTTCACGTCTGTCCGGTGGAGCTGTGCTGTACTTTTTTTTAAGAGTTCCTGTTGAATCGTCCGTCCAAGTTTGTAGCATGATAATAATGCCGAATGCCCTTTGATGTGTGTAGATCATCCCTGTCACGCTGGCTGTCAACTCTTGCTTCCCACTGTCAATTATAGGGGGCCTTACTTAGGTTTTAAGTATAAACACTGCAGAATAATGGCCCTTTTGTTTTTTTCCCGAGAGTCGTCTGGTGCCTTGAAGAAACTGCATGTGATCAGTCTTGAAAGAGATTGTGCTCAAACACGTGTCAGGAACACTGGGTGAGGTGCTTTGGCCTTTGAAAGGATTCTCATAATGAACGCAATCAGGAAAGGGTGGTTGATGCCTCTGTAAAACGTCAGACTGCGGAGGTCCATCAATGAAGCAGAATGGCCATTTGAGCGGGCTACTCTCCGAAGCTTCACATGTGCAGTGCAGTGCAGTGCAGTGCAGGCTTCATCTAAATAAATAACAGAGCCATTGTTAGAGTGGATGTTGCTACATAAAGGTTTACTGGCAGATAGCCCAATAGATTGCACACTCTCTTCGGGGCCGCTAAAGCCATAAGGAAAACAGATTACATGCGTTGAAGCTCTTTCTCGATTATTATTTTTCGCAGAAAAGATCAGCACCAAAAGGTGGGACAATAGTCATGCAGTTTCCTTCTCCAATTCATAGACATCGCTCAATTCTGCGCAAAGAGTTCCAAACTGGCAAGAAATTGTGTATACTTGAGAGTGAGACGTATTTCTTGGATAAGATAATTGCTCAGCGTAGCAAGAGGAGAAATTGCTTTATCGGCGAATACGATCTGCTACCAGCGTTCAGCAGTATGACAAGACAGTTCGGTACCTGAGGGAACCGTAGAACATGCAAACGGCCCTGCCCATACCTCAATCCATGCTGCCGCGAGCAAATCCTGTAGTAGATGAATCTACACGGCAAAATACAAAAGAAAACATGAGAGAGCAAGAAATATAATGGATTATCCCACTTCTTCTTTTTCATCAGTCAAGTCATTGCTGGTCGAATAGCCGATCCCCCTGGGAGTATAATGACATATAGCTGAAACCATCCTAACTGCGCACATGAGAAGCCAGAATAGCCACCACAGTCCTCACAATGCTCAGCTGTTCCCATTCTTAAACCGTGCAACCAGCTCATCCTGCATGCGGGAAAAAAAAAGGACTGGGATTCTTATGGAAACTTAAACATGGCATACATATGGAGTGCAATCTGAAGGAAAGTCCGGATTCCAAGGGACCATGAAGGAGGATAAACGAAAGAAATTTGGCTATTCTCTAACCTTACGTGCTGAAGTCTCAACTACAGAGGCAAACTTACTCTCGGAACAAAAGAGACCCACATGACTCCGAGCCTAAGTTATACAACTTTGGGCCGATAATCTGATACCGACCTTCCTTCCTCTAGGGGGAAAGACCTTGTTCCTTAAGAAGTGCACGAAGCCTCTCAACAGTCAAACTGTGCAAGTCCTTGTCTCGTATGTTAGCATCCAACCCATCTGCAATTTAAAACCAAAATGCTATTCAAAAGATCAAAAACCAGAAATGGTAATGATGAACATGTTGAATCCAGAACAAACAAAATGCAACAGGATATGCCATCATCAGCGTCTGTATCTATTGATAATATCTAAAAAATTACAGAGTATGAATCCTCTTGGGTTGGAGGATGTATTTAACTAGTAAAAATTTCACTCTCTATTGATTGAAATAATTGAAATAGTTCAATGTCATTTGTACAAACATTTTTCACCGACAGTTTTAAACAACCCAAGACGCAGATCAGAAAATTAAATGCAGCAATCACATGCCAAGTGAAAATAAAAATCATGGAAATGAGAGGCAGTGGTAAGGGGAAAAAAACGATCATAATTTAATGCAACCATTTGAATGAAATATTCCATTTGCATCTTCAAAAAATAACCAGGACACCCTGAAGTTAGTTGTGATGTAGTTCATTAACACAGATTGCACTACTATATTAAGTGTCTAGTCTCAGTAATGTCCTAGAAGCTAGACCTTATGCCAAGACAGCAAAACTGACCACCAAAAATTTTGTCCTGACCATGGAAATTTAACATCGAAAACCATGAAAGGCCAGCACTCAGGTTCAACCTCAATGGAGGCTATATGCATGAGGAAAAGGATAACATATGCTTTTGATCTGTTAAGAGAATCTAATTTCCCATTTTCACGTTGAACCAGAAAGATATGGGAGAATATCCATGTCTTACCTTGTCGTGAACTAGCTTGACTGGAGGGTCTCTTTGCTGGTACTCCATTATCCAATAGTCTCTCGGAAGCCCTCGAAAAGCAAAAGATGCCAGCCAAAGATAAGATCAATTCCCGCAAGAAAGAAGATAACATTCATGAGAACTCTGCGGAACTATACTTGCTTAATAGAAAGAATTCCATCTAAGCATAAATTTGCAATTAACAGCTATTGTATGCTTCATGAAAACATAAGCTGGTAATAAACTAAATAACTCCACTCTAGAGGCCAAAGACAAATTTAAACATTATAAACAAATAACATAAGTACCTTTTCCTAGAGCCATCACCAACAGCCACACGTTTTGTATTATTTGAACTGGACTCGCCCCTCTGTTTTCGTAGGGTGAGTGCTCTAATCAGTATATTTTGTTGATTGGTCCTTATACATTGATGCTCCGCATTCAGAGATCAGTAAGTGACTCCCTCCCTCACTCCCTCTCTCTCTGGTTTTGCAAATCCATTTACCTTTGAGGCTTAAGCAAAATTCAAGAGGCTAGGTGCTTGAGAATAATGGACTTTATACTCATGCAGCACTATTTAGAACCTTTTCAGAGACATCATAATAATAGTATTCTGCAATGGAAAATGTTCATTTTCAAATTTGAGATGACTGCATGATTGAACATAGATTGTGCCCCAAGATCCTAACAAGATCGAAGGAATCTTGATCAGATACCATAACTTCAATCCCATCAGGATCCAAAAGTACTTTTTCATCATAAAACTACACTACCATTAGCAGAGCCAATGCTCCAACAACAAACTATGCTATGCTTTCCAGCCAAAATGTATATCAAATAACATGTTCCAGAATGTGGAATAAGCAATTATCACAACCTGCAACCCATATAACTCAGACTGTTTAAAAAGTTTAGGGAGAGAAAAGCCAAAAATCCTTGAAAGGTACAAACCTGGAGGGGATGTGTCTCGCTCACAAACTTACCCGCATACCACCCTGCATGACATTTTTGTCGGATCAATTTTGTATAAACTACTTACCTTGTACAGTTTCTTTAAGTAGGAAAAATAATTTTGCTCAATCAATGTTGAGTATCTTTGCGTACATAAGAAAGGAGCAGGTGCAAGGCATAATCTGTTAACAAAAGAAGGCCAATTTGCTTGAAAACAAAATTTGACCTTTGTAAAGTTAAGCAAGGCAAATGAAATGTTCTCTATAATTGGACAGGCTGAAAAAACAATGACCATGTGAGCCTGATTAAAATGTTTCGTACCATCCCCCTCAAAAGATTCAAAAAATGGCATCCAATAAGTCAAAGGCATACAGAAAAGCAATACTTGAGAATATATGATTCAGGCATCGGCGGTCACTTTGCAGGTTGTTTACCTGAAGTATGAACACAAGGGGGGCGTTTGTAAGGTCGAATAGTTTTATGTCCGCCTAGAGGCGGAAGTTTATATAGCTTAACTTATACTGCTTTGATTGTTCATGTGATCTCGTATTGTGCCTGTGGCTTTGGTAGATGCCCAAAAACTGGTTCTTACAAAATTAAAAGGGCACCAAGACAACCACAGAAACGGAATAATCGGAGGAAGCGTAATTTGACCAGTCAGTCAGAGTTAGTATAGTCGCCAGATAAAAAGGGGGAAAAAAATGAGACATCGAAGCAATGTACAATTGTATCCGCATTTCTCGATTGTGCCGGTTCCGATTAGTGCTTGCACTTTCTAAAAAATGCTGACAAAGAATCGGTCCAGAGGTAACAAGAAGAACACGAGATTAATCAAAGCCACAACAAACTAGGGGAAATCACACATCTGCGAGCGCGTTCTCCGAGAAACAAAGCAGACAAGAGAGAGAGTAGGGGGAGAAGAGCGGACCGAACGAGAGGAGAGGACGGTGGAGGAGAAGAGGCCGCGGGAGCGGAGGTTGGCAAGGGGCTTTGATGCCGTGGGAATGGAAGCCGACGGCTGGGCAGAGGCAGAGCCCTCCATGGACGGCAGCCTCGCGCAGAGTAGCGACTACAGTGAAAAGCCCGGGAGCGTAGGGTGGGTCTAGGGATTTGAATTAATAATTTATTAGTATTGACGGAGTCGCAAGACAGTCTCAAAGTCAAAGACCAAGCAGGCGCCACCACGGTGATGAATGATCCATTAAAACGACACTGGATCCATTGCCGGTGAAGCAAGCTTCGGTCAAGGAATCAACGGACACAAATGACACAAACTTGACTTACGTGGGATTAGGGACGCACTCATTTGCCGGTACTCCATCGAAGACCAAACATTTTTGTTAAATTCCTCTCTGATCCCATAACTTCAGATAGCCACAGAGCCATTCATTGCTGGATGTAACAAATCAACCATCCGATCTATAGACCAAACCATACCCCATAAAGATAACCTCTTACTGTGGTAACCCACCAAGAAGAGGAAGTAGTAGTAGTAGTAGTAGTAGTAGTAGTAGTAGTAGTAGTAGTAGTAGTAGTAGTAGTAGTAGCAGCAGCAGCAAAACCTCAAACCGATCAAACAGAACGCGTTTGGCTTGCTTGCAAGCATGCTAAACTAACCATCAGAGACAACTCTGGCTGTTATCCAGTAACAAATGGTTGGGGAGAGTATACACCAGGTTCACAGTATCGAATATTTAAGCATTTATATCCTGAGGAAATGCCAATTAGAGCTCAAATGTCATGGCAACCATGCTAAAACTGATATACAAAAGGGAATGCATTATATAAACAATAAACCACAAAACTAGTACTCATGGCACTGGTATCAAGATACAAACATCGTACGTCCAAACTACATTACAGAGGCAATTCTGCTCCATCAAGAGCAGGAAGCTCACCTCCTCATATTCATACAAGACCTCTAATACGCTAAGTACTTTTTCTTCTCAAATGGTGTAGGACATTGGGCGTCCCCACAAACAAATCCAGGACATAGTTTTCCAAATCCTCTGGTGTATACTTGATATATCTCCCAGAATCCCTTCCACCCTCTAGCTGATTCCTAAACCTCCCCAGAAAGGAACGGTATGCTGGAATCACCATTTCAGATACAGATATCCGAAGTTCATCCTGAAGCTGCATGTCAGGGACCTTCCAGGCTGTCTGAATCCTATAAATTTCCTCAAAGCATGCATTGAAATTCTTGAACCTCTCCTTCAAGAAGGCAACCTTAGATGCATTGCTAGAGCTCCCACCAATCCCTTCATCTTTCAAGAAAGACAAAGCTTTGCTCCAAGAAGCCCTTAAATAACTTCTGGCATACTGACGCACTTGCCCACGCCGCTTACGGACCCAATGATCTCCCAAGAGCTTGGCAAGCTCGGAATCCTTCACTTTCTGCACCATATACCAAATATTGTTCATCAAAAACACGTATTGCATTGCAGGATCCTCATAGAGCCTTGATTTCTCCTCGAGGTTAGATTCTAAAGAGGAAAGCAACAATAACAGACGCTGCGATATTGGTGACATGTTCTCCATCTGCAACTCATCATCCTTGTCATGCTGCAGGTTTTGTAGTTCATCTTCAATGCTTCCCAGGAGCAAATTAAGGGTACTGCTGTAATCGGCAAGCAACTTAACATAATTCATGACATAGCGTGTTAAAGGGTGAATCTCACCCCCCTGCATAGGTCTCCTAGAAGTCTCACTCTGCACTGCTTTCTCAAACTCCTCGAAGGTCCCTCTGGCAGCCTCTCCCAAGGCATCAAGAACCCCCCTGGCCTCAATACGCACAAAATCATCTGTGACCATAGCCTGCAAATCGGTCATCACACCTGCTAGAGCATCATACATGTCCAGAATTCGGAAAAGCTTCTCAGAGGACTGAACCCCAATTGCCACTGCCTCCCCGAAATTCAGCAACTGAATTAGGCACCCTTTTGCAGTATCGTTGAAGCATGCCTCCTTGATCCACTCAGCTCCATCAAAGATCTGATCACAGAGCCTTTTCTCACCGGATAACAAGACCCTAACAGCAATTTTCACAGCCTGAATCCACTTTTTCATGGTCTCGTTGAGATTGCTCCACTCCATCTTTTGCACTTCCTCAATGCTCAACTTCTCTGCCCCCAAAACCACTAAGCACTCATCCAAAGCCTCACGCCTGACGCTGGTATAAGCCTGGATACACTCCTTCTCATATCCAGACCGAATCATCCGTTCCACGATCTCCCTCAGCTCACCAACCGCATCAGGATTGATCAAATCAACACTCAAATCATCTCCCAGACTGGGCCCTCGCTCATGAAAGCAGCCGCTGCTGTCGTTGTCCACTTCTCCAAGGCTCTCGAGCTCATCGTCGATTTCTCCTTCATTGGCTGCAAAGGAGAGCGAGACCCGGCGGATCGAGCCGGACAAGCTCTCTGCATCTAGAGGAACCGTATTTCGGATCAAAATATGCTGAAACTCGTCCTCCAGGAGGGACATAGCGAGCTGGATAGCAGTATCAGCCCGCTCGATAAGGTCCCTACCTTTGTCGTCTTCCACGGACAAGTTCTCGCATAACCGGAGAATCTCGTCAATCGCCGATAGGTACTGGGAGGCTTCGGCCGGCGAGTCCTCCCACGCTAGGGTGCGCCTGGAGGCCCCGGCGTCTGCATCCCAGCGCAGAATGATCTGCTCAGCGGACTGAAACCGCTCCTCCGGGTCTCCATCTTTGACCAAGTCAGTGATGTTGGACAGCCGGTTGTCAAAGCTGGAGAAGATCAGGAGCATATCATCGCGCACTTCCTTCGGTGTGTTGAGGCTCTTCAGGATCTGTTGCGCAGTAGCTAGCACCCTATCATCGCCACGGCCGCCGCCCGCCGCCGTGCCGGAACCGCCGGGAGAGGCCATTTTTCAGCTTATAGGAATCAAAAGCTTTGATTTTTTTGGGGAGAATTCTACAAGGGTCGGCCTCCTCGATGGGATAGACGAGGATATTTGTCCATGGAAGGAAGTCCGGTCTACCGAGCCAACTTCGTTGACGCAGCCCGCAGTCTCCTCTGCTTGTAGAAGATGATGAAAATGGGGGACAAAAAAGGACTGTTTTTTTCATTAATTGATATTAATACTATAGTAAAAGAACATTAACTAATTATCTTATTTTTAATTTCATTATTTTGTGCAAGTCCACAGTCTGGCGCAACCCTCCTGACTCCGGTTAACCACACAGGCAAACCATCGCTTGCTAAATTAAGTCAAAATCTCAATCAAGAAAGATCAAATGGATCTTTCCCAATAAGCCAGGAAGCCAGATTAGTTCGTAGGCTCCATTTATCGGAACAACCACAGGCATACCCTGAATTCCCACGGCTGAAGAGCACGGAACACCGACCGGGAGAGACTTCTCCTCTATGAGCTCGATAGCAGACACCAGACCATCACTTCGAATGGCAATATTGAGACAAATCATATGTCGTCGCGCATCCTATCAATACATTAGAAGGCCCCATCCATTGAACTTGCTCTTCCTATAGACTAAGACAGTAACTCGAAGACTCTGGTTTACATATACGTCAGGAGCTTTCGCCGTGGAGGACCCGCTGCCTCAATTTGAAACAGCCACCTGTTCTGTGATACGGTTACCTCTCTCAAAGTGCAAATGCGTGCACGGCAAATCTAGTGGTTCCCGGAATTCATTGACTGCACTGACTGAGCTCACCGTAGAAGCGATCCACGTCGTCATGACAAAACCAGTCCTCTTTCATCTGCAGCATTTAGAGATTAAAAATGAAAAAAGAAAAGGAAAGATAACGGAGCATCGAAGTCAATCAATTAGTAGTGGGAAAATGTAGCCCCCGGCCATCTATGGTGCAAAACAGATGGGCAGCACCCAACTGGGCAGTGGTTGATGAAGAAGCAACAGAGTAGAGATCCTTACGAAATAAGGGTAGCAACGCTGTGAGAAGTTTCTAGGAGCACTCTGCACAAATAGTTTCAAGAAGTAGAGAACAAAGACGCCACAATCGTCCGCATTTCTCTGCTGAGGAACCTGCAGAAACAGTTTTATGCTGAAGAGTCAAAAAATGGGGGATGCATCTGGGCTAAAAGGAGGCATTGCAACCTAATATCACCTTTGGAATCAGCAAGGGAATTTTCGGGACCTCAGCTTTCTTCTCTGGCTTCTTCTCGACTTCATATATGCTCATCACAAACCTAAGCAACATCAACAAATGGGAGGGATGACGGTTATGACAATATATCATGAGGCATGGGTAAAACAGACGGCTGTCTAGCATTCAATGAGACAATAACAAGCAAAACATACTTCCTGATGTCTGGTTCAAGTCTCTTTGGATCTGTCATGTGTAATGAATCAAGCAACAACATGCATCGCGTTCTAGTATTGGATTCTGATCTTTCACCGAGGTGACAGAGAATCAAGAGATTCCAATGGCTCCTGCAACATCTTGGACAATAAGCTCTAGCTGAATGCTGAAGGTGAAGCACAAGTCCGTGCATGATCCTGGCATGCTAACTCAAAGGGGGAAGAAAAAAAGAGTATATATACCAACAAACTATGGGAACAACCACATATTTCTTCGATAAGATGCACTTCTGATTGATCCATTTCAGCACCTTTTCCTTGGTTGGTTTTTGCATGTACAACGAAAACCAGAGGCTATCTAGGAAGATGAAGGAAGCCTTCTTATTTTTTGAAAATTTCTTCCTCAAGAACCTGCAGAAATAATGTCCCATGTTCACATTATTACACGGGGAGGAGCAAGCCACTCCGAGACCAACCGATATGCGAATAGAGCTTACCCAAGATAGTGCTCAAACGAATTTGTGTCTAACTTCTTGGATTGATGGGACACAGCAGCGTCAAAGTCACCTCTGCTGCTTGACCCTTGGATTCAAGAAAGAGCATGTGAGACAAGCAAGTTGAAAACATAAACCCTAACCGGTGAAGATTCTTAGCTACAAAAACATCATCACAAGGCACGAACAGGTCCCCTGTCTACCTGAGAGAAGAACAACCGAAGCAACTACCAATCATCCCAGTGATCAATCCGTTGCATCAGTTCAACGGAAAAAGAGGTTGATAGAGGTGTTGTTGAGTATGTAAGTTGTAGTATAATGTCCAGAGGACCCAGAAAAATGGACCCTTTGGGCAAAAAAGGGAGTCTCACTCTATTCTAATAACTGGCGAGGAAAAACAATTTTCTTCTCCGTCAAAAGAGAGTCACGGTAAGATACCGAAAGACCAGAGTTGTTACAAGTTTCCTCCGTTGATGGATGAATTCGAGCATAGAGGAGATACCTGGAGTGCATTCTGAGTCGGAGTCAGAGCTATCAATGGATATAGGACGTTCAACCGCGCCTCCGCTCTTTCGCTTGGACATCCGCCAAAGCTACAATGCCAAAAAAAATTCATCTTTATAGTTTGTTGGGACAGAGTCATAAAACGATGGTGAGAAACCTCCTTTATGAGGTCCTGTCCTCCTTCCATATCAACCCAACTGTTCCATCTCGTCTCTCCGATCTTGGAGGTCATGGAGGATATTTTCGACTCCTCTATAACCTAATTCGTAACCCCTCCATTAACAACAACACAGTTCTAAGTAAAGAAGCCGTTAACCTTTCTACTATAGGACTGGCCCTTGATCCGACTGAACTGTCACAGAGACTGACGGGTCAAACCTGGAGGTTATGATACCAGGAATGTCGTCATGATCATGACAGTCTACTCAACAACGCAGCGGAGGTGAAAGCCGACAGGAAGTTCTTGGTACTGTCCAGTGGCGACTGGAGTGAGAGAGACGGGGAGGGGAGGGGGGAGTCCCTCACCTGGACATGGATGTGGACTAGGCTGATCCGCTCGCTCCGTCGAGAAGAGTTGAGTAAGGGCCGTTCGGCCTCAGATAAGACCTTTCATGGGCCTGCGGAGGAGGAATTTGTTGGGCTCCTTGGAGCTTTTGCATTTTTCCTGCACTCTTTCCATCGCCAACGTACATTGTCTCTGCTTCACGTACAGTTCCTTCCCATCTTGGATGTCTTCTTCACGGGGATGATAAGCATCAGAGAGTCAGAGAGAGCACCCGGTGGAGAGCTGATGGCTACGGCGGATCCGATCCCCTCCTCCCCTTCTCCCGCTTTCCCGCCCAGATCCGCGGCTGATCTGTTCTCAGATCCGCTCGGCTCCCACCCTCTCTGGTTCAAGCCCAACTCCTTCCTCTCCCAGGACTTCGACTCCGAATCCTACATCTCCGAGCTCCGTACTTTCGTCCCCTTCGAAACCCTCCGCTCCCAGCTCCAGTCCCATCTCTCCTCCCTCAACCACGAGCTAATCGACCTCATCAACCGCGACTACGATGACTTCGTTAACTTGAGCACCAAGCTCGTTGATGTGGATTCGGCAATCGTCCGGATGCGAGCCCCGCTGGTTGAGCTCAGGGAGAAGATCGAAGGGTTCAGGAGCAATGTCGAGGCGTCTCTCGTGGCCCTGCGCAACGGGCTGAAGCAGCGCTCCGAGGCTGCCTCTGCCAGGGAGGTCTTGGAGCTGTTGCTCGACACATTTCATGTGGTGTCCAAGGTAAGCTCCATTGAACCCTTTCAACCTTGACGAATCCCGTGAGGCAGCACTCGTTTTCTCCTTCCTCGTTTGTTTTTACGATTGAAGATTCAGTAATATCAGTGTTCCTCTGGGCTGAGACATTTGAATAATCTGAGATTTTGCTCTACTTTTGTTGGAATCTCTGCACTTCTTCCTCGGTCTCATTCTGGTTCCATGTCTTTAATTGCGTCCTCGCAAATCTTCGATTGTTTGACTGCAGGTTGAGAAGCTGATAAAGGAGCTGCCTAGCGTGCCCTCTGACTGGTCAGCTGGGGATCCGAATGTGACAGATAAGAGCTCTTCCACAAACAATGGATTATCTTTGCAGAATGCTGAATCTGGGACGAATCTGAGGGAGACCCAGAGCATGATTCTGGAGAGAATTGCTAGTGAGATGAACCGGCTCAAGTTCTACATTGCTCATGCAAAGGTCTCTCAATCTCTCCATCTCATTCTCTCTCTCATACACAGACTCTCCAACACAGTACTCTAATTTAATATACGGCCAACACTTGGCTTCTTATAACAGCTTACCTGTAAAAGTCTGAAGATTTCATCCAAATCCTTACGACTTAGGTTAAATTTGGGTGAAGTATGAGCAAGTTTATTATTTGCGCAGATAGCAGTGGAGTTGCGGTCAAATAGTTTGTGCAGTAGCTGGTATCATAGCCTTCAATAGTTTTCTTACTAAGGCATGTCTTTTTTCAGTTTGTAGAGATAGATCACCTATAAATCCTGTTCACAGAGATTATGCATCATTTAAGCTTCAGTTAATTTTAAGGGGCTCTGTTAGGACTTCATAGGAGTCCACTTGGCATGTGCAATGCATTGAAATATCTTTTTCTGAAGCCCAGAGAGAGACCTGTTAATTGGCAGATTTTTATTCTCTTCCCCTTGAGGAGAGTGAATTTGTGAGCTGATTTGTCTTCCAATTATGCCAGTACAGAATCTTCCTTTTGTTGAGAACATGGAGAAGAGGATTCAGAATGCTAGCCAACTATTAGATGCAAGTTTAGCCCATTGTTTCATGGATGGTTTGGAACATCGGGATGCAAATGCTATATACAATTGCTTACGTGCATATGCTGCAATAGACAGCACTGGCAATGCTGAAGAAATTTTCCGTATAGCTGTTGTTGCACCAATGGTACGGAAAATTATACCTCGTGACCAGTCAGGTGCCATTGCTGGAGCATCCCAGGATGAACTGGATAGTGATTATCAACTAATCAAAGAAAGAATACAAACAGATTGTAAGTTTTTATTGGTCATTGCATCTGCTGGTAAGCTCTGACTTTCATATAACAGTTTTCTCTTCTATTTGTTTACTTTGGTTTATGTTAAGTTTCCTTTTCTTTCAGATGATATGTTAGATTTAACCATGACTATTTTTCTACTCTCACCTATATAAGTAGCTAGCTGTTATTTTGAGTTATGTTGAATCTTGTGTACCATCAATCATGTTAGTATTCTTTCCCTTGTTGCATGTCTTAGAGTTATGTATCCAGTTTTCCTTTCCTTTTTCAGAAAATTCGGGTTTACATGTATTTGACTTCTTGGCCAATTCAATCCTTAAAGAAGTGCTTCTATCTATTCAAAAGGCGAAACCAGGTGCATTTTCCCCAGGAAGACCCACCGAGTTCTTAAAAAATTACAAAGCAAGCCTAGACTTCTTGGCTCATCTTGAAGGTAGTCTTTTCTGTGCACTTCCTGTTTTCTTAATCCCCATGCTTACCCTAGTGATATGGCAGAGTAACATGCATTCAGGTATTGGTGCATTTGCTCAATAAATATCTGGTGTATTTTGGTGCATTTCATGTCTAGTTCACAATATATTGGATTGTCTATCAGGGTATTGTCCATCAAGGTCTGCTGTTGCCAAATTTAGGGGAGAAGCAATATATGCAGAGTTCATGAAGCAGTGGAATCTTGGGGTCTATTTCTCTCTTAGGTACTCATCACATGTTTGGTGGCTGTCCTTATACCATAGTGATAGTCAATACGGGTGTTGACCCCTAAACATGGCTGCTGTCATGATTTTGATGACATCAGATTTCAGGAAATAGCTGGGGCACTGGATTCTGCACTTTCGTCAGCTACTCTTGTCCCAGTACAGAATCCAAGTCCCGATGAAGGAAATCTAACACTGAAGCAGAGTGTTACACTGTTGAATAGCCTGAGATGCTGCTGGAAGGAAGATGTTCTCATCCTTTCTTGCTCTGACAGATTTCTTCGTTTGTCTCTGCAACTTCTTTCTAGGTAGTTCAAGCTGCAACCTGGAAGTAAATGTTGATTATTATTTTGGCCATGGATGTTTATATGATACCCATTTGAAATCATTGCATGTCTTTCATATGTAACAGATACTCGCATTGGCTGTCTTGTGGACTCACTGCTAGGAAGAAGGGTGATGCTAGCTCCAACCCTGGATGTGAATGGGCTACAGCTGCAATTCCAGATGATTTTATTTATGTGCGCCTGAAGTTATATTTTTACTTAATGATTTTGCACCATGTTAGATGATGCCAAGTCAATTATTCTGTTTAGTATAGTTGAGTCCATTGGTATATCTAATTACTATGGTCCATTCTGTCAAAAGACAAACTTTTAGAGCTGAAAATAGTTTTTCCTAACAATTGTTACCTCATGGTTCAAGTTTTGAGTTTGGATTGGACAAGTTAAAAATCTTCTGCTGCTTTGTATCTTCAATAGAATCTTGCAATGGACGTTACTTTCCGCAGTTATCTCATCCAAAATAGCTGATTTTTGTTTTTATGTGCAGATTATCCATGATGTGGATATTCTTGCACGAGAAGTTTGTGGTGACTACCTTGGGCTTATAGTCCGGCTCCTCTCGTCATGTTCAGCTGAAGTTCATGATTCTCTGAAGGAGAGCATTTTGCGGGGAGGGAAGTCATTAAGTGGCATGATTCCTCCAGTCATCAGCACAATCATAGACTTAATGGCTGAAAAAGCTGCTGAGGTAGTAATACTTTTAAAAATGCATTTTTTTTGGCTAGTTATATAGCATTTGCATGTATCTGCCCTTTTCAGCTTTTCTGTGTATGCTCATTTCTAAGTTACAGTCACATGCTTCACTCTGATGGTCGTTTTTGGCAATAATATTTTAGTATCTGGCCTTGCAATGATTCTGATTTGCTATATTCTGTTGTTTATGAAACCATGTAGGAGTTGAGACAGCTGAAAGGTATAACTGCAACCTATAGGATGACAAATAAACCACTTCCTACACGGCATTCACCCTATGTATCAGGCATATTGCGTCCCTTGAAGGTAAAGAGGATGCATCATTTAAGGAATTCTAAATTATAGTTGTCGATTCATATTACGCTCAGTAGAGTTTGGTCTACTCGGATCGGCTCATCTACACAGTCACCAGTTTATGTTTTTCCGTATTTGAAAATTCCCTGCTGAAGTACTTTGATTCTTCAGTCCCTTCTTGATGGAGAGCGTGCAAAAGCATACATGAATGCGGAAGTAAAGAATAAAGTGCTGTCTGGTGCTGCTACTGAGATTACTGGTCGCTATTATGAATTAGCCTCTGACCTTGTCAATGTGGTTAGTGCCTTTTCCTTTTGCTACACGTAAGATATGTCCATACTGTGATTCTGAAACCTACAAAATCCCAAATTTTCCATTTATAAATGATTGAAAAGTGATTCCTTGATCATTGTCACAGGCCAGGAAAACTGAGTCCTCGCTCCAAAGAATACGACAGGGTGCGCAGAGGCGAGCTGGGGCCAGCTCAGAGGTATCAGACAACAATGTCTCTGACACCGATAAGATCTGTATGCAGCTATTCCTTGACATTCAGGTATACTATTGCTACCTTCTCTCACCCTTCCCCTAATGGAATCTCTATTTGTGGGCCCATTTAGCATGGTTGAGTAATTGTGATCTATGCTTTTTTGGGCAGGAATATGGGCGCAACCTTTCTTCACTTGGTGTAGAAGCATCTGATATTCCGTCATACCGTTCTTTGTGGCAATGCGTTGCTCCTCCGGACAGGCAAAATACAATTGTATACTAGAGCTTGGTGACTCTTTTTTTCCTGGTGGAACTATGTTGTCATGATTCTTTTCATTGCAGTTATACACTGTTGTCACATCTACACTAGGTAAAAGTTTTTTTTGTACGAGAGGATTCTAAGAGGTTACTCTTACAAATGCGAGATGGCAACGATCGATTTGTGGATTTCCATTGGATAGTCAAATAAGATGGTGATTTGTGGGAATAATTTTCGAACTTAATCGATAGCTTTTAAGTGCCAATGGGATGATTATGCACAGGGCAGGAAGGCTCATGGTCATGGGATGCTTTGTGATGTTACTATGGTGTTGGGATTTGGAACAGTAATGTCCTCAAACAGGATGATGCTGAAATTGAACGTCATCAACTTTATGTTCTGGTTGGCTTTGGCTGCTTCGTGAGAATCTTGGGTGCTCCCTGGATGGAGCTGGGACAGCTGTCATCTCCCTTCCTGTGGATTTGGACTGAAAAACCTATTCCTTTATTCTCATTTCTTGAGAAGCGAGAAAAGGTTGACCGAAAAAACGAAAGGACAGGGAAAAAACGGAGGGTGGGTACGAGACAGACGGCTTGAACGTCGACGTTTCAATGGGGAAGGTTGGGTTGGTACCAGTCCAGCAGAGCTGCTGGCGGTGGCAGAGCTGGTAAAATCTGGCATTGCAGGTCTGAAAAATGGGTAAATAAATTTTATAATAAAAAGAAATTTGAAAAATTAATTATATATAATTATAATTTAATAATAGTTATTTTAATATTTTATTTAAATTAATAAAAATTTTAGATTAATGAATAATTATATAATAAAAATTATTTTAAAATATAAGTTATTTAAAATTATTTTGTATGATTCGTGACCGGCCGGACTATCCGAAGCATAACAATTTCATTCCCGGGCTGGCATTTTCGGGCCGCACTGAGATAACGGGCCGTGCCGGACCGAATTGCCGGTTCTAGCCGCTGGTGCGCTTGACCTTGAGACAGAAGCATTGAAAGGTACGACGAGACGAACCAACTAACCATTAAAAATCCCTTTCCCTCTCCCTACGTCAAGTCAATTTCTTCTTCTGCCTACACCAACCCTTCCGCCTCTCTCTCATTCTGCGGAGAATTTGCTCTTGTTTCTTCAATCTTTGGTGTCTCTGAGGCGGTGAGCGGAATGGCGAGCGGTGGCACGGTGAACTTGGAAAATGTGCCGTCTTTGGATCTCATGACCGAGCTCCTCCGCCGCCTCAAGTGCTCCTCCAAGCCAGACAAACGCCTCATCCTCGTAGGTAATCCCTTGATTCCCCTCCCATTTATTGAGTTCCTTCTCCGTCAAATTTGAAGCTTTTGAATGGTGATATGTATCCGGCTGCTTTAAGCTCCTTATGGAGAGGAAATTTTGCCCAGGGTTTTGATAAATGTGCCGGGATTTGTGAATCTTGTTACTCTCTTTAATGTTATCCTGGACGCACTAATCTGGATTGTTTGTGAAGGCCAGGATGTCCTCGGAGTAAATGCTGGCAAAATGAATATGATAAATTTACTCTCTTTTTTTTTTTTTTTGCCTCTCCTCATTTCCGCCGGCCAGTTGCAGCTGAATGGTTGAAGATTCGTAGATTTGCCATTCTTGAGCATCTTAACTCAGATTTCCATTAAATTCCGTTTTGAAGATACAAAGTGTTTGTTTCCTATTGTGTGGCGGGGATGATTTGAAATCCTAGTTTTGTCATATGAAACAAATCATAGGTGTGAAATAACTGGATATAATCTGCCCAACAATCAAACTGCATGTAATGTTGGAAGAAGAACTTGTAACTTGATCTCTTAGCTTCTCTGGTCATTTGGATCTTTCTCCTCTACTACTTATACAGCTGTACTGTGATCTGAAATATTTTAAATTTTAATGTTAAAGTGTTGTCCTGATGATGATGCTTCTCGTTTATGTTACTGTACTGAAGGGACAGAGGGACAATTTTTAATTTATGGTTTCAGATTGATAATCTTGGAAGAAATGCAGGTCCACCTGGATCAGGTAAAGGTACTCAGTCGCCCCTAATCAAGGATGAGTACTGCCTGTGCCACTTGGCTACTGGTGATATGTTAAGAGCTGCTGTTGCTGCTAAGACACCTCTTGGCGTCAAGGCTAAAGAAGCCATGGACAAGGTTAGGCCCTCATCCCCAGGAACAATGTTCTTCCAACTATCTCTTTATAAGATTGAGCTGCTCATGGTTCATGCCGTCTCCTTTCTGTTTGTTTTTCAGGGAGATCTTGTCTCTGATGACTTGGTCGTTGGCATTATTGATGAAGCAATGAAAAAGCCTTCGTGTCAAAAAGGTTTTATTCTTGATGGTTTTCCAAGGACTGTGGTCCAAGCTCAAAAGGTACTGCATTTGCGCCTGATTCTTGTGAATCCTTTGCTGTGGCTATTGCTTGGCTATTTCATAGGATGACAGCTGAACCAATGTGAGTGAAAGGATGCTTTGCTGATGCTCCTTATGCAATGAACTGTTCTTCTTGCAGCTTGATGAGATGCTGGAAAAGCAGGGAGTTAAAGTTGATAAGGTGCTGAACTTTGCAATTGATGATGCAATATTAGAGGAGAGGATTACTGGTCGCTGGATACACCCTTCAAGTGGCCGGACCTATCATACAAAGTTTGCACCTCCAAAGGTTCCCGGGATTGATGATGTGAGCTATGATAACCTCATTAACTCCTTTTATAAAATTAAGAAAGCATATCTAGATATCATGAGTTCATGCTAGTGGTTATCTCTGTGTACGTGAGCTGCCTATCATTACATTACCAGTTAACAAAATTGAAAGAAGCTTGACTCTTGATTTCATTTTTCTCCTGCCATTTTATTGTTCAGCTTTTGAGGTAATGACGTTCCTATTTACTTGTTCTCTTGCTAATCTCTCTCTCTCTCTCTTTTCTGGTGGAAGGTCACTGGAGAACCATTGATTCAGCGCAAGGATGACACTGCAGCTGTTCTTAAATCAAGGCTGGAATCTTTCCACAGGCAAACTGAGCCGGTAACTTACATAGATGATGCTCTTCTTCCTCTTTCTGTGATAGCTTTGGATGTGTTGAAAATAGGAATTTCATCTAGTACTACTGTTGATGGCTAGTGCCACCCTACTGTTCGAGAATAATCTTCTGGGCTTAATTAGAAGTATTTGCCCCTGATATGCAGGTGATTGACTACTACACCAAAAAGGGAATCGTTGCAAATCTCCCTGCAGAGAAACCTCCAAAGGAAGTCACAACTGAGGTTCAGAAGGTGCTTTCGTCCTGAGAGCATACCCACTCTTAAGCTTGTAGTATTTTTTTTTTTTTATCCATCAATTGGGATACTGAATTGTTGGTGAATCCGTCGAGTGCTGGATTCTGTTGATCACGTTGTCAAATTTGCGGCTGCTGTCAAACATTTTGAGGGCTTAATTTTCGAGAAAATAAATATACTGACCGGCACTAAATCTATACTCGTGGAAGCTTTCTTGTTGCAGGGTAGACTCTAGGGGGAATGTTTGCTATATGCGTTCTCTTTTGCTCCACTACTACTACAAAGCATCCTTGGGGAAATTGATGAAATAAAAAGGAACCTGTCAATACTGGTGGCCTTAAATCTATGAAAATTCGCTTTTGTGATGACAGACAAGACAATCCCTTCGACTGCTTTGTCTTTGGCCCACCCTCCTTTGTCCACATATAATATTCAAAGGTTCAAAGCCATCCTGAAGGAATAACTCTGCATAATCAAGTCTTTATGGATGTCATCAGCATTATGCTCTGCAATCAGACAACTGGCATCAAGCAGGTGCAGAGAACAGATCCCCGTGAGGGTTATTATTACACTGATAGATTAGCTAAATGAGCTACATGTCTACTTTGATCTTGGCATCAAGATGAGAGAACTCTTGGAAGAAGGCCTTAAAGTGCTCATAGGAGTGCTTCACGTCGTCCACTGCACACATCTCCCTTATACTGTGCATCGACAGCTGTGGCGCCCCCACATCAACCGTACGAATTCCCACTCCGCTTGCAAGTATTGGACCAATGGTCGAACCACAAGCCATGTCATTACGCACCACAAAGTCCTGCATACAGAAGGACAAATACAAATGGAAGTGGACAGGATTTAGTTTCCGGTAGATCTCTTAGCGTGGTTCAAGGAAAAATATTAAATTACGCAGGGGACACTGAGCTCTGCCACTGAGAGTGATGCTCAAGCAAGCAACTACATGACCTGAACAGGAAGGTTATGCCTGCTGGCAATCTCGCGGAAGATGAATGCAGTGACTGCATTGGTTGCATATCGTTGATTTGCATTATGCTTGATAACAAGCCCTCCATGCATCTTGGGCTGGTGATTCTCTTCATGCTTGTCCTGAGATGGCATCAAATGTCACCACATATCAGCAAACACTGGAAAATGCAGAGGAAAATCCTGATATGAAGATAAATGGATGAGACACGGACCATGTAATTCGGGTGAAGGGCGTGGGCCATATCTGCCGATACAAGAAAGCTCCTCTGGATTGCTTTTTGAAGCAGCTGAAGAGGTTGAGAAACAAGAAATCAACGAGCGCTCAGGAGAAATTTGTTCTGCCTTTTGGTATAATGTGCTCAATTTAGAACGGTACAAAGATTCCATTAGCATGGATCTTCTCTAGTGCCCACCAAGTGAAAGAAACCACAAGCATACAAGTAACCCATGTGACTACAATACCTTTGAATCTGAGCTGAAGGAGTTGGTGATTCGGGATAGAGTATCTAACATGACAGGAGACCCAGCTCCCTGGGCAGAATCAGATCCCACTTCCTCATGATCAAACAATGCTACCAATCTCACACCATTCTCATCCTCAAGGCTGCTCTCTGAAGATGTAGCATCAATCAGTGCCTGAAACCAAAAATCATTAATCAGATTGAATATGAAATTATTCTCACCACTGCATCTTCAAAAGCAAAGCATCAACAGGATGAACATACAGACTTTCTACCTTCAGAGAACAGAATGACATGCAAAGATTATCAAGCCTCCCTGAGAAAACAAACTCCTTCATTGCACCAGCAACTACACTAGGTTGGGTATCACATGCTTGCAATTCACAATCACATATTTCTTCTGGCTTACAAGCAGCCTCCTTTGCCAACATCTGCAAGGGGGAGGGAGGGGTGTCATAATTAGATCCAAACATATGATTGCAGTTGACCATCAGCATTCCATGAAGCCATACCAAATCCTGGCTTATACGCTCTTACTAGAGGATTCACTTTCAGATATACTCACATGGAGCAGCAGCGAGTGATGCTTATTGTCACCAAGGCTCTTCTTCTGATCTGAGCCATTTTCTGAAACTGGCTTATTCAGCTCCGCCTGCAGATTGAGAGAGTCATTTTATCCATTCCCTGCTTAATGCAACGAAATATGAAAGAAATAAGGGGGAAAAAAAGGTATCTCTGTCTATAAATTTTAATGTGCTTCCTCATTCAGCTGTATCCAATCAACTTATAAAAGGATGCTTAGCTTGACTCAGTTCCCAGTTAACACTCGGTCAGTCAAGGAATCAGCATCCTAGTTAGCCTTCTAAATTAAACTAATATGAAAGCAACATTGCACGTGATAGAGAGGATTCCATCAACACAGTTCACAATTCTAAACAACACTCATGCAATGAATTGTGATGTAGGATTACCTGGATGGAAGTCGCCAGCACAGGAAGAAGATGAGACTGAGTGTTCAGCTTGAATCCATCAGTATTTACATTTCTGCTCATAAAACATGGTCAATGAGTGATAATTTTCAGCCAAACCTTGAGATAGATTAGTAAAAAATGAGATAGGATAGAACATTGTTCACAACATTAAGATAATTACAAGCATGAAGATAGCAAATCCTTAAATAGCCGTGTATAGCCCCATAAATTATATATCTCCTAGTATTGAAAGTATCCCAATAATCTACTGTCATCAACTTTTGAGAAGTCCTGATGTCCTGTAACCTAACAAAGCACAAGAAAGCACCTGTCTAGATGAATAGCTATGGTTGGTATCCGCATCACTGGCTCATCTAATCTGACAAGCTTGTGAACATATGAAACTGAACCATCCTTCTCTTCTCTTATAATGAGCCTTCCAGCAACAGTCAGGTCACGGTCAAACCATGTATGCCATAAACCACCTCCATAAGTTTGGACACCAACTTCCAAGTACCCACCTTTGGTTACCTGCAAAAGGTCATTAGTCATCCGTTCAAGGTCTGGTTGACGTCTGAAAATTCCGATTTGGAAATTGGCACATTCCATTACCTTTGAAATGGGCTTGAGCTTCAGACAAGGACTATCAGTATGTGCACCCACCACGTAGAATCCATTTCCAGCAACATATCTGACAAAGTGTCCCAAGAGTCATAGCCACAAGGACTAAATTAGAATCAGATTTTGCAACCTCCCATGAGTTTCTTGAAAAGAGCGTTCAAAAGGAAATCATCAAAAGCGTTTACATACTTTTTACCGATAGCAAAAGCTACGATAGTTGAGTGGTTCCTGGTAAAGAAGTATTTCTTCCCAGCTTCCAATTTCCAATCCTCTCTCTCAGAAATCCGCTCATACCCCGCTTTAAGCAATCTTCTCTTTGCTTCATCTACAAAGCAAGGAACCAAACAAAAAATCAAGGAACAAGCACGATCAGGTCTTCCTATTCCTCTCTCCGAGAGACTTAATAATGGTGTCCAGATTCCGACCAAAAAAGGAGAGCGATACCTCAAAATAAAAACTCAAAATAAAGCTGAGAGTTTGGAGAAACTTGGACAGTGAGCTCATAATCAGAGACCCCATTTCCTCTTACAAAGTAAAAGACGAGCTTTACAAGCAAGATGGGGTGGGGGGCGTGGGAATGATGAGATTTAGCGCTATGGGGAGTTACCAACGGCATGAAAGGCAGTGGGAGAAGCGTTCAAGAAGGAGACGAGATCGGAGACCACGCTGCCGTCTTCACAGTTGGTTGATGGTTTCGCCATGGATTTGGATCAATCTACGAGGATATGACGGATGCTTCGAAGTTTCAAGTCACTCTCCTCTGCGATTACGCTTGAAACCTACGAAGGATGTCCCGAAGACAATTTATAGTTGCAGAACCAGAGGTCGTATGATGCAGAAGCAAGCAAGCAATAGAATAATCTAAACAATCCATAAGAAGCGTAGTCCACCCATTCTATACTTATCATGTTAATAGGAGAACTTAAGGAGTTCTTATTAGCGACGGACATCTTTTAATCTCTTAAAGAGGTTGATATAAGGTGATCTAAATTAGTCAATTAGATAAAATTCAATTGAATACAGACGATTTCTATCCAAAAAAATTAGGAGAATCTAAAGGGAGGAAATCACCAATTTACCATGAGACAAGAATCCAATTCCTTCAATTTTTCCTTTTAATCCTCTATGCGTCTGATCTGATCCCTTTTTGATAAGGTTTTTTATTTTTTAAACCTGATCCACGTGGCATTTCTGCATTGCGCGGTTCCATTCCGGTGCTATGGTCTGCTAACAGCTAATTCGAACCTTCGAAAAAGATTAACGTAGACGAAAGGAATCAGAGCTCAGCCCAGCAGAAAGGAAGAAGCTTCTCTCAGCTCCGTCGGTCTCCTCCAATTTCCCCGGGACCTCTCAGGTCGGTTCTCCAGTTCATTCCATGCCTTATTATGTATCCAGCCATAACCAGGACGGCGTTTGATGCTTTTGTACACTCTTTGAGGAGAGGAGAGGAGAGTCTGCAGTCGAATGTTAGGTTATGATTTTAATCATTGTTAGCTGGCCGTGAGAATTGTTATCGATTGGTCCTCGTGATTGATGAGCTCAGACTGCTTCTCATGAATTGAGAACCAGATACCTTGATTGATCGCAGATGATGTGTGAATTAACCCCTTTTTTGCAGAGCTCCCCAGCAAGTTCTTTTACTCTTATTCTCCCGTTACTGGATAGTTTAGCTGATGATCGTAAATGCTATAGATGAGAACTTGACAACAGGGGTACCCATGAAGATTATACCCCAGTTATACGATCTTTTGCATTGTCTGAGGAATGAATTTTCCACCAGTTCTTTGTTATAAAATGTTCTCATATTTTAGTCTTCACCTTATGTCTGGGTGCTGTTTTTCTTTCTTCACATTTGCTGCCCTTGAATAGTTGCTGTGAATTGTGCAGAGGCGCTTGACTGCCGATAGATGGCTTCCTTTCGAGCATTCTTGAACAGTCCTGTTGGCCCCAAAACTACTCATTTTTGGGGACCCGTTGCCAACTGGGGATTTGTTGTGGCTGTAAGCTGCTGTTCTTTCCAGTTTACCCCAGGATTTTCTCTGAGTTCCCCATATCTTCCATTCTGAAACTTCTCCTCAAAGCCTAAATGACTATTAATTTTATATATTTGACAGGGGCTGGTGGATATGAAGAAACCTCCCGAAATGATATCAGGCAATATGACTGCAGGTTGCTACTATATACTTCTCATATTTGAACTTCATATACTTTGATCACCTCTTACCGTGGGGATATCCTGTTAATTTGATCTTTAATATTATTGCTGCAGCTATGTGTGTATACTCAGGACTGTTCATGAGGTTTGCATGGATGGTGCAGCCTCGTAATTATTTGCTTCTGGCATGCCATGCCTCCAATGAAACTGTTCAGCTCTATCAGCTCTCCCGTTGGGCTAAGGGTCAGGGGTAATTACTCATTCCATGCTTTTTCTCCATTCCAGCCAATAACCATCTAATAACACTTAGAGACCATAAGGCATGAACTAATGGTTGTTTCATATCATTTCTACTATGAGTTTGACTTTTGCAATAGGAGCGATCCTTCGTACAAAAGTAGGATAAAGAAAGTGTCTCTTATTCTGTCGTTGGAGTTAATGAGAAGGAACCCGTCTGCAGTACTTTGTCTCCAGTTCTCCTTATTACATAAAGTGCATACTACCTCTTGACACCTTGATGGAATCGAGCTAGAGCTCCCACATTTCCATCACTGCCAATATACTATGTTAACTGGGGATTTGAATTAGTTGAAGGTGGGGTGGCGCAAGACATATTCATCCACCTTTGCACTTCACTCTGCTATTGAATTGGCCTGCTGCGTATTGTAGTTTACAGATATTTGCGTGTGAATATCAACCATGTCCACATAACTTCAGATGAGAAGTATCTTAACTGCACTGGATGCTGTAAATCTTATTTTGGCCCTTCTGAGGACTGATTATATGTATGGTCATACATAAGCAAGTTTATCCTTCTCCGAATGGGACTGATTCAAAACGTAACTGGCTTTGCTCCTTATTCTCCTCCAACAGGTACTTGCAGCAGAAGAATGATGAAGCCTCATCCAAGTGACTCATCTGTCACTCTCTGGTACATTCCTTGTTTATTTTCTTTCGGTGAGGGTAACCGTTGATTTCCTGAACAATAATTGTGGATGTTGGAATAAATTACCGATCACATCTTATGATTCTTCCGGTTCAATGATATTTCATGATATTATTGATGCTTCATTTATTCATTTTGGTGTCTAAACCTTCCACAACCCCACAATAGGTGTTTTACTGTCGATCACGGGTCTCATCTTGGACACAATACTCGTGTCGCAAGTCATTATCAAATGCTCGAAGACAATGCATAAATCGACAAGAGCATTGAACGACTACTAACCTAATAGATATCTCATTCTTAGAACCAAGTCATATTCCACGGGTTCGAAAGCGGGATGAAATATGATCAACACTATCTGTTCCTGAGCATTTCCTCAACAAAAGCGAAGGATTAACAAGTAAGTGAGAAGGCGCCGGGCACTCACTTCTCGCCTAGCTTCTTGGGCTCCCCCAATCGATAATTTTCCCGCTTCGAATCCAGCGTGCCACGATCCCTCTACGGCAATGGCTACTGAACTGGTGTTTCGAACTCTGCGCACCAAACGACACGGCGAGTTCAGCAGGATTGAGCTTGATTCAGCATATGGATCAATCAGAATGGCAGTGAATCAGTGGAATTGAGCCGGACTTAACTCGATGCCCTTACTCATCAGCGAAAAGGGGCCTCGTTGTTAGGGAAATAGTTCAATAAATTCAAAGTATGGGAGTGAATTGAAAATAGTTAAAAACCTAAAACCCCTATCCCCCGAGCCTGTTCCTCGTCTCCCTTAACCTTGCCAGTAGCTCTCTTCCTCCTCCGCTTTCCTCTGCCCTTCTCCAACTCTCATGGCGACAGCACGTGCAGCTGAGCCGAGGAAGCTGCCGCGGCCGGGGCGGGGCGGATACCAGGCTCACGGCCTAACGGAGGAGGAGGCTCGGGTCAGGGCCATCGCGGAGATAGTCAGCTCCATGGTGGACCTCTCCCGCAAGGGCGAGACCGTCGATCTCAACGCCCTCAAGTCCGCCGCTTGCCGCAAGTACGGCCTCGCCCGCGCCCCCAAGCTCGTCGAGATGATCGCGGCTGTGCCCGAGTCCGAGCGGGATGCGCTGCTGCCCAAGCTCAAGGCGAAGCCTGTCCGTACGGCATCGGGGATTGCCGTCGTGGCTGTCATGTCGAAGCCCCATCGATGCCCTCACATCGCTACCACCGGGAATATATGTGTTTACTGTCCTGGGGGCCCCGACTCTGATTTCGAATATAGTACTCAGTCTTATACAGGATACGAGCCCACCAGCATGCGCGCAATTAGGGCAAGGTCCGGGATAATCTCTCCCTCAACGTTAGAATATTCATTTATGCATTTTAGGTGGAGTTTATATATGCACCTTTGATACTGGATCATTCATTCAAAAGAGTTGCGGTTGCTACGGTGACTCTGTTACCTTATTCGATTTCTGAGCGTAATGCAATAGTCTGAGCTCAAAGAATGAATTTTTATTAATGTCAAGTCTAATGGAATCCACAGCCTGTTCCGGGGTCTCATTGCTCTATATGAAAAATCACAGTGAGTGTAGTTTCTGCTCCGTTGGGTGGACTAGCAGATTCCTCACAATTAAGACCGAAGAATGACCTAGAAGGACTGATTCCCATGATTTGATTTGTTGCTTTTTAGATGCTCTTGGTGCCTGCTCATTTCATTTGATAGTGGATTTAATGATGGGTATCTTCATCTGTTTCAGGTATAATCCTTATGTGCAGGCTAGAAGTCGAATAGATCAGCTCAAGCGTTTGGGTCATAGTGTTGATAAGGTTAGCTCTTTTGACAGTAGGCAGTCTTAAGAAATCCAGTTGACTTTGGTGTCTTTGCTTGTTTGGTGAATGCTGCATTTGATACTCTTCCAGGTTGAGTTCATTTTGATGGGCGGGACATTCATGTCTTTGCCAGCAGATTATCGGGACTACTTTATCAGGAATCTTCATGATGCTTTGTCAGGACATACCTCTGCGAATGTTGAGGAGGCAGTTGCTTATTCAGAGCACAGTGCAGTGAAGTGTATAGGCATGACAATTGAAACGTAAGTGTTTCTCAACCTTCTATGATGATGTTAAGATCAAATCCCTTGTCAGCTTCTCATTTTCAGGATGAATTGCCCTCTTCTCAGACTAACAGTTACATGCTTGTTTTAAGGCTGCAAGATTTAATTAACTATTTCTATTGAATGGATCTGTGTTCTGTTCCTTTTGCAATGTTAGGAGACCAGACTATTGTCTTGGACCTCACCTGAGGCAAATGCTTTCATATGGCTGCACACGACTTGAGATTGGAGTACAGAGCACATACGAGGATGTCGCACGAGACACAAATAGAGGCCACACGGTTGCTGCTGTGGCTGACTGTTTCTGCTTGGCGAAGGATGCTGGTTTTAAGGTGCGTACTTCCCTAGCCTTTGGACTGGATCACTTTGCAACAAGTTTGTGGCTTCAAGATAGAAAAGGCATTTTTTTTTGACAATATTTAATAAAGTAAGCAGCATTCCATTTTTAAGCTACTGTTATAGTCTAATGCAATTATATGCTGCTGCTGTAGGTTGTTGCCCATATGATGCCCGATCTTCCTAACGTTGGGGTTGAGAGGGATCTGGAGAGTTTTAAGGAGTTCTTTGAAAGTCCTTTGTTCAGAGCAGATGGGCTTAAAATATATCCAACACTCGTAATTCGTGGAACTGGGCTCTATGAGCTCTGGAAGACTGGCAGGTACTGAGATTTCTTTGGTGCAAATGCTAGCACTTATTATTAGATTTGAAATCCATTAAGTGTGGTTCGTTAGGAAATGCTCGCTGTACTTAACTCAAATGTGTATTTTTAGGTATCGGAATTATCCACCGGAGCAGCTGGTGGATACTGTTGCTAGAATCCTTGCAATGGTGCCACCTTGGACACGTGTTTACAGAGTTCAAAGAGACATTCCCATGCCTCTTGTCACCTCTGGTGTTGAGAAAGGAAATCTTAGGGAGCTCGCCTTGGCTAGGATGGATGACTTAGGTTTAAAGTGCCGTGATGTCCGAACACGTGAAGCTGGTATTCAGGTACTTGAGCATGGTTAATTGTTGTCCCATGGAGTTAATATGCTCTCCGTAAGAATACTAAATGTGCATCTTCCTCCATGCTTCTGCGGCTAAAAAGGACATTCACCATAAAATCAAGCCAGAAGAAGTTGAGCTTGTTCGTCGTGATTACACAGCAAATGAAGGCTGGGAAACCTTTCTCTCTTATGAAGATACACGACAGGTCTATATGATAGATAGATTCCAACTCTTCTGTGGGTTTGTAAGCTCCGATAATGTCCATGAATGCCTCAAGTGTCTCATACCGTGTGGTTTTGACCAGGATATCCTCGTTGGGCTGTTGCGCTTGCGCAAATGTGGCCGAAACACAACTTGCCCTGAGCTGACGGGGAAGTGCTCTATCGTTCGTGAGCTTCATGTTTATGGAACTGCTGTTCCTGTTCATGGGCGTGATGCTGACAAGCTGCAGCATCAGGTAATCCATATCTCAACTTCTTTAGACCAGGACGAGAAATTAGATGAACCGCTGCATAGAGGGAGGAGGACCCTTTTTAATGCTTTGTAAATGAGAACCTACGAAGAAAGAGGGAAAACGTAAAAGATACATCTATCCTATGCTTGCGGCCTAGTTTTAGTCGTCATCTTGAACCTGGTCATCTTGCAGGGCTACGGGACACTTCTGATGGAGGAGGCCGAGCACATCGCCCGCAGAGAGCACAGATCTACGAAGATGGCTGTCATCTCCGGTGTGGGCACTCGCCATTACTACAGGAAACTGGGCTACGAGCTCCAAGGGCCTTACATGGTTAAACATCTCACGTAACGTATAACTTGACCGATTGAGCTGAGGACGACAATCTCGTACTGTGTACTTATTATTATCAGGAAAATCGTAACCCCCCCCCCCCTGTTTTTTTTTTTTTTCTGGCTGAATTGGAATATCGTCATCGATTTACGGCAGAATTGAGATAATTGTTGAGTGAGTCAATGGCAAACCACCAGCCTTTTTTCTTAATTTAATTTTTTTTACCGCGTTGGCAACGTGGCCTTTACCCGATAACGAACATTACAAAGAACAGAGGAGGAAAAAAAGAAACAGAGACAGAGACAGGGAGAGACACGGACGGAGAGAGAGTTAACAGACCAAAAAAACAGGCTTCTCCTCCTCAATTCTCTCTCTCTCTCTCTCTCTCTCTCTCTCCAACCTCTTCTTTGCTTCGTCTTCAATCCTCCCTCCCTACCTCCCCACTTTCCCTCCCCTCTCGTCGCGGTCTTCCGATCTCTGTTCCCTGGCTCCCACCTTGCCATCCTCTCGTTAAACAAAATGGCGACGGCGGTAATGCTTTCTCTCTCTGTCTCTGCCTCTGTCTCTCTCATATCTTCCATTGCTGTACATGATTCGAAATAGACGTTGTCGAAGAGTTTCTTCATGCGGTCGCGATGTCGCACGCTGAAGCTTTTTTTCTTCCCGAGTTTCCAGAGATTTTGATTTGCGGGTCAATTCTGTCTGGTGCATGCCTCGAATCGAATCCGAATTATATTCGTGACGACGTGTAGCTTCATGAGACTGTTTTGCATTCCTTGTGTGGTTAAAATTCATCCCTTGTTCGGAAAATGTTATGCTTAATTCGTCAGAGGAAATATGATCACTTACGACGCGAACTCGCCTATATACACCCTCTGCAACTACGGGCGTTGAGCTTGATTTGATGATGATCGAGGGCTTGACTGGCGTAGATTTATTATCTGATTCTACTTCCAGCAGGACAGAGGTCGGCCCCTGCCCAAGTTTGGGGAGTGGGACGTTAACAACCCTGCCTCCGCGGAGGGATTCACCGTCATCTTTAACAAGGCTCGGGACGAGAAGAAGACCAGCGGGACCGCCACGAACGTGGTCTACCCACGAAGGACCGATTCCATGCCCAACAAGAAGAAGATTCAGACTAAATCTAAGGTAACAACAGCCAACCCTTCCCTCTACATGAACCATCTGAGCTACCAAACTCTCAAAACGATTTTTTTACACTGTTTTTGTCGTCAAACTTTTGATCCTACAGAAAAGGTGGTTCTGCTGTGGGTTCGTTCAACTTCAACGGGTCAATGGGACTTCGGGAATGATTTGAGTCGCAACTCGATGCATCAGAAATGGATGGAGGAACTTCCCGTTTCTTCTGGCAAAGGAACAACTGATGGAGTGGGCGAGGAGATACTGGGGGAATAGGTATGCTCTGACCGAAATTTTTTTTTAAAAAAAAAGTGACCAAAAAAGGAGACATTTTGTGCATCTTCTCTCTCTCTCTCTCTCTCTCTATAACTTGGGTTCATATGATTCCTTGTGTAAGTTCTACTGTGCCTCTTCTATGTAATAATATACCATCAAACCAAAGACAACATGCAGAATATTGAGTTCTTGCCCTCCCAAAGTTAGTTAAGATGATAGATAGCTTATTAATGACCACAGATTGTTTTTTTTCCTTCTTGCTGGCACATCTCACAGCAGGCAGCCATTGCAAATAACATAATACCATAACCAGAGATCAATAATACCGATTCCTTGGTGAGTGACTGATAGTGGTCAGTGGGTGAGACGTTCACGCAGACAATAGTTTGAACGGCAGGTCCTCATCTTAATTTTAGATTTGAACAGCATTCTCGAAATTTACAAACAATATGAAGCATCATCATAGACCAAAATCCTCTGAGACGAGGTAGGAAGAGAATATAGGAGCAGCCATGCGACCTAAAAACCAAAGAGAGCACTAATCTGAACTTTCATTACTGGCTACTGCTGAATCACAACGGGATCGTTGCAGTCCTTGACCTGCCCATCAAAAGGATCATGGTTCTCACAGAGGGCTCTCCTTTGAATCGAAGGCTGCTTCACAAGCCCAGATTCATTCAACTGCACCGAATGGTCACACTTGCATGCAGGGCCGAATTTATCTTGGTCACAGATGGGATGTAATCTGAGCATACGTTCACATTCAGTATTGATGGGGAGACATTTACTGAAGAGTACTTCTGTTACATCAGATTGAAAGGCTTTTCTTAAGTACTAGCCTCGACGATGTTCTTAATCAAAATGCCACTTCTAGGGAACGATAGTTGTGATTGCACAGTGAACATTTTATATTCCAAAGAACATGAATTGCTAACACATTATCACTCAGAAAACAGTGTCCACTTACCGGTCTCAACAGTGAGTCCTTATCACTCAGTGCTACCGAAAGTGATTTTGGGAAACCTTTGGGTGATGATATTTGCAGTTAGACTTGAACTTACAGTCCCCAGTTCTCAGGAAATAACTGCAGTCAGGTTGGCCTGGTCGTTCTGGGAATTCCTCAATCCACATCTGCTGCTGCTGATTTGTAGATTTGGCTGTTGTGGGGCTATTCATGATATATGCTGGAGGTGGATGCATATTTCGTACTTGTGACTGTAGATTTAAAGGAAACTAGACAAGCAAGAGAATGTGCAATCTGTAAGAGAAGGCATAAGCTAACTATGATAGACAGTCAACCAAAACAAATCTGACAAAAAACAACAGGCACAATCAATATAATTCATTGGAATTACTTGTTGGAGACTAGCCACAGAAGTGACCAATTTTATTGACTCATACAGAACAAAAAAATATTAAGACAGAATTTTAATGCACGAGAGGAAACAATGATAGGCAAGAAAAAATTCTGACATGTGATTCTGAGCAGGAAAGAGATGTTCAACAGGTTCTAATTTCATCATTTATCTGCACTCAGAACCATGACCCTGACCATAGTTGTAGTGTTGTTCTTCAAGCATAGCTATTTAGGGTAAAATTTTCAACAAAAATTACAGTTACCTAGCAGTAATGATTTTTACCAAGGATGAGAATGTATTGCTACGATCTAGATCTAACCAGGACATTCACAACAATGCTAACAAAAAGTGCAGAAAGGGGAAAATCAAGTTACCTGATAGCCATTCCATACTGCATTTGGAGGGGAAACCACTGTCACTGGAGGATACATTATTGGCAGACATGAAGGTAACTCAATACGTAATGCCCCTGAGGAAGACCAAACAGGGAAATCTGAGGCATTTTGCGGTGCAGCAAATCCATCATCACTATTTTTAGGAGGAGAATCATCTCTTGATGTAGGATCGGGATGATTAAACTTGCAATTGGCAGAGAATTTACAGGTTCCAGTACGCATGTAAAATGGGCATTCTTTCTCTCCCTGAAGAAAGAAAAGCTAGTTAAACATTCCAGGATGAGATGCAATAAACAAATCCATGTGAAGTCTAACTGAATTGAAAGGCAGAATAATTGAATTGATCATTGGAATATACCGGACGGATTGGCAGCCCTAGAAAGTTAAGCTCAACATCTGACACCATGGAATTTTCTTTGCTATGTTTGTATCTGCAAGTTTTTCCATACTTGCAACCTCCCGGTGTTATGTAATACTGCACATGATATTGAATCAAGAACTATGAGAGGCAGTTGGTATTGTCCGGCATGTGGAACATACAAAAAACAGTAACAAAGTTCATAGTACTTCAACAAGCTGCAAACAAGATGCTGATATGTGGCTACCTAGCAGCATCACTTATTACAGATCGTGTCAGAAACTCTCAGCATTTGAGAGACTGACTGTGATTTACCTGCTACGCTGATGCTGACCCTGATGGAAGCACAGAAAATTTTATTTTCTTTTAATAGGAAGGAAAAACAACCATCCTATTCTTAAGCAACCAGAAACTAAAGCTTAATTAATCCCCTAGGCTCCACTTGGTCACTCTCTTGGAGAACAGGGAGCAGTGAAATGGGGAGTCGATGAGGCACAATCCTCCCTCCTCTATGACCAACTACTAAAAACCAACTTGCTATATCACCAGTGATCTCGAAATCTACCTGCAGCCAATTTTGTGCTACTCGGCTGATGAAAATTGTAATCAAATATGAATGTTGTGAAGTTCAAGTCAGAGCTAAAGAGTTTTAACAAACTCAGAGAACTATAGGTTGAAGGTAAATTCTGAATGACAACTACAAACACGATCATTTAGGCCGTAATACCATCATTAATTATCTAACCTATTTGAGGCAGAGAAAATGACATCTTCTGATCCGTGCTTATATCAGACAGGGATTTGAAGAAACATTTAAAAAGGATGAAAATACTCTGAAAAGACTAGTTCTGCATCACCTTGCATTCAACCTGCCCAGTTTTCTCTTTAGATTCTTCTGTATCCTTCACCATCTCCTTTGCAGCCATTACAAAACAAAGTAGGTAGAAAAAAAAAATTGTCAGAGAAGACAAAAGCTCGGCATCTTCACTATAAATCATAAGAGTCCAGGGGTGTCGGCAGCTAAAAGTCGTATTCTGCAGTGTCTTCTAGTCCTTTAACTTGGCAAATTAAACAGAGCTTATAATTTGACTATCGTGCGAATAAAATTGATTTAAGTTATGATCGTAAAAGTGGAACCTTTCACCTAGTCAGTCGCTTTACCTAGTCAACGTTATCAGAGATCAGCGAAAATATCAAGAAGGAACAGGATAAAACAACTCACAACAATCCAAAAACACAACTTGGTGCAAAAGTAATAACAAGGGGGGGAGAGAGAGAGAGAGATGGCATCACAGTGAACTCTAGAAGTTACTATAACAGGTCATGCAGCTTGCAGGCTAGTGTGGAAGAGGACGACAAGACGATGAAAACAAGAATGAAAAAGAAGGGGATTAGCTCCTATGAAACAGCTGATTAGAACTGGAGGTTATTAGCCGATGCAATTAGAGACGCACGAAAACCCTGTTGGGAATACGGCCTCTACAGGGCAAATGCTTACTACCTCGTGCGGTTTCCTTTGAATTGGGTGATTGAATTTGCAGTTGGATCCGAACTTGCAAGTCCCAGTCTTGAGGTAGAACGCACAGTCCTGAGCTTCAGGCCTCACCGGGAACTCACTCTTCCACCCGACGCCACGCGTACCATCGCCTTCCTTCTCGATCTTACTAGTATCTTCATGTCCCTTCTCTCCCTCCACTTCCTCGCCACCCGCACCGCTATCGTGCTTCACCTCTCGTGCTTCTCCCTCCCTCTTCCCGTCCCCGTCCCCCACCCTGGGGTCCGAGACTCCGCCCTCAGCCGCCGACTCCGGCTGCTTTAAATCGAGCTGCCGAGCCTCAAGGTAGTCGGCGGGCGGCTCAGAGGGGGGAACGGGCACCGTCCTGGAGCCCTTAGAGAAGCCTGAGGCGAAGATGGGGCTGAACAGCCGCTTCACGAAATTCCCCGTTTCCATTGTACCTCCTTCTGGGGAAGCGACCAGTGATGAGGACGAAAAGCCAGGAACTTTATAGGCCCGTGAAGGACTTTAGGTGGTGGGACAGACCAAGTAAGTGGCAAAGGAAGAAGCTAACTCCATAAGAAGTTATGGGTAGAATATTGCCGCTCGTGGTGAAGTATTTATTGACCTCTGACACGTTAGAAACTCCTCCCATAAAAAAAAATAAAAAATTGCTGCACATGGTTAAATGTCCACTGACATAAGTCGCACGACACACCCGTCAGAGTGGGCCGCCTGCTCATCGTTTACAGAATAGTCAGCTTTTTGATTCATCCAATGAGCCCCCAGAGAGAAAATCGACCGACAAGTGGTCATCACCAATAAACAATAAGCTCTACGCTTTCCCTTCATTTACATGCCCCGTCCGTCTCACCTAGAGCAACAATATGCGATCCACAGCGGCTTTTATTGATACAAGTACATAATCGCCCCGCCCCGCTCACACGGTCGCCGAGAGCGATCTAGACCATGTCGGGCCTCTGAGGTAGCAAGAGATTGTAGAATTTGTCGTGCAAGAAGAAATCTTTCCCTCTGCTATCTACAGCTTTCTTCCATCCGCACCACCCACCATTTATGATCTTCTTGTGGTCGTCGGTGCCCATGTAGTGAGGGTCGAGTATGAGGAAAGCACAGTCTCCGCTCACTTCATTGTAGTCTACTCCCAGCAGAGTATACGCAAGCACCCCTCCGCCTGCAAACAGTAGAAGATCGCCAGACTTAGCACGGAGGAGTTCTTAGTGCACATGATAAACCAAACTGGATGACAATCTATGGGACACTGGATTGACCGATCATGATTGGCGTTCCTTGAGTCTCGAAATGCATGGCAAGTTCTCTGCATTTCTCAGGGAGCTCAGCACCAGATCTCACATTGATCACTTTGCAACTCACCTGTTTAAGATAGCAACCATTATCTAAGGGTCAATCCACTTTCCTATTAAATCTTTTATTTTAAGGAAGCCATTACAATTGGCCAAAAGAAAAAATCATAACAAGAATCAGCGACTCAATCCCTTTTCTCTTCTCACTCTCAAACGTGATAAGATTGTGGAGTATGCCAATCTTCATGCATTAGGAGAAGAACATGAATGTTAAAGCGTGTACTTACACCAAGAAGTTTGTCCAAGACAAAGCTCAACTCGATGGCACCTATCCACTCACGAGAACCTACAAAAGATGGTTCCTTGTCCCCAATTTCCACTAGTGTCTGTTGAATTTCCCTGAAAGGAATGCTCCTCATGCAAAAATGAACTTGGAAATACTGCCGCACAAACAAGATCATGTCTCGAGTAGACAATCTTAAGAAATCACATGCAGTTACACAAAGATGTCGATGCAGGACAAGCCTTAAATTTCACATTGAACTCTAGAACATGATAAATATGTTCTTACCCATGTGAAGGAATATCAATAGATGTGTACTCCTGGAGACAGAACCAAGAAATGATGGTCTGTAAAGAGCGGTAGGCACAGCCCCAGCCCTACCATATTTAAAATTTCACTCACATTAGAGAAGCTGTAACAACAAATAGTATTAATTACCTTTATCATTCAGAAATCCAAGCTTGAAGAGACACCAGTTTGAAAAGGAGAATTTGGTGGACGAGGGGGCATGAGATTCAGACAAATCACTGAAAGTAATGCTCACAAGTTACAAGAATACAGATATATTGTGTAAAAATCAATTGATTCTCCCTTGCTCAGCAAGACCACAAATCCAACTGACATGTGACTTGCCCCGTCCACCATTTAATTTGCTGACTCATCTGGTGGCCCATGCCATGTCAGCAAATGCACAAGTCTATCTATAACCCAAACCCTTGGGTCCCCACATATTTGAAATTCTCTAGCCCTTCTCAAATTTTTACTCTCCTACCCTGCTTGATTGAAGCCACCAATCCTGTACTCGACTTTCTTGCAGGTGTCCATGCAAAGGCCAGAGGAGACCATTTTGTGCTTGAAGACCTCATGACCAGCTGCTCAAAAGATAGAGAACTGGTGGGTCTACCAGAAGGACCCATCACAATTGAAGAAAATAATGTGCACCATGACACTAGTTGATTGAATAAAAAATCACTAAAGGAAGAAGATGCATTACCGAGTCATCAAATCCATCTTGAAGGTAATGATAATATTCATAAGATCCTTGAACCAAAGAAGCAACTCCTCCTGACACTGAAGAGAGTTAAGAGTCAATTATACAACCAGAAAGCAATAAAGGAAGGAGAATGAGAGAAAAAGAGCAGCAGCAACTCACCCCCACTGCCAGGAGTACCAACATGCACATCTCTAAGCAACGATGGTCCTGATATGAGCATGACAGCAAGATGCAATGTCAAAGCAATGCCAACAAAACTAATCTAGAAGATTATAGATTCAAAAGGCAAAAGCTAACCCTTCTTTTTTGTATTGCCCGTTGTACTATCCTCCATGAAAGATAAGGCATTGGAGATTCTTAGAAGAGGGCGATCAGTAGGTAAACCCAACCTCATATGCAAGGACCGTCTAACTTCAACTGCAAGAAGGAAACAACATTAGATGATACCTATGAAATTTTGGTTATGTGAAAGATGCATTTGGCCTAAAAATCTAGCTCATCCTCAAATACCTTGCTTTATCTCATTCTCTCCATAGCTAAGCTCATAAATGACTGTTATTGGATGCAAAATCCCAGGAGGATTGAACTGGTATGGCCGTAGCTGTTTTGTGAAACAATAATTAATTCAGAAGAATAATCTATTGATAGGTGTGCATATTTGTGAGAGAAGATATTTGCATGAGGACATACAGACAGGTGAGCTAAGGATGATGAGAGAAGAGATACCTATGTGAGATATCACGCCTTACCTGATGATGCGAAGTGAGGAGATCTGGTAAGAGTGTCTTCGAAATTGCAGTCATCTGGTCGATTAAGCCCGGGATGACTAACCTGGAAAGTGCATGGATCAAAGGGAGATCCTTGCACGCATAGCAAAGCACATCCAGATTGAACTCAAGAACCACAAGTTTAGTTTCTTCTACCACTGAAATATATGAGAGAAAGCCAGCCATCAACATCCATGAAGCTTTTATAATATCTAGAGTTGAGGTTGCAATAAAAAATACTCTACTAGGCTGGACCAAAATCGAAAATACACATATGTATCCGACAGTCCCATTTGAAACAAAGAATGTTCTGGCAGCCGTAAATAATTTCACAACAGTATCAAGATTCCTCCGTAAAGGGATTGCCGAAAGGTAAAGGAGGTTGTCAGCAATTAGATATCTCCTACTTCCAATGAAGGGTTTGAGGAGATAGAGGACAGAGTGCATGAAAATCACATAGAGATAGCAGGTGGTGCCTTTTGAGCAGCAGGATAAGCACAGCTACTTTGGGGAAAATACCTGGAAAGTACGTTGTGAAGGGTGCACCAGATTCTAGAGACTTGTGGGATTTATTAAGCAAAACAGTGACTTCCACAATATCTACATTCTACAAAAAAAAAAAGGAAAGAAAGATCCTTCAGAAAAATAGGAATAGAAAAATAAAACAATTTGTGACAGAAGACTGTAGCTAAAGTAAAAATAAATAGTTGATCTCGTCAATCATCCGTTTACCTCTGCAGAGAACATTTTTGGCTTGGACTTGCTCTCCAAGCAAAAGTCAGAGCACATCAATAACTTTACATCTGGATCTTGAACAGCTTTACTAGATAGCTTGGCAGTGAATTGGTTAATATTGGAATCAAAATCTTCCGCACAAAGAATGACTGGTGGAGGTGCTTCAGCGTTTTTTTTGTTTGAGGTCTCAATGAGACATGCAAGCCTTGAATCCTTAAAGTTAGCAATAGCTGCTTCTACTAGAGAGGAGTAAATTTCGCTGTTACCTGGGAAATAAGTGATGATATATCACTTGCATAAAAGGCACCCAAAAGATATCAAAGATGTTGGATGGTTGCAAATCATGAGGAGCTTACTGGATTTCTTGTCCAATGGAGCATATAACGGCAGTGTAATCGGAAGCTTGCAGTGAAGGAGGCAAGCAGTTTCCCATACATACTGCTCAGGATCAGTGTCATAGACAACAGAGGAAACAGGCTTGAAACTTCTTCCATTCTCATCGTAGGAGACAAAAAAGTGAATATCACTACTAATAATATCAGCAACTGCTCCGATTAACCAGTGCTTCCCTGATGTTTCTCCAAAACCATCTATCTCAAGACATTTTCTAATCTTATGAGCAGCATCAACTGCCTGAGAAGCTATCTGTACTTCATCGCCATCCTTATGAACAACCAGAGCACCAATTATCTGGAAGCCCTTCAGGAGCATCACACGGAGATCTTCTGTTATTTGATCATCTATGTTAGAACCAAAAGCAACAAGCTGAAACGAGAGCACATTTGTGGTAAACATCCTGTTGGTTGTATACCCAATGACACAAGGCCAATATATTTACATGCAATTTCCACTTGATTCAATAAACAAATTATTACAGCCAGAAAAACATACTTATAGAAGTCATTGATTGATTAAACAAACTTTTGTGGAACTCTGAAACTGTATGTTCATCATAGAGTTAACTGGTCAGCTACAGCACCCTTCTGTTCGAGCAGCACTAATCAAATGCTCGATATTACATAAGCTTCTGATTTATTTCTGAGTCAATTCAAAAGGGCGAGGGGCGCAAACGGTGTCTAAAGCCGACCCGCAATTCAAGAATTGAATAAAGGGTCGACCGGCTTAAGAGAGGGAGGGGGTCACAGAGAGGGGAGAGGAAAAAGGTTACCCTTTTGGAAGGTCGGCGGAGAAGAGCTCCAGCTTAATTTCATGTCTCAATCGATCAACTATCCAACTACAGACAATGACACATTCTTCCCGAAAGAAACAATCTTTATTCCATTTTTTTTGGGAGTAACTACACCCACCACCACCACCGCCAGCCAAAAAAAAAGACAAACTTAAGCGTAGACATTCAGAGTGAAGAACATCACCGGACTCTTTGGCGTAGTCGACGGAGAATATTGACTGTCCCGGCTGGGTTGAGTGCACGCAACGGAAAGTGGAGACCACGGCCAGGGGATCGGGGAAGAACGGGGACCCGATCAGCCATTGGAGCCCCGGCTCGTTCGTCGTGATGACGGGCTTAGGGCACAGGATTCTCACGCTGGGATCCTCCATTGACCCTGACTATTTCCCGCCGGTCGCCGCCACTCTGCTCCCGCCTCCTTCCTTCCTACAGGCAAGCCTCGTCCGAGCCGAGCTCTACTTCTCTCGTCGGTGTCGGATACGCTGGGGCTTCAGACTTCGGTGTCTCTGCCGCGGGTGCGAGTTCTCCGGTTCCATTACATGGGCCAGTGGGCTTTTATGGGCCTAACCTTATGTCCAGGCCCAGAAAAGTGGATTCCTACATTATGGGACGACCCAGTTCTTTAACATACATTTTCCGGCGACCGGGGAGTTTTACCGGCAATAATCGACTCTAAATCCCTCGAAGTGGTAGGTGGGCTATTGATAATTCCGCCGGGGTGTCGACCAGGCAGAGCTCGACCATACAATAAATATTAAATAATAATCAACTGAAAATTAAATTTAATATTTTTTTATACTTCTTAATTCTAGCTTTCAATATCATTCACCTCCTTCACATTCAAGATAAAAAGGAGAACATCCAGACTTATGGATTTGCTCACGTGAATAGAATTGGAGTTAAAACAAACATAGTAATAGTCACATGGTATTATTACATATATTGTATATGGTATTACAGGACAGGTAAAGTCCCCATAGCGACAACAATTCTGCAAATACGCCACGCCAACATCACAACAGTCACTACTAGATTATTATAAGTACAACACGATAACAACACACCACCAGCATTCTCAATCGCAATGTATACTAGCCAATAGCCACAGTGGACAAACGATCCGCTGCTCATTCGACGCAGCAGCGGTACATGATGAACTTCTCCATAGGGCGGCCGCACTCGGCGCAGATCACCCTCTCCGGGATCCCGGCGGCGAGACCCGGCAGGATAAGACGGCTGCAGTGTTGGGGAGTGTGAATATCCTCCAGATGTCCCTTCAGCGCCGGCACGATCCCTTTCTCGTCCGCAGCATCTCTCCACTTCGGGTAGTCGTGCAGGCTATCCACGGCGGCGTCGCCCTTGGCTCTTGCTATCTCGGGCTCCGATCCAAGGCACAATATCGCCCATCCATTGTCGCTGCCGTCATAGCTCAGGATCGTCATCACTTCCCGCATTATCTCGTCGTTCTCCATGCTCTTCCCGCCCTGTAGCTTCGAGTAGAGCATGCTCTCGAGCCGGGTCCAGAAGTACCAGAACGTCGTCGGGTTTTCCCAGCTGTAGCCAAGCTTCTCATCTACGATCGCCTGTGCGGTCTTGCGAACTCGCTCCTTGGCATTGTTCTTCCCCACGTAGGCCAGTTCCAGCGTTATCCCAGCAGCCGCGGCCACCTCTCTGGCCGCGGCTGTGAACTTCCTGATCCATTCGATGTCATCTCCTCCGTACAGACATATGTACTTTCCACTATTCATCTGACAAGAACGCTGATCGATGAGAGAGCCCACAAGAAGGTAAACGCGAAAACATTGTCCAAATAAAAGAAGGATGATCAGAATATTACCCATCCAATGATCTTTGGGTCGAAGCCGTCAATGATGAGCTCCAGTCTCCAAACCTCACCCTTCCAGAGCTCCTCCTCCCTCTCCTTTGTGAAGGGGAATGCTGAGTTCCCCCATATCCACATCATGTAGAGGGCACTGGGGCTGACAACCTTTCCCTGTGGATCCAACGCCACCAGAATTGTTCTGCTTGTGAAATGCCAAACCTCCCTTATGTACTTGGTCACATACGGCTCGATCAGCGAAGGGTGGTACACTGAGTACCACGGCATCATTCCCCGAAGCTGAGTGAACTTCTCCAGGTTGGCTTCGTCCCATCCCGGCGACCTTGGGTCAAGGTCGCCATTGAAAATGATCGGGAGCCACACGATCTCATACAGGTAGTCGTGCCTTCCCCTCGATCCGTTGTACATCTGCTCCAGGACAAAGATTTCTTCGTAGGCGATGTCAAGGTCTGATATGAGCAACAACACTGTCCTTTTCCTCAATGCATCGAGACCGATCTGTTCATAGAAACACAAAATTGCAGCAGATGCCACATCCAGAAATCTAACTAGCATGAACTAATTAAATTGTACCTGGGTCTTGGAGGACCCGTGGTAGAGCGGGAGAATGTCATCCTTGGCATAGATCAGTGCCTTGAGGATCTTCATGTTGTCGACATGATATGTGTCAAGGAGTCGAAGAAGGTTATTATAAGCTTCAGCATACATTTTGTCATCTGCATCACATGCATTTTGGCTCTGATTCAAGATTGGTAATACTTAACAGAGGGAAAGAACTCACTGTGTTGATTAAGATCCATGGCAGAGAACACGTTGCAATTCAACACGAAAAAAGCCTTTCAGAGGACATTACCGATATGCTTCTTGCAATAGCTGAGTTGGGTCTTGAGGTGGTCGTATATGTTGCTGACCTTGTAAGCCAAGCTAGAGAGTTCCCATGCCTCGGTGGCTGACGGCATATACCTTTGAAATTCAATCCCGAAAAATGAAAGACAAAGCCTTTTACTGCTCAATCAACCGATTACAATTCTCAAGGAACACCAAACTAAAATTCTAGCAAGCCACTTACTCGTGTCCCAGCCCGATGAGGCTGGCAATCTGTGAAGCGCAAGCCACAATGCTCCGGATAGTCCAGTAAGCAGCAGTCGGGATGTGGGTCATGGCGATCGAGAGAGGAGGCATCTCGGCCGAAATATACTGAGGGGGCAGATCCCTGAACTGGAGAATGCACTTGGTCACGTTCAGCATGGCAGCGATGAGGTTGTTCAGCGCGTCAAACTGCGGCTTAAGGGAGCTGGAGTGCTCTAGTATGTCTGGCAGCTGCTTGAGGATGGAGACCGACTTGGCGAGCAAGTTGGTAGTGTAGAGGTTCGCTATGAGGGAGAACTCCCCGTAGTTCACAGCGAACGCTGCCAGGGCCAGCACCACCTTGACGTCCCATGAGTAGGGCGAGACCACGTTGAAGATGGCCATGGTGGTGCCGTGTGCGTCACCCCCTCCGCCGGAGGTGCATTTGCACGATAGCTGCATTGAACCATCAGCAAAATGAACTCAATATCGAGCTAGTCAGCATATATATATATATATTTTTTTTCTTTCATAAAACAACTTTTTTGTGAACGAATGGTATAACGCTTGATCACCTCGCACGAGATCCGTTGGATAGTGAAAGCCAGGGCTTCGAGGATGCCTTCGTAGGCCGCATGAGCTGCCTTCTCTTCCATCAACGCATCCGCATGCTCGTGTTTTCCCTGTGCAAAACCGATGCGTAAATCAAACCCTAACTTACTTTAATATGATGCTAGGAAGCAAAACGCTCGATCAATGCCAGCCAACGGATACGTACGTTGAGAACGTTGTCGATGCTGGGAGCAGCGTGACGGAAGATGCCTTCGATGATGCTGAGGATGGGGCCTACATCGACAGTGCGTCCATCGGGGGCATGGGTTGCCTGGATCTGCCTCATCATGGCACTGTCATCGGAGGCCGAGAAGGTCCGCGTGCCCCGGTCGCTCAACCTCGGGTGGTGCACCCTCGCTGCTGGAGGAGGAGGAGGCGGCGGTGGCGCGACGGAATCCATGGGAGAGAGCTTATAAGCTAGATTAGATTGTAAATCTAATGAGCCGGGGAGACAAATGAGTAGAGTGTGTGTGTGGGCTGATGTGCGGATTATTGAGAGGGTATTATAGAGATGGAAAAGCAGGGTGGCAACAGCGTAGCGGATATGGAAGTATGAAGAACAAGGTACCTTGCTTGCGATTGGGGTCCAAAGCAAAGCAAAAGCCCGTGAAGCTTTGCCCGGACAAGGACAGAATTGTTGCTATCCACAACAGCAATTTTCTCATATATATATATATACATATATATAATTAAATCATCAATCAACAAAATAAAATAACTCACAGTCCAATACGATAATCATTTCGTTTCTTGAGTTTTTTGAATTAAGCAAATTCATAACCGATATTCACTCATCAACCAACGTGACGAAAGGGACTAAGAGTGGTACAATTGATAAATTGTGGAAACATAGAGAGATCATGACCTTCATTTTATAAATTATGAGGAAGCCATCCTTAGTGCTTCTCAATGTGTGCATAAGATGCACACGCATGAGTTCCCTGGCACGGGAGAATGGAGACAGAAGAACATAGAATGGAAAAGCTTGTCCGCTTGGTGGCCCTCCTGCACTCCCGAGGGCCAAACATTAGACGAGCATTACTCATCAACTGTCAATCAATGTGCAAGCTAAGGTACCGGCCCCATTCGTGGTGACGTCACAAACCTCACTTAAAAACAGGCCCAACCTGGCTCTCATTTTAAAAGCTGCCCGGATGCTGACACTGGTGACCAGAGGGGGAGCAGGCAGGCTAGCTTTTGAGTTTTGATGGCAGGTTTTGCATTGGAGCGGTTGGAGTGGGAGCATCTTCTAGATGGTTATTTTGCTTGCAGCTTTCTTAAAGAGGAAAAGACAAGAAGCTAAACTACTCCTAGATGGCTAGATCCCCACTGCTTCCTCTGCATTTCCACTAATGTGGTTAAAAGTACAATCAAGACGGTCTCAAAATTTGGGATAGAATTGTTTGACTTGATTGTAATTCGGCTCGTTTACTTAATGGGTCGATATGATTACCGATCACGGTTCAGGTAAATATAACCGGTTATGAACAGTTTATAAATAGGCCGATTTAAATTATGAACCGTCTATCTTTTTAATTTCTTTTAAAAAATATTTTAAATAAATATTTTTATTATTTTTTTTAAATTTAAATTAACCAAACAAAATCGATTATTGATTTGTAGAATTTTTAGTAGTCCATGTTGGTTTTCAAAGGTTCCAGCTCGGTTCAATGGGGTAATGGTCCGGGTCAGTTACGGATCAATGAGTCTATATTTTGAAACTGGCTCGTAACCACGCCAAACCCACTAAGAATGGTTACATGCCATGTTAGGAGAGATCCGAGTTGGTTCCGGATCTAGCTACCGGCCAGCCCAGTCCGTTTAACATCTCCATTTTCCTACCACCTATATTATAATATATAATATGCATTCTCTATGACAAGAAGAAAACAATCACAATTTCCCAAAGAGAGAGGTGTGAAATTATAGAATAAATTAATAAAAAAGTTAAAAGTATAAGTTGATTGGTGTAATTTAATATTATTTTTATTGAATAAAATTTTAAATTTAATATTATGAATAAAAATCATTTCTAGTGGGAAGTTGATATTTTCTATGTCTTTGGGTAAAGAATATGGTGGGGGTGGGTGGGTTTGGGGAAAAGTAAAGGAGTGAATACGTGCATCTCGTGTGATTAATTAATATTTATCTGGGAACCTCTTCTTGCCTTGTTCCGACACCGGCTGAGCAAGTCCAAGGTTTTACTTTGAAACCTAGAAACAAGTATTAAATCCCTACTATACAGTGCCATGAATATATACACTAAGACATATAAAGTGTTTTATATCAGCATGAATTAACATATGGATTTTCTTTTATTGAAATGATTTAAGGAATAAAGTTAATTGCAAAACGATGACTGAACCGGATGGAATCGCACAACTGTCAAAGCTCGGGAATATAAAGGACTTAGACTACTGGCCGGTGTTGATTTATCCACACCTTTCACCCCCGTGTTGTAGCATCTATAGTTCCGTTGGCAATATGTAGGTGTAAGAAAAGACACGTTAATAATTGATGTTTCAAATAGATAATGGTAGAGTTCGATGCTAAAAAGGGGGGGTGGGAAAGAAGGGCCTATAAGAAAACTTTGAGGCAATTGGAATCATCTCGATTAAAAAAATGTTTTAATGAATTATATTGCTCATAGAACCACCGGTTCTATGTTGAGGAGTATTAGTGTCTGTCTCCATTATGGGTAAGACGAAGCAGTTGAAATAGAATACGGTGCAAATTGCTTCCGTAGGACACTTTAGGGTCCCAAATGCAAATTACCAACTTTGTCGCCCAGATTTACTTAAATGGGCCTGACATCGATCAGCCATGAGCAGTGATATGGCTCGGCCCAAATAAGCTGAAAGCCTATAAAGCCCGGCCCCGTAGATCAATAAGACTCGATCCATGAAAGCCCATTTATATGAAGATTGCGTTGTGGGCTTTCCCGGCATTTTGTGATGAATTTTCTGGCGCAAAACGGAACCAAAGCCTAACTAGGGGCGCATGAAGTTAAATACAAAAAAGTTGTGGGTGTAATGTAATACTATAATAAAACACAGGGTGTAAAACCGAAATTTCCCATTTACAATGTAATCCTCATCGGCACCATGTCGAGACGAGATAATGAAAGCCCAATCCTCAGTCCACTGTCGTCTTTCCCTATCAGCGGTGAATCTCATACGGGAACACTCCACAGATGGTAGCTCTTGGGCTTCCCGCTCTAACCGGTCTGAGAATTCCCAGCTCCGGTGCCCAAAGACATGGCAAAGACACGAGGTTCTTACATAAAGCAGCGTGTTGTCTCACCTCGACGAAGCCACCTTCTCTCAAACTCGGCCGGTCTACTGGAGCCTGCAACAAAGTTTGTGATTCCTCGCTGTCGTTTGAGTTAATATATCATGGGCTCTTCTGTTGAGCTTAGTAATCAGAAAAGTTAAAACCTTCTGTCTATCTTCGATAAGATGAACACCCTTTCTTTTCCGCTGAAGTGCGAAGGATTGGAAGCTTGTTTAACTTGCACTGTCTTCCTTCACGGTGTTGCTTGTTGGTTTATGGAATTAATGTTCGTTTATAGTGGGATTGATATGTACTTTACTTTTTATTTTTTCATTAAAGGGAAACTTTCTGGATTTTTTTTTGGCTTCCAGAAATGGAGAGTCGTCAAGATGCTAGCTGAGACTGATGACTATGACTTAAAGCAAATGAGGGACATAGCCGCTGCTAGGAAGAGATGGGATTCCCTGGTATAATTATTCTCAAAACAGCTGTTTAATAGGATGCTGTCAGTTCCAAGTGTGGTTTGTTTAGCTAGAGATAAAATTAACGTTTGCTCGTTATTATTGTCTGAGCAATTTTATTAGGCATTTATCAAACAAAAAAAAATTATTGCGCGTTTAGTTGGAAATTTTCAAGTTCACAATGCCAAAATATAATGGCAAATTTAGCACTAATTAAAAATGTGGTTTGAGGACTGACTTTCTTAGAACTGTTGATTATCCACTTCTATTAATAGATCAGGGAAGGGAAGGTTAAAGTTTTGACTCCTAGGGAAGCTGGATATGCGATTCAGCTGTCTGATAAAACTTTGCTTGATGTTCGCCCTTCCATTGAGCACAGTAAGGTGAATGATTTCCATATTTGCCTGTCATACTCTTTCTTGTAATTCTTTCTAAAGATAACATACGGACCCAGTGTATTGCTGTTAACTTGTGCATACATCTTTCCCACCTCAAGAGATATTTTCTAGATAATACCCATTCTCAATTCATCTTTATTGAGCTACTCTTATTGTTCTCCTCTTCTCAATAATGTTGAAGGCACGGGTAAAGGGTTCGACATGGATTCCAATCTTCGACGTTTATAATAATTTGGATGCTGGGACTCTTTCCAGAAAGGTCACAAACTTTGTGATGGGTACTGAACCATGATATATGCATCTGTTTCCCTTTTCTCACACATTACCATTCCACTTTTTACTACAGCCTATATTTGTGTTTCCATTCTTTGATCTTAACTGATGTATTCATGTTGCACTTTTCTATTTTCAGCTTAGCTCTCAGTATTTTTCAGTCCCGGTTTTCTCTGTATTTTACTTTTCCTCATGTGCGGTATGTGAGAGGGGCAAATGGGTCAATGATGTAACTGTATGGCAGATGATGAGCTTGAGCAGAGTCACACCTGCATCACTACTGTGTAGCTAACTGATGTGAAAGGAATGCGTCAGCAGAGATGAGCTGATCATTTTACTCTACTCCATTCTCTCTCGTTTCCCTCTTTTTTTACTTCTGCTCACCATGTAATAATTGATTGTTGCAGAGAATCCAGGATGTGTCACCACATTGACTGGGTTACAGAATGAAAACTCCTTTTTATGATGTTGTCTCCCTTTTTAATTCTGTCTAGATCATCCACCTTGTCAATCGGTTCCATTAGGGTATATATGGAGGTTACTGACTAAAATTACACTTGTATGTATTTTGTAGGTGGATGGTGGAGTGGTGCACCTACATTGGCTTATAACAAGTATGTTCAGAAACATTTTTCATCCATTCTGATAGAACTGCCCTATACATCAAGGTGATTACTTATTAAATTGGCAGACAGTTTCTGTCAATGGTTGAGGAAAAATTCCCAAAGGAAGCAGACCTCATTGTGGCATGCCAGAAGGGGTTAAGGTAGGACATCTTTTAAACCATGGTGATGCAGCTAAACTCAGCAGATGGTTGTGAACAAAGTTTATTGATGTGTCATTATGCAGTACGCCCCAATATTATTTCTCAGATATTTTGTGTTATATATTTTTAAGTGGTGTGGATGATTCTGATGCCATAATAATTTAAATGGCAGATCTTTAGCTGCATGTGAACTGCTATACAATTCTGGCTATGGAAACCTTTTCTGGGTTCAAGGTGGATTGGAGGCTGCTGAAGAAGAGGTATATCCCTTTGAAGTTATTCTCCACTCACTGTAACGATTTACTGTTCCATTCATTTTTTGGAGGTTTTTTATTTTTTATTTCCAGTAAGTTAATTTGAACCATACATGGAGCAGGATCTTGTGAGGGAAGGTCCGCAGCCTCTTAAGTTTGCTGGCATTGGTGGTGTTTCAGAATTTCTGGGGTAGATTTCTAGTCTCCACATTATACATATGCCTTAAGAAATCAGTTTGTTCTTTTTTCACCTCCATTTCTTCCCCACAATGAATTCCTTCTTCAGATAAAATAGCGGATAAGTCAGGGTTCTCTTCCTGCTAGACCATGGGTGCAATGATGGCCTTGCCTTGCAGGATTAATCAGTTTCGAACTTGTTTACTAAAGATTGAATGATCCAACAAAACTTAAGTCTCCATTTTTTTATTACTAATTTGGTAAATTTTGGGATCATATGGAACCCTGATTAACAGTCTACTATTCCTTTTTTTCAGATGGACTGATCAACAAAGAGCTGCTGCTGCCAGAGAAGGTTGGGGTTATAGATTAGTGTTTTCTGCCCGTCTGGTAATTATTTTTCACTCATGTATCTGTCCTTGTTTGTGGAAAATGTTCACTCCTTCTGAAGAATAATGTTCTATTACTTATACAGCTGGGGCTTGTTCTTGCGGCTGATGCCTTATTTGTTGGTGCCCAACGAGTAGGCCGATATCTTCAAGAGTTAAGATCCCACTGAGTTTTTATTGTGAATACAGACCAGGGTTCTCCTCTTCCATTTGGAAGATACGGGTTTTCAATATTGGTTCTTTTATGTACAAGCTGGGATTCACTGGAGTTAGAAGCCATGAGATCTTGATTTGCACTAAGAATCCAGACATCTTTTTACTGTCTGTGCAATACTGATAACTTCTGTGTTGAAGACTCTCATTTTGAGCATCGGTTGCATAGAGTGAGCCATCCTCCATCGTATTAAGAAAACAATCATGTGGATTAGGCTCTGAGTTTTTCTTTTCTTTCCCATGATGTGTGCAAATGATTGTACATTTTATCTGATCAACAATATATGCAAATAATGGTTATTTGTATATCCATCATTTTGTTCCCTTTTTTTTTTTCCTTCCTGTTTACCGTCTATATCCTGCACGAAACCTTAGGAGAAGATGTCATCTACTTTTAACTTGTTTCCTCAAAGATATGAGAAGAGAAAGGATGCAGTGGATGAGAGATTGGTTTCTCGCTTTCTTACAGCAGAAAGAAGAGCCAAGGACTGAACAAGAAGTTGGTGTTTCTTCGTTGAGCTTCTGGTTTACTGTTAACTGCATAATCTGCTGGCTATGCAGGATTCAGTATCGCTCTTTCCACAGGTCATCTCCTCAGGATGGGAACCGCCAAAAGGGGATGAAAGATGAAGCAGGTAAGTTCTTGGGTTATGGACCTGCAGACACCATGACATATCCTTCAACTTCCCAAGTGCCGAGTTATTTTAATGTTGGTGTCTGTGTCCTATCAGCCTACCTAACTCTGGGATAGTGACCTTTGCAGACTGATGTAATCCACATGAACAAAGTCCCATGTTAGAAATCCATCTCGAGAAAAGAACAGTATTGACATTTGTACGAGCGGTCAAAATTGTTCACAGATCAACCGACAACCAAAGGAATGATATCTGGCCAAGGTACATAGACCACGCCTCCGAGTCAAAGTAGAAAGCATATAGGATCGGATTGGGAACCGGTTAAAGCATAGATTTATGGATCAGATTGAATCTTTTATTGGTTGAATCTTATATTTAATAAATAATATTAATAGTATAATATTATTAATAAATTGATATAAATTTAACATAAAATATAAATATAAATTTAGTAAAATAAAATAAAATAAATTTTTAATTTTATGTCAACCGGTTCTTTCACATATTTAATTATTTTCACCGGTTCGATTGAGAATTTATCGGTTTAATTGGAGCTACCCACTGCGAAATGGATACATCCATTTTCGGAGACATGGAGATATTGCCGAGAGGACCAAAACCGAAACACAACTCGCTCTTGAGACTTTTTCTTCTTCTTTTATGATAGGTAAAACTCTTCTAAATTATGAATATTTTTTTCAATCATGACCCTGGTCCGATAGGAATCGGTTTCCCTTGGAATGAAAAATATGCTCGTTGATGTAAGACGCTTTTTAAATTTTATACGTTGACCAAGTTGGTGGGATCAACCGGGCAATCCCTCCGTTGAATTGGGATAATAATATTGATTTTGAGGAGCAATCATCACTTGTGGCCAGAAAAAAAACGAGAGAGATAAAAAGGTACAATTATCATTGGATTCCAAGCCCAACGCCAATCCAACCCTCCTTGATCACCGCAAACTCGCTTGCCCGAATAATTATTGGCGAAAAATTAATAACCATCGTGCACCCTTTTTGATGATTCACATCCTCCTCCTCTCTCTCTTTTTTTTTTCCCCGCTTTTTATGATTGGGCACGTACATCTTCCCCCCGCCCTTAAAAGCCGCTCCGAGCCCTTACATCTCGTAGGGTCGATGCTTATCTCGACTCCCAACGGATGCTCGAGACATCGAGGGAACGCTGTAGTCCCGTGTGCATAGTTTTTAAAATTGGACCGGACCGGTAACCGGTCAAGGTATGGGTTCATAGGTTCATGGGTCGGACCGGAGTTTAATGGGTTGAACCGCATATTTAATAAATAATATTAATAATATAATATTTCGATAAATTGATATAATATTATAATTTAATTATGATTTATAATCAAAATCATTAATATAGTTATAATGTTAGTCCAAAATTCAACATCAAATATAAATATAAGTCTAGTAAAATAAAATAAGTATATTATAATAT